>CM050164.1:135393116-135993116 GCA_027410445.1 Discoglossus pictus
TTATATATATATACTATATATATAATTATATATATATATATATATATATATACACATTATATATATATATATATATATATATATACACTATATATATATATATATATATATATATACACATTATATTTATATAATATATTTATTTATTTATATATACACACATTATATTATATATATATTTACACATTATATATATATATATATCACATCACATATATAGTTGTGAGCGTACGGGCCGTTGCTCACGCTTGCGGGCTCGCGTAGCGAGGGGCGCGGGCAAGGGCCTCAGTTGCTGAGATGGAGCGCCGAAGGCGCTCCATCCCAGCAACTGAGGCCCTTGCTCGCAGCGTACAGCCCGTTGCTCACGCTGAGGCCCTGCAGCCACCTCCTCCCCACAATACCCCGCCGCTGGAGAGAGGGAGCAGAACTCCATGCCCCATTACACCCATCAGACTACTTACATTAATTGGAGCATCTCAATTCACCTCCGCCATGTCTCCCCTGCCTGCACATTTTCTGAACAGCTTCGATGAATGTAAGTAGTCTGATGGGTCTGATCGGGCCCATGAAGGCCTGGCCTTGGGGGACATGAAGGCTTAGCCTGGGGGGACATGGCATCATGGGGTGGAGGCCATAAACGTCGCAACGCAAATAACACGGCACACACATTACGACACTCGCAAACACCATACCACACACGTTCACACGCATTACAGCCTCGCAACACTCGGACGCAACTCGCGAACATTACAAAATTAAAAACACAATACATACACACAGCACATACATAAAAAACTTACCTACAGCAACAGGGAGCATCCAGGACCTCAAAAATGCAACTCACACCTTCATTTCAATAAAAATAAAAGAGTTTGGACAATAAAAAATTTGATATGCGAGAGAAAAAATGGCCGCCGAACAAAACGAAAACGAGGCTACAGCACTCTCAACACGTAAAAAACACCACAACACACTCGCAAAACAACACCCGAAACTCGAAAAACACCACAAAGCACCGACGGCTAATCCGCAAACACCCATAACACAGATAACCCGCCATTTTACGCCAATGCGGAAGTACACCACTACGCTAACGGTTTCGTCTCGCGCACGCACACTCTTACACTGCACGCATTCATCACGCTTACACAGCAGCTCCACATCACTAATGCTGCAGCAATATGAAAACAGATTGTCAGCTCTTCAACACAATGCTTCAAAATAGGTAAAGTATATTCATTTATTCATCTACTATATATTTTAGTATTACACACCAAACAGCATTAGCTACCTTACGATTTGATTGCCGTCATTTTTTGACGGGCAATTCGCTAGTTTGTAATATTTGGCAATCATTGGGAAAATGAAATAACAGGCCTTGATTACATTGCTCCCATAAAAAAACATATGCAAGGTACTTTTATATGAGTTATCATATGGCCCGCAAAACTTACATCCATCAGTTTTACATACTTGTAGTCAGGGGTTTTGCTCAAAGTTATCTGCTCTAATATGCGTCTATAACATGCCTAGCTTGTACTTATAAGAGATTAACAGTAGTTGCCAAAGCAATGCTACCACTTAGGTAAAGCCGTTGGTTTATTGTGTAAAGTGGCATTGTATAGTCGTAATGTTATTAAGGTGGGACGCGTCTCTTGAGCATTTTCCAGCTTTTGTAATAGTGTATCTTGTAGGGCGTAGTGCAGGGGCGGCCGGTCCATTGGGGCAAACGCCCCCCCAAATATTTTCGTGACCCTGCAATAAAAAAACACAACAATGTATTAGTAATAACCCAAAAACAATTAAATATAAGGTGTACATCATCATTCAAGTCTTAATACAGTAATAAAATGAAGTAAAGTTAGTAAACTATTCCCAGGGACACTGTCACTTTAAGATAACCCTTGCGCTACATTAACTAATGCTGCTGTGTATCTATTGTAGCCCCCTGCACCCTGTTTGATCATATTACACTAGTGTACACTAACCTTTAGACTCTTCTCTTCAATGAGTCCTGGCCTGGCCCCCTGACCGTTAATGCATGCCGCCCACCATCACAGTGACGATATGCATGGGCGGTCATAAATGTATCAATTTAATGACTGACAGTCTTCCATCATTGACCAATCAATGATGGAAGGTTGTACAGTTGCTAAGAGAACAATCTAAACCCACCCAGACCGTTAGCCCTGAGCGCCCGCCAGCTAATAGGGCCTTGAGTTTACTTTTTCATTGACTGATACAGTGAATAAAACCACCAGTTGCCTGTCCCTTCCCCCTTTCTGTTTCCTGACCCTGGTAAGTGCTGAGACTGAGAGACCTCCCTGGCTGAAACTATTCACATCTGCTCTGCTGCCTGCCTAACAGTAAGTCTACCTGGCACCTGCCCTGCCCCTGGCCAAACCAAACCCCTAGTAGCCCCTAATAAAAGGTAGGGGTGACCAGTTACCCCACTATGCCTGCCTGGCCTGCCACCTACCCAGCCACCCACCAACTTACCTACCACCGACGACCCTAGGCCTGCAATGCCTGGTGCCACCCCCAGCCATCACCCCCATGTGGCCTGTGCCACCCCCGATCAGGCCTGCCCTATGCGATGCCACCGCCCGATTACCCCGATCACGGGATCGGGGTAGTCGGGTGGTGAGCGGGGTGGCACAGGCCCACATGGGGGTGATCGGATCACCCCCTTGATGAGGCCTGTGCCACCCCTGATCACCTCCATGTCGCCTGTGCCACCCCCGAGGCCCGATCACCACCACCCCAATGTGATCGGGGTATTCGGGCGGTGAGTGGTGTTGCACAGGCCACATGGGGGTGGATGTTCACCCCCATGAGGCCTGCGCCACCCCTGATCGTGGCCTACGCTGACCGATGGGCGCCTGAGCTTGACCGACCCCACCCTGATCCAACTACCAGTACCTAGCACCCCCCCCCCCCGCCCTATATTTATTCCATTTTTAGAAGTAACAGGCATGTGCATGTGCCTGTCACTTTTAAAGATAAAATAAAAATAAGGTAAGGGAAAAACAATACAGTAAAAACATTATTACAAATATACAAATAAAGTAAACCGCTTTAAACAAACAATAATAAAAATAAAATAAACAACAGCACATACTTACCTGTCAAATTGACCCCTCCAGCGTTGGCCTTCTGTCCTCTATGACCTGGATAGTCATAAAAATAATCCAATGTTGATTGAAGCCCATGTCATAAAATCCAATGTTGATTGAAGCCCATGTCAAATAATCCAATGTTGATTGAAGCCACTGGTCAAATAAATAATCCAATGTTGATTGAAGCCACTGGTCAAATAAATAATCCAATGTTGATTGAAGCCACTGGTCAAATAATCCAATGTTGATTGAAGCCACTGGTCAAATAAATAATCCAATCTTGATTGAAGCCATTGTCCATCCATCCATTCTGGCCCATTGAAAGAGGCCTCCACCAAAAAAAAAACGACGCTCTAAAAAAAAACAAACAACAAACTAACAGAGCTCCTCCTACAAGGAGCCCCACCCGCGATTAATTGATTTTTTCCCACGGTCTGCTTTATATACTAATTTTTGAAGGACTCTGATTGGCTGAAATTTTTGATTGACATCGATTTCAACCAATGAGAGTCTTTAAAAAATTAGCAAATCAGCAAGCAGGTATGGAAGCCTGTAAGGGTAAAAAAGGTTAGTGTGAACTTGTTTGACCCTGTATGTATTATACATATTACAGGGCTATTTTATGTGATATACATGTTACAGGATAATATCCTGTAACATGTATAGCCAAAAAATAGCACTGTAATATGTATAAAAAATAATGTGTAATAGAAATACATGAACAATATAATAAAATAAGTAATAAAGTACATCAATTAATCAAATAATAAATATCAATTAATATATATATTGTTTTATGTATATGTTTATGTATATTTATGTGTATTTTTTATGTGTGTGTGTGATATATATATATATATATATATATTTATAGATATATATATTTATATATATTTATATATATATATATATATATATATATATATATATATATATATATATTTATATATATATATATATATTTTTATTAATATATTTATATATATTTATATATTTATATATTTATATATATATTTATATATATATATATATATATATATATATATATATATATATATAATTTATATATATTTATATATTTATATATATATTTATATATATATAAATATATATATTATATATATTGATATATATATATATTTATATTTATTTATATATATATTGATTGATATATATATATATATATATATATTGATTGATAGATATATTGATTGATATATATATATATATATATTTATGTATTGATTGATTTATATATTGATTATTTATATATATATATATATATATATATATATATATATTTATTTATTGTGATATATTGATATCAATTGATATATATATATATATATATATATATATATATATATTTATATAGTAAATAAAAAGTACATCTGTGTTCACATTTGAATGTCTAAAGCAAGTTAAAAAACCTGCTTCCAGCTCAGAGTTCCAAGAAAAACAGTTATTACACTGCATTCTGGGAAGTTGAGCTGGGACACACAAATATGGCCACAAATGCCTCACTCTTCATTCCGTAGCCATTATCAATCATGGCTTCCTTTAAGCTTATGCATGCTGTATTACACAGCTTTAATGCAAAGCCAAGGTTGGAATAAACACAGGCTGAGTATCCAATCCATGTACAGCTGTTTCAAGCTTACTGGCTATCATCAGCATGGAGCGGGATCTCAGCCTGTGTTGTGGAAATTATGAGTAGGTAGTTCACCACAACAATCATTTATAATATGGTGGGCAAAAGAGTGATAGAAGCCCTCCACCGTACAGTAGTACAGTAAATAAAAAGTACATCTGTGTTCACATTTGAATGTCTAAAGCAAGTTAAAAAACCTGCTTCCAGCTCAGAGTTCCAAGAAAAACAGTTATTACACTGCATTCTGGGAAGTTGAGCTGGGACACACAAATATGGCCACAAATATATATATTTACAATTTGGGCCTATATGGTCCCACTTTGTTATTTAGGGTTTTTAAGGTGCGGTTGTGGCCTATATGGTCCCAATTTGTTATTTATGGTTTTTAAGGTGCGGTTGGGGCCTATATGGTCCCACTTTGTTATTTAGGGTTTTTAAGGTGCGGTTGGGGCCTATATGGTCCCACTTTGTTATTTAGGGTTTTTAAGGTGCGGTTGGGGCCTATATGGTCCCAATTTGTTATTTAGGGTTTTTAAGGTGCGGTTGGGGCCTATATGGTCCCAATTTGTTATTTAGGGTTTTTAAGGTGCGGTTGGGGCCTATATGGTCCCACTTTGTTATTTAGGGTTTTTAAGGTGCGGTTGGGGCCTATATGGTCCCACTTTGTTATTTAGGGTTTTTAAGGTGCGGTTGGGGCCTATATGGTCCCAATTTGTTATTTAGGGTTTTTAAGGTGCGGTTGGGGCCTATATGGTCCCACTTTGTTATTTAGGGTTTTTAAGGTGCGGTTGGGGCCTATATGGTCCCAATTTGTTATTTAGGGTTTTTAAGGTGCGGTTGGGGCCTATATGGTCACACTTGGTCTTTCAAGGTTTTTAAAGTTAAGGTTTGGGTCTTGAAAGTTTCGTTCTAATGTTTTTTTTGTTGTTTTCTATCACTTCCCAGGTGCAAACTATCTGTGAAAGCAGATTTGTTTGGACTCGTTGGTTGACTTACTGGACGTGAATACCCCGAGAAGGAGAGTCAACTGTAGGTGAGTATATGCTCACACTTGGAATTTGAAGGTTTTTAAGGTGCGGTTGGGGCCTATATGGTCACACTTGGTCTTTTAAGGTTTTAAAAGTTACGGTTTGGGTCTTGAACGCTCTAATGTTTTTTTTGTTGTTTTCTATCACCCCCAGGTGCAAACTATCTGTGGAAGCAGATTTGTTTAGACACGTTGGTTGACTTACTGGATGTGAATACCCCGAGAAGGAGAGTCAACTGTAGGTGAGTATCATTGCCTTTAATTTTCTGTCCATGCGTATAGGTGCAAATTTGATGTTGATGTAGTCTTGTCACATGAGGGTTTGCAATCTGTAATGTATACCAATGAATTCAACACACTGTTATTTTAAAGTAATTTTGTGACATAATATAAATTAATATACCGTGATCTCTTTCTCCTATTGGTATCAGAAATGAATACTATTGACTCTCTACTTGTGAAGCCTTTCGGCACCCTAACCTATGAGGAGAAGGTGGAAGTAAAACGGTTAGGAGCTGACCAACCAGAGATAAATCTGCAGCAAATCGCAAGAGATAGAGGGAAGCAATATATCCGTACTTTCAATACTGAATGGTACAAGAAGAACGACTGGCTTTCTGGAAGCGTTTCTAGGAAGTCCTTATATTGTTTCCCATGCATCCTATTTGGTGGTGACGCTGCTTGGACCAAAACTGGAGTGACTGAAGTCAAACATCTAGCTGATAAATTGGCGAAACACAAAAGTTCTAAAGCTCACTTGGATAACAGGATCAAGTTTGAGATGCTTGGACAGGCGAACATTGCTGTTCAACTGGACCAAGGATACCAAGTCAGCATTCAAAAACACAACGAAGAAGTGGCTAAGAACCGGTACATCCTTTCCAAGATAATTGATTGTGTTCGCTTTTGTGGCGCTTTTGAACTGGCATTAAGAGGACACGACGAGAGTGAAACATCGCTAAATGCAGGAGTGTTTAGAGGCCTGGTGGATTTGGTTGGCAGTATCGATAGTGCAATGCAACAGCATTTGAAGACTGCAACTGTGTTTAAGGGCACGTCCAAAACCGTGCAGAATGAGCTACTGGACTGCATGCATGAAGTTATTAAGGAAGTGATTCACCAAGAGCTTAAGGAAGCCCAGTTTGTGGCAATCCAAGCGGATGAAACAACCGATATTTCCGCTAGGACACAGTGCATTGTAGTCTATCGCTACATTGACAAGAAGCATCAAGTGGTGGAAAGATTTGATGGCTTCACGGAAATGAAATCAACGGATGCAGACTCGATTGCTGCTGTTGTGCTGGAAACACTGAATACTGTTCTCCCAGAGCCAGAAGACAAGAAGAAACTCATAGCTCAAAGCTATGATGGTGCCAGTGTGATGCGTGGAGATCAAGGAGGAGTTCAAAGAAAAATAAAAGACGTGTACCCGAACGCACACTACGTCCATTGCTATGCTCACCAACTGAACCTAATAATGGAGAAAGCAGTTTCAAGGATTGGAAGAGTTCGAGTTTTTTTTTCCAACATAGGCGGCATACCATCTTTTTTTTTACGCTCTCCAAAAAGGACTGGAGTTCTGGATGAGGTAGTTGGTAGAAGACTTCCAAGAGGTGCACCGACACGATGGAACTTCAACGTTAGGACCGTGAACGTGATCTACGAGAACAGAGATGTGCTACTTGAGTGTTTCCAGACAATTGAAGCATGTCTAAACTTTGATCCAACATCTATACGTGAAGCCGCAGGTTTCATTGGAATGCTGGAAGACAGGGAGTTCCTTTACTTCCTTAAATTATTTCATTTAATAATGCCACATGTTGACATCCTCTATAGTCAGCTTCAGAAGCGAGACACGGATACTGTTTATATCAAAAAAGTCACAGAAGACTTTGTTGCCAGCATCCAGAAAATCCGTAATTCTGTTGAAGAGATAGAAGCAAGTTTGCCGAGCGATCTAACAGTCAACAGACGGAGTGCGGAGATCTCAACCTTGAGACAACTTTCAAGAGAGGTATGTGACATAGTGGTGGTTCATGCAAAAGAACGTTTTTCATTTTCAAATCACCTAGTCAGTGCCAAACTTGTTCAAAGTGACTTGTATAAAACCCATGACACTTGCTTTCCAACCCAAGCTCTGGAAGACACCGTGCAAGCATATCCAATACTGAAGAAGGAACAATTACGCACTGAGCTGTCACTTCTGTATGGGAAGACAGATTTTCATGCTTGTACAAGGGCTGTTGCTCTGCACAAACTTTTCCATCAATTTAATCTGCAGAATGATTTCACAGAGACAGTGAAATTATTAAGAATCCTGATTACAACACAGATGACCACTGCAAAATCAGAAAGATGCTTCTCCACATTGAAGAGGATCAAAACCTTTTTAAGAAGCACCATGTCCCTGGAGTGGTTGAATGCATCGGCGATGCTCTCAATGGAAAAGCAACTGATTTCCGAGATCCCAGACTTCAATGAAAAGACCATTGAGAAGTTTTGTTCTTTGGAAGATCGCCGTGCAAAATTTAAATACAAGTGATTGAAGCAAAGAAGAATACATACCCCCAGGGTGTGCAAAGAGAAACTGCGTTAAGCAGCACCACCTCACTACCAAACATAACTGTTGACTAGTGGTAAGTAAAGTATGAACGGTGTGTGGGTGTGCATATGGAAGGAGCTATGAAAGGTGTGTGCATGGTCAGTAACAATTGTTGAAGCCTTGCCGTGGTTTGAAGGAATTGGAGGCACTTCCAAGGGTAGCTGTCACTTCTGTACGAGAAGCCAGAATTTCATGTCTGTACGAGTGCTGTTGCTCTGCACCAACTTTACCATCAATTTAATGTGCATAATGATTTCACAGAGACAGTGTAGCTATAAGGAATCCTGCTTACAACACCGAAGACTACTAAAGAATCAGAAAGATGCTTCTCCACATTGAAGAGGATAAAAAGATATTTAAGAAGCACCATGGCCCTGGAGCGGTTGAATGCATTGGTTTGAAGGAATTGGAGGCACTTCCAAGGGTAGCTGTCACTTGTGTACGGTAAGCCAGAATTTCATGTCTGTACGAGTGCTGTTGCTCTGCACCAACTTTACCATCAATTTAATGTGCATAATGATTTCACAGAGACAGTGAAGCTATAAGGAATCCTCCTTACAACATCGAAGACGACTGCAGAATCAGAAAGATGCTTCGCCACATTGAAGAGGATAAAAAGGTATTTAAGAAGCACCATGGCCCTGGAGCGGTTGAATGCATTGGTTTGAAGGAATTGGAGGCACTTCCAAGGGTAGCTGTCACTTCTGTACGAGAAGTCAGAATTTCATGTCTGTACGAGTGCTGTTGCTCTGCACCAACTTTACCATCAATTTAATCTGCATAATGATTTCACAGAGACAGTGAAGCTATAAGGAATCCTGCTTACAACAACGAAGACTACTGCAGAATCAGAAAGATGCTTCTCCACATTGAAGAGGATAAAAAGGTATTTAAGAAGCACCATGACCCTGGAGCGGTTGAATGAATTGGTTTGAATGAATTGGAGGCACCTTCAAGGGTACGTAAAGTTCTCAGAAATGGCACCACCGAACTACAAAAAATAACTAGTGGTAAGTAAAGTATGAATGGTGTGTGGGTGTGCATATGGAAGGAGATATGAAAGGTGTGTGAATGGTCAGTAAGGAGATATGAAAGGTGTGTGAATGGTCAATAAGGAGATATGAAAGGTGTGTGAATGGTCAGTAACAATTGTTGAAGCCTTGGCGTGGCGTTACTGCTCATATGGTTATCCATATGCTAATTCAACATGTTTGTTTGACATTGATTATTGTGTTGTCTAAACAGAAGTTAAATGTTGTTGTTTTCTTGAATCCCAAGATCCACTGGTTTGAGCCTATACAGTGCTGATTGGTCTTCTAAGGTATGTTTGGGGCCTATGGTCACACTTGGTCTTCTAAGGTATGTTTGGGGCCTATATGGTTCCACTTGGTCATTTAATGTTTTTTAAGTATGGTTTTGTTCTTGAATGGTCTGATTGATTTGCTTGTTTTCTTTCAACCCCAGGTGCAAACCCTATGTGGCTGCAGATTTGTTTCTACTCGTTGGTCAACTTACTGAACGTGAATACCCTGAGAAGAAGACCCGACTAATGGTAGGTGTCACTCCTTTAATTTTTCTGTTAATACGTATAGGTGCAATTATGATATTGCTGTAGTCTTGTCACATGAGTTTTTTCAATCTATATTGTATACCAATGAATTTAACACATTGTTACTTTACTTCTTGACATTTCTGCATTGGTGATCATGTATTTCAATGGGCTTTACAAGTATAAGGTCATTGGGCGGGGCTTATAAAGGTCATCATGACGTCAGGGGGAGGAGTTATAAAAATGGGTGTGGTTTGGGAAAGGGGGAGTGGCTATGTTTCGCCCTGTCGCCCCTCCAACTTGAAAAGTCACCAGCCGCCACTGGCGTAGTGTGATGTGTAAAGTGCTACGCGTTTTGCAGTGTTTTGCGCGGTCCGGGGTTGTGTAGCCTCGTTTTCATTTGTTTCGGCAGCCATTTTATTCCTCGCTTAGGTGATTTTCGAGTGGGGAAAGTCGTCTAAATCGACTTTAATTTGCGTTCCACCTCACTCACAGACGTCCTGTCTGTTGCCCCATGCTGTCTGTGATGTTTTTGTAATTTTTTGGGGTGTATTTAGTGTGTTTTTCGTTTTTTTGGTTCGGCCGCTGATCTCGTTAATTTTTGCGTCTTGTATATTTTTTTTTCTAAGTCCCGCGTCTCGTATTTTATTTTTTTAAGTCCCGCGTCACGTATTTTAACGTCTCGCCTCACTTTGCGAGGCTTGCATCAATGAGCGCCTTTGGCGCTCAGCGGCCAAGTGCTACGGGTTAAACGGTTTGCCTTGCTTTGCGAGGCTCGCAGCGATGAGTGCCTGTGGCGCTCATTGCCTAAGCCATACACACCTCGCAAAGCGTGATGACGTCTCGTAATTTGGCAACTATTATATGTGATATATATATATGTGTGTGTGAGTATAAATATATGTATATATATATATACAGTATATATATATATATATATATATATATATATATTTATATATATATATATATATATATATATAAATATATATGTATATATACAGTATATATACAGTATATATATATATATATATATATATATATATATATATATATATATATATATCCCTTCCCATTTCAGGGAAAAGATTAATAAATATAAAAAAAATGTGGGAGTTTATGGCCTGCCCCCAATACATAAAATAAACACTATACTTGGTGGACCATTGAGCCTCCCCTCCTTCACCCAGCTTTGGTGCTTTGGGTTGGGGCACTCTTTAACACCTAAATCACCCTACCTTCCTAGACCCACCCTAACCCTTGACAGCCCGTATGGGCTAGGGCATACCATCATTCCCACCCACTATATCAATTGACAACCTACCCCACACAAGGGTATCTTTATGACCACATAATCCCTATCCTGATGGAGACCCCTACAACTAGCCACATCACTATCCCCCCCACATGGGGTCATTATTGATCCCTGTGTTTTCTTATTAGCTTCCCCTATGTGGTCCCTAATGACCAGCATGACTACTAACTTCAATTCCCTACCATGGGTGTCACTATGTATCCCCAGGGCACACTAACCTATACTACAGGGTTCTATGAGGTCCCCATAGGAGTAGAACCTCCGCAAAACTACACTAATTAAAGTTACATTGCACAACATTTACATTACAAAACAGTTGCATAACATAAAACCACATTACAGAGAAAATAATAAAAAAAAACATTAAAGCAAAAGAATACTACAGAAATAAAATGTAATCTTTTAATTAAACAGGCCTTTTTGCAGGGATGACCAGATGGTCGATAGCTTCAATCAAGAAAGAGGAGGCCTTTTTCTGGGGAGGCCAGAAAATGATGATTGAGGGTTTCTATCTACATGGATTATCCATTACATTTGTAGATGAACAGTGAGGTCCAGTGCATCGCTTCACAGAGCTAGAACCAGAAATGGTATTGTATAAATTAATTATTCATTATTTATTACTTTCTCTAGATTTTATTTTAATGTAATGTTATTTTTTGTTTTTGTTTTATTGATTTTTTTTATTGTAGCATCTTTTTATGTGAATGTAGACTCTGTAAACTCTGTAGATTCTTGAAACTCCATTGTAGAAGTTAGGATGCCATGGGGGAGGTTAATTAAGTAACATGGGGGTCCATAGTGATCCCATGAGGACAAGTGATAGGTACTTAGGGTCTGATACCCATAACGGATAGGGTCAATAGGGACCCCATGGGGGTTAGGAACCCGGTAAGGGTGGGTAGTGTTCTGCCCTAGCCCACATGGGCTGTTAGGGTGTCCTAGGTAGGAAGGGGTGATTTAGGGGTTAAAGGGCCATCACTGCATAGGTGCAAGGAGTGTCTCCTGGGTGTAGAGGCAGTTCCGAGAAACACAATGTTTATTTTATTTTTTAGGAGGCACAGGCCATAGGCAAGCAAAGTCATAAAACCACTGCATGATTTTAATATACATTTAACTCTTCCCTACCATGACTGTGGCAAGAAAGGGTATATATTTAATAATAGTGAGAACTTTTGAGTTTCACGTAACAGTTCTTGGTAGGGATTTATCTCCTGCTATTGGTGGTTTAGTTTCCACGTTAAGTTTATACTCACTAGGAACATCTGCAGGGCATAGCAATGCACATAGCCTTAGCTCAGATTTCTTACCGGGGCCATGTAATAGCATTTTGGCTAAACTACACACAGAGCAGTCCTTTTCCTTTCTTTATTTATATTTTAACAGATGATTTGTATTTGACCATTGTGAAATCTGGCTGAAATGCTATTTTTCCACATTAGATAAATGTCACAGTATCTGCTGGAGTTGTTTATTACAAATGAGAAACTTTTCTTGCATCACAATAATGAATTAAACAAAAATGAAAAAAAAAGAACTGCACTAAAAACAAGTGGGAAGGGATCAATTGCCCATATTGACTATCTGGAATAGTCTGGAGTCTTGATTTCCTTCACTGCAGGGAGCTTCACCGTAATCATTACGGTTACTTACTATAACAAGATGATCAAAGAGCAGAGAGCCTCAACGGTGAAGTTCATATTCCCACAACAATATTTTTTTAAGCACTGCATTGAAAAAAATGCTTTTTTGTAAATTAACATGCCGCGAGTACACAGGTTTTACATTTTCAAGAAGCCTAGAATTAACTTAGAATATTTATAAATGTAATTTTATATTCTGGCTTCCATTCTATGGGAAACTCATATGAACTGCCATTTAAACAAAGTGTTGGGGAAATAGGCATTATTAGGGAATAGGCACTTTGCTATCACATATTAATAGTTGTAGTAATTGCAAGTTTGTCGGTAACGCAATGTTAAAAGTTATCGCAAGGCCCGAAAGTTGCGGGTTTGCCTAGGTCTGCCATGAGTCCCGAAGGCACTCATCGCAAGACCCATAAAGTGGAGGGGGGGAGGCCCGCGATGAGTGCCAAAGGCGCTCATCGTGAGGCCCGCAAGTTAGAGGGGGAAGAAGCTCTCAAAGAGTGCAGAAGGAGCTCATTGCGAGTCTCGCAAGAGAGGTTCCAAACAGCTTCCGAGTTACGGGCTTAAAAAAAAAAACTCATTTTTTTTTCAAGCACGTAACTCGGAAGTCGTTGGGAGGCGCCAAAAGAAGCCAATACAATAGAAAATTAGCTACCAACCTTGAAGCTAAGGTTGAAAGCTAATTTGCAATGCAATTGGCGTATTTTTGCGGCCTCCCAACAGCTGACGAGTTACGGCCTTGAAAAAAAATGGCGGCGTTAAACCCGTAAAAAAAATGTCACGCCCACGAGGCTTGGAGCAATAGCGATTTATGATTCAAGCCTTGCAGGCTTGAAAAAAATTACAGATTTAACTACTATCAAGCCCACAAATGTTTTCAAAGCTGTGGGAGGGGGCAAATACAGAAGAGACACAGGGAGACACAGGGGAGGGGAGATAAGGGGAAAAAACACAGGACAGGGAGAGGGGGGCAAAGAGACACAGGAGGGAGAGGAGGAAAGAGACACTGGGGAGGGAGTGGGGGGAAGAGACACAGGGGAGATATGCGCTTGCTCAGGCGTGCAGCGCATGCCACGGCCAGCAATGAGCGGCAAAGCCAAAGGCGCTCATCACAAAGGCTGAAAAGTAGAGGGGGGAGAGGCCCGCAATGAGTGCCAAAGGCCCGCAAGTTAGAGGGATTGCCATTGTGTGGCAATCAGCATTGCCAGGCTTCAAATTTTATTGTCGTCTTTTTCGATGGGCAAGTCGCTAGTCAATAACATAAAAGCTCAATACAATATACAGAAGTAGGACAGTGGTTGCTTCTTAAAAATATCTCTAGGTATTAAAGGACCACTGTAACTTAGGAAGAACTTCCCATATACCTACTGTATGTTACAAACTTACATTAGTAGTTATGTATAACATACATTTAGGGAAGATCTTAATTTTAAAATATTCTGTTTGTGTCTGAAGGCTTTCATGTTGAATGTCTACAATACCTTCCAGAGGAGAGTGTACTCTACTTTTCTGTTTTAGCTATTCAGGTATGGAAAGTGGGAGAGAGGTGAATGTTTTTAGTGTTTGGCCTAACTTTCTGTGATTGGACATCTGAAGGATGGACAAATTGGATTTAGTAAGATGAGAGAAGGGAAGGATGAGAGGGAAGAGCAGTAAGAGAATGAGACCTAATTAGAAGTAAAAAGAAACAATAAAATATAGCATTTCAAAAGGAGGAATAGAGGAGCAATGCTGAGAGTTAAAATTAAAAGAGAGTGAGAAGACATAGACTAAAAGTGAAATAAAGAAAGAGAACAGAAATAACAGGGAGGAGAGGAGCAAAAATAAGAATAGTGGGATGATAGCTGCATGGAAACCTAAAGCTTGGGTAACTGGAGGGCGGATGTACTGGAGGGCGGATGTACTGGAGGGTGGATGTACTGGACGGCGGATGTATTGGAGGGTGGATGTAGCCAAGTCAAGCACATAAAATTGATTTATTTCCCAGGTTTTCTAGCCCCTATTTCTGAAGGATTTAAGAAAAATTATTTAAGCAAATAAGTAAATATGTCAGTGTTCAAATAATAGCTTGTAGCTTAGCCCCACCGTAAATCATTTAATTTAATATGATAACACCAATTCTTCTACAAAGCCATATTGGATAGCCAAGTTGCACACAACTAGGTGTAATCTCAGTAAAGAGTATGTATAAATATGTTAGCGTCTCACAATGCAAAGGCATGTTTCTGTAGTTTATAGAGACACGTATAAACTGTGGGATAATGATCAAACCCATAGAATACAGAGACATTTACTGCATAAATACAATTCTTAGTAGAAATATAGGCCTACCTTCAAGTCTAAGCCCATAACTCGATTGCAGACAAGCTCATGTCTGCGAGTGAGTTGCGGGCTCCCGCTGGTCTCTGTTTGCGATGCTATTCATTTGCAGAAGGGTGCAAGTTACGGGCTTGCGCCCCAAGCCGTAAAGTCTGTTTTCACCAGTAACTCTTCCGGGTATCCGATACGAAAAATCGCGCCAAAATCCGTCAAGACCGTAACTTACGATCCCGCCGCAGGTCAATAACGAATAGAAAGCGGACGACACCAATCAAAGCCACAAGAAATGGTTTAAAAGCCTGCAAAGTTTGTAAATCTATGACTGGGCTGTAGCTGAGCAAGTGAACACACAGGTCTAGGCGTTGGTGTGTTTTTGAGCGAGAAAAACAGAGAGAGAGAGAGAGTGCTTGAGAGAGATAGAAAGTGCTAGAGAGAGAGAGATTATAAATATCAATTGCAATTGTATATATTTTGTAATGAGTTTCCCTGTCTTGCGGCCCCTCCTGATGGGTTAGAGTATATTTGTGTGGTGTGTGTTCGCCTGGTCCCAGCACTGCTTAGTGGTGGTGGTGAAGTGGCTTATGTACCTGAATGAAGCTGTGAGCTATACCATGTAGGATCACTCTAGGTGGGCAGGTCATAGCAGAAAGACCAGACAAATCTCAATACACTAGAGAAGGGACTGGCAAACCTCTCCAGTATGTTTGGCATGCAAACCTTGTGTAACAGCACAGACAGAGACCTAGCTAAATGTGCTGCAGTCCATAGGGTTGGACATGACTGAAGGACTGAACAACAAATAATAAAATATTCCCCCTGGTACTTGATCTTTAAGATGTGGCGATGTAATATGGCCACCATTTATGTTCCCAAATGTAGATGTGATGAGCGAGCAGTATATGCGATAATATTGATATTTTAAGGGCCACAATAGAGCCTCTGTGAGTGAGAAAGGATTAACAAGGCATGACTTTCATGTTGTTCTGGCATGCCCTGTGGCGGCCAGATAGTTCTCGGTCATCAGATTATGCCTCCTCCCTAGAACGCCTGACCAGGCTGCGCATCCCCTCCTCTGGTTGGCAGAGATACTGGCCTGGAGCCCACGCAGACAGTCCAGTTGCTCCCGCATGATGACCAGCAACTCTGCCTGCGCAGCCTGGCTCGGTGGTGGTGGGGACAGAGGTCCTGGTTGCAGGGTCCAGGGCCCGGCTAGAGCTAGGGGTGATGATGGTGGTGTCAGTGTTTGTGTCCCTGGTGGCAGTGGCGGCCAGGCCAGCACACTGGTGAGTGGGGAAGGAGGTATTGGCCGGCTGGCTTGCAGGTTGGAGGGCCCCGGCGATATCCAAAGGTGTTCGAGGAGGGGGATATTGGGGTCAGATCTGACGGGGCTTGTTGTCTGTCCAGGGAGGGACTCCCCACCACCATGACCTCCCCCTCCTCAGAGCTAGGGCCCTCTGACTTTCCTCCTTCCTCCTCCCCCTGCTTTGGTTCCTGCTGGGTGGGGGCCAACGCCCCTGCCTATGGCTCGCCAATGGATCCAGACCTTCTCTTGGATGCTGAGAGTTAGAAAAGAAATGTACATGTCATTAGTATGATGATTAATACATTGTTATGTGTTAATTCCTAACTATCTGACATCTAGCATTGAACATGGATGATTCTCCTAATTGCAACTCCAATTAGCTATCATATGCTAGATTTGATCTATTTTTTGGTTTATGGTCTTGATCGTCTCCGAACGCCGTCTTGATTCCGGCTGTGGTCTGTAACTGCATGGCCTGCAGTGTGCACTCCAATACATGGACTCTCTATTGCTTGATTACTGTTGTGGTGCCCAGGAATGACAGTGATTTGTCAGCTTCATGGATTTAATGACGCATCCATCTAGTCCTTGTTAATTCCATGGAGCTGACATGTCAGTGTCCTTTTTGGTCAGCATGTACATGTGTAGTGTGTGTGATGCACATGTGGTGGCACCTTGGTGTATGTCATATTTACCTGACATTGAGGCTGGGTCATGCTGGGCCACCTGGCCTGAAGCTCCAACCCAGCAGCAGGTGACAGTTTCAGAAGGTCCCTTGTGACCCTCTCCCATAGGTCACACAACCTCCTTGGTCCTCTCTTGACATCATCCTCCTCACATTGGCCATGATATCATCAAATTGGTGCTTCAAGGACCTCTCATCCCTAGGCGCTGTACCTACCTCAGTCACTTCTGCCGCTACATCCTTCCAAGCCTGAGCCCTGGGTCCAGGATTCACTTCCCTCCCCCCTGCGAGAATGACGGGGCGGCCACGGATGGCATCGAGGAGGACCACAATCCCCCGGTGTTTATAGTTATGGGCCCTATGCTTGCCCCTAGCCGCTGGCCCTCTCGATTGGGGACGAAAACCCTGGCCTCCCCGACCTGTCCCTGAGGCCTGTCCTTTCCCCAAAATCCCCCCTCCCCCGGAATCAGGCTCCTTCCCCTCTGCCCTTCTCCTACGTGTGCCTGATGCTCGGGGCCCCCTTCCACCACCCGCCACTGCACTCTCCTCCTCTCCCTCCTCCTCCTCCTTTCCTCCCTCCTTGCCCTCCTCTCCTCCCTCCTTGCCCTCCTGTACTCCCTCCTCTCCTTCCTCCTTGCCCTCCTCTCCTCCCTCCTCGCCCTCCTCTCCCTCATTACTCCTCACCTCCACCTCCCCACCTCCACTCCACATTGTCTCCTGTCGCTCCTCACTCTCCTCCTCCACTCTCCGCTCCTCTTCCCCAACCCTCCTCTTCCATTTCTAGCTCCTCCCTCCATCATTAAACCAAATAAAAATAAGGATAAATTAAAAAAAGGATTCCTGTAATATGTGTGTTGGAAAAAAAATGTGTGTGCTATGTGTTATTAATAATTGTTGGGGGATGGGGTGTGGGGGATGGGATGGGGGGTGTCCTAACTCTATATATCTCTATGTGTGTTCTTTTACTTGCTTGAGTCTCAAGCCTGCAGCCGTTGCAGGTCTCACAATGCACTTACGGGCTTGGAGGTGACATGTCAATCAAATAGTGATTCAGGGTCCGATATGCAATCAGACCCGGAAATCACTAAATATTAAATATGAACTAATCCAATGTTATAGTCCATGTGGGTGGCCTGATATGTATTAACTTATTGATTCCCGAGATTGATATGACCCTGAAAATTACACATTAAAAAAATATTTTTAGATACCATGGCCCTTATTCAATTGCAGTTTGGCCAATTGAATAGGGCTCTAAATAAGCACAAAACATATATTTTTTAAAGAAGTTTTTAGTTAGTGAAAACCTTGCTTTTGGATAGATGTTTCTAACTAAAAACTTCTTTAAAAGAAATATGTTATGTGCTTGTTTAGAGCCTTATTCAATTGGCAAAATTGCAATTGAATGAGGGCCCATATTTACGGGCTTGAGACTGTTGTGCAATTAATTCTAACGTCTATCATCGCTTTCCCCATTATTTACAGTGCATTGATTAATCTTTTATTAGCATTTACAGTGCTATGTATTGGTGTTTAACCCCCTTGCGGGTCCTCGCTAGCACATCTAGGTTTTTCTCCTTCATTTGCAATTTACGAGTGTGATTATGTTTGCGAGCTTGGAGAAATGGAGCAATTGAATAGCGATTTGCGATTTTAGCCTTGCAAAAGTGAAAGATCAAAGGCTTCTGAAGGCTGTAAGTTACGATTTTGACGCACACAAGTTTTTCAAAACTATCGGAGCCCGCAAAAAGACGCCAATTAAATAGTAAATTTGCCTGCGACCTTACTTCCAGGTTCCCAAATTCGGCCAATTGAGTGTGGCCCATAGTTAGATTTCAGTTGTATTGGTAATGCCACTGAAAGATCATACTTTAACCTGTGGCAAATAATAACCTATGGCTTATTTTTAGCTGCAAAGGTAAAACTTAGTCAAACATTTTCATTGGTTTTATTAGCATATCTTTGTGGACATATAATTACAATGTCAAGCTTTTGTTGGACCAGAGTGTTTTCCCCCAAATACCATACACTGTCTAAAATAAATTAATATTAATAATTTAATGATATATATATATTCCTGTTAAGTAATGGCATCTCACACTGATGATATCAATTTACAATTACCTTTTGTTCTATATATATTGTATGCTTGATAATTAAGAAATTATGCTGTCTTTTTTGAAGATGGTGATGTGCACATGTATTGTCCATTAGTAAATATTGTAGTAATAACTATAAAATAAAAATAAATACAAATGTATAAAATTGCATAACATGAATAAAGTAGTCAGTGCACCAGTAAAAGTCAGATGTATGAATACATTTATACATACATTTATGTTTTCATCTAACTCCAATTCTCTGCTTGGCTCTTGATGTACTCATCACCTCCAGCCAGGGCCATCAAATTTACTATCTTTTGACTAGTCAATCGGCCATCTACTAGACAATCTGCAAAGGAATAGCCATTTCTACCAACATTAAATATTAAATTCATATTTAAATTTTCAGAATATCAAAAACGTAACAAATAATTCCTTTTTTTTATTTTTTTTTATGAATATCAGCATTCAGCTTCAGTAGAAAGTGTTAAATTCAATGCTACAATGCTAAAAAAGAAAATCTATTTAGAATGAGCAAAGCGTAATAGCTTGTTCTACATGATGCCACTCGCTCAAGAGCGTGCCAAACAAGTCTATTATTTATTATCTCTTGTGCCATTACTGATGAAAAAATGCGATGAACGTATCAGTGCGATCCTAATCAAAAGTGGTTGCCTGAAACTTCAGGGAAGTGTGCTCTGAATCAGGCTGAAACAGCTGCCATACTAATTTTCAAACCTCTCAGTTAAAGGGATATGGAAGGTTTCTGGATTTTACTAGATATATACTATACCTGTGTATTTACTTTTATGTACTGCATTTTACTAAGACGTGCTTATAAGCTCTGTTTTTGCGGTCTAAAAATCAAATAGTCTATGTATGGGTCTGCCCACTGCAGCATATGCAGTCTATCAGGGATCACATCTCAGCACGTTGCAGAAAATATATGGTAAAGATTGGTTAGTATGAGACTCTACACACCAAATACAGCAAGTACTCTAGTATTCTAGTCTTTGTCTATGGGCAGACCCAAGCAGGTAATATTTGTTTGATTTTAGGTAGTAAAACAGATCTTTATAACGTCTTAATAAAATAAAGTACATAAACATAAATAGACAGGTATAGTATATACAGTTCTTGGCACAAACCAGAAACCTTTCATAGTCCTTTAAAATATTGTGCTTTTTGAATTAGCCAACATAATAAACAATATTTTCCTGAATTTAATTTCATGTAACTTGTAAGGATAAATGATTAATGTATATATTATCCATATTTTCCAGATTCAAAAGGGAAATGTAGATAAGGGACATGTAGAGAATAAATATGTTTTTACCTGCTCTCTCAAACACTCTCATGCAGACCATGCAATGCGCTCACACTCACTCTCACTCTGAGACATTAGCAAGTGCACATACGCTCATGCACACACAAGTATGCATCAATGCACACACTCGGCATGACCATTCTCTATTTAAGAAATCATATAACCCACAAGCTTTCAATTTTTCACCGTGGAATATGGAGACGTCTTCCAATTAGCAGAAATTCTTTAGAAAGATATTTTTAATTTTATTAATTATATATTATTGCAATTAAACATTTCACATGACTGAATTATAGGTTTATAAAATAAAAATCCCCCTTTTTTTTTAAATGTCCACTAATACGCTATAGAATTTGCAAAGCAAAGAATTAGAAAGAGAATTTACCAAACATATTTTTTTATCAAATATTCCCTTTTATCTGCAGAAAGAAAAGATAATGTTTCTAATTTTTAGTATACGGTACGTCCTTGGAATAAATATTATCCTTCCCATTAAAAATTGTATTAATTTCTTTTTGTATGACATATGTTTATTATACTCTTAATATTAGAAATTCATATATTAATATATCATTGTTTGAATAAAATATGTAACATAAAATATGTAACATAAAATATTGAACAATACTAAAAGTGGAAAAATGTGATAGGCTGTTTAAGTATGAATTAAAATAAAAATAAAAATGACCCATATATTGTTTGAAATATAGTTCTTACAAACTGAATGCAAAATGTGTACTCCTACACACTGTAATTATGTGGCAAATGGATTGGACAATAAACATAACTGTTTATTTATCTTTTTGCTTTCACAGAGGGAGAAAACTGCAAAATACTTAGGGCCCTATTAAATTCGAGCTGCGTAAATAATAGGTGAAAACGCAAGGCCTACGTAGTTGAAAATTGAAACAGTTTCCGACGCTATTAAATTCAAAGTGCTGCGAGATACGAGCGATGGATGCGAATGCGTACACGTTAGGATTTGCACATGAGGTACGATATCTCGGATAACTTTGCGTATGAAAAGAGCGCGAAATACGTGATACGTACCACTTAACCAGACAGCAGTATGCCTTTAAAAGGGAGCCAAAACAGAAAATAATTGACTGTGCTGGAGCTTTTGCAAGTAGACACACAGGTCTAGGCGTTGGTGGGTTTTTGGTGAGCAAGGAGAGAGAGAAGAGAGAGAAGAGAGCATTTCAATTTTTGATCTTTTGAACTAGCAGATAATTTAACCCTTTGTTTACAACACACATAATTACTGATATCACATAATTCGCACACATAGATTAATACGTACACATAGCTACACCTAGTGGTAGGCCACTGCACACCTACACCCCCCCCCCCCAAGACCTCCCCCCCCATACAATTACTGAACTATACATAATACTTGCATCTTTTTTTACCTAATTTATTTTCAGAGGAGTTTAGAGGAGGGGAGGCGGTAAGGCAAGAGAGGCGCGGAGGAGAGTGAGGAGAACATCTGAGGAGAGGAGGAGGAGGAGGAGGAGAGGAGGAGGAGGAGGAGGAGGGAAAGGAGGAGGGAGAGGAGGAGGGAGAGGAGGAGGAGGAGGGAGAGGAGGAGGAGGAGGAGGAGGGAGAGGAGGAGGAGGAGGAGGGAGAGGAGGAGGAGAGCAAGGAGGAGAGCAGGGGGGGAGGGAAGTGCCCCCAGAGCTAGGAATCCAAGTTGAAGGGGCAGAGGGTCAGGGGCCTGATCCCTTGGTGGGAGGTAGTGGGGAGCAGGGAGCGGCCCCAGGGATAGAAGAGGAAGAGCAGGCACCGTCTGTAAGGCAACGGGTTGTGGCAAGGCCCAGGGCCCCCAATTATAGCCCAGAGGAGATCCAGGTTCTCCTCAGGGAAATCTGTGCCCGCCAGGGGATCATATGTGGTGGGAGAGACATTAATGCCAGCCAGAGGCGGCAGGCCTGGTCCCAAATTGGCAGAGCTGTGTCGGCAGTAGGGGTCACCAATAGGGACTGGAGGACAGTGCGTCACAAGTTTGATGATCTTAAGATGGCTGTCAAAAGGAAGATGGGCAGGGAGGCAGCAGCAGCCCGTCAGACTGGTGGTGGGCCCGCGGCCCTTTTGTTTACAAGCAATGGGAGAGGACAGTGATGAGATTTGTCCCTTCTGAATCTGCGGTGGGAATACCAGGCCAGATGGACACAGATCGTCCTAACACCCTGCAACGTGAGTATCATATCACACACATGGTTGGCTGATATTGTGGGGGGATGGGCTGTCCAAAAGCCTGCAGATAACATGCTGTATGTATGTATGTATAAATAGGCTTGTGTTCTGGCTGTTGTATATAATGAGCTGTATCCCTCTAGAACAGGGGTGGGTAAGGAGGGCCACATACATGCCGGACTTTCAAGATATCATGCTGTTTGTATGTATGTACGTTTGTATGTATAAATAGGCTTGTGTTCTGGCTGTTGTATATAATGAGCTGTATCCCTCTAGAACAGGGGTGGGTAAGGAGGGCCACATACATGCCAGCCTTTCAAGATATCCTTGTTGGGCACAGGTGAGTCAATCAGGATGACTGAAAAGGCGATTGGCTCACCTGTGTGGCCCTCCAGGCCCAAACCTGCCCACCCTTGCTCAAGAATTATATGGCCTCCTACACCCCTGCCCACACACAGGGATAATTCACATACAATAGCACTGTAAGTCCTATGGTTGACTAAAAATTTATGGGGCGACAATAACCATTTCAGTCCTGGTAGCAAACCTATCATGTTCATAATTTGTCTCCCTGATATGTCAATTTCTAATTATATCCAGATTGATTGCAATAGAGCAGGATGTCCAAAGTCAAACTTGCTGGGCTGCGCACAGGCCTGGATATGTGGATTTCCTTTATGTGAACAGATGAGTCAATTAGACTTAATGACTTGGAGAATGATATTCTCAGCTGGGTGCAGCATGGCTATCCACAAATGCAGGCCTGACTTTGGCCTCCACTGCGATCGAGAATAAAAATTTGGCTGTGTGGCATATGTGAATCCAGACTCTGTAGCACTGCATGTGTGTCATATACTGTCCTAACCTGGCCCATGTCTCAGCTGCATATTAACAACCATTGCTGGAAACTTGTCAGATTGGTCAGTCTCACACACTGCACAGCAGATGCAGCAGAGCACGTGTCTGAGGAACATGCAGTACACATTCATATGAGCCATGATCAACAATGCTCATTATGCAGCCCGTGGCTCATCTGTGTAACACAAGCACCACAGTCACTCACAGGTGACCATGATGTCAATGATATGTAAATGCATAGCTGTCAATTGTGTATGGCAACCAACTGAAATATATGTTTATTCCATTGCAGTATCCACAGATTCAGAAGAGGAGGAGGCAGGAGTGGCTGAAGTGGGCCAGGACATTCAGGAGGGCCCGGAACCATCTACATCACTGGCCATGAGGAGCAGGAAGTGATGCCCGGGCCCTCATCCTATGCTGCCCCTTGCCATTCGTCGTGGCCACCTCAGGGCCTGCACCAGCCACACCATGCTGTGCCTCCCTCAGCGGCTCCCCTCTGAGCGGCTCCCCCCTCAGCGGCTCCACCCTCAGTGGCTCCCCCTTCAGCGGCTCCGCCCTAATCCAGGGCTCCGCCCTCATCCTGGGCACCGCCCTCATCTGGGGCAACGCCCTCATCCTGGGCACTGCCCTCATCCGGGGCACCGCCCTAATATGGGGCACCGCCCTCATCCGGGGCACCGCCCTCATCTGGGGCACCGCCCTCATCCTGGGCACCGCCCTCATCCTGGGCACCGCCCTCATCCGGGGCTCCGCCCTCACCCTGGGCTCCGCCCTCATCCTGGGCTCCGCCCTCATCCTGGGCACCGCCCTCATCCTGGGCACCGCCCTCATCTGGGGCACCGCCCTCATCCTGGGCACCGCCCTCAGCCTGGGCTCCACCATGGGCCCCGGGAGGAAGTGCCCCGGCCCCGGGAGGAAGTGCCCCGGCCCCGGGAGGAAGAGCCCCGGCCCCGGGAGGAAGTGCCCCGGTCCAGGGAGGAAGAGCCGCGGAGTTGCCGGCCGCGGAGTCGCCGGCCGCCCAGTCGCCGGCCGCCCAGTCGCCGGCCGCCCAGTCGCCAGCTGCAGCCGCAAGACAAGCACCTCCAAAAATCGCTTAGTATCACATGATCCCTGTTTTATAGTGTCTGTTTATTCTGGCAACCATATGGTTGTTGTATGCGCATTAATGGTTATGTTGATTAAATGTCGTGTTATATGCTGTTGGTTACTGTGGGGTCCTGACCACTTGTGACCCTAGGAGATGCTATGCATTACCCTCATGATGTTGTCTGTTTCCTCTTCAGATGTCCTCAGATTTGCCACAGCCCCTTGCCATACTAGGATCTCTTCACAACACACACATGATATTAATGCACAGTCTTGTCCATTTCTGTTTGTGCTCTGTGTATGAAATAAAGTATGATTATGTTATACTGTTATAACTGTTTCTGTGTGTTTGTACCATATCATGCTTTCTAGTTGAGAGAATACAGATAGAATGAAGTGTCATTGTTCAATACATATATGTGTGTGTGTTTACAGAGATACATATGCTACATTAATCTGTGCCTTGCCAATATACATGTAGGTGCAAGCCGGAGGGGTGTGAATTCTGAAATCATGTCTATAGACATGCAGGGTTGTATATAATGACTTGAAGGGCTCAACTTGAATGATATGAATCGACATTCATATTCATGATTATGTAGTAATGTAAACGCAGATTGAACAGAATAGTTACACCACTAACTGATGGTGCTGAGCACATCTGACTTTCAGGGTAATTTACTTGTTACATGGTAAATATCCAGGATTACACAAACATTGAGTGAAAAAAAACGGTTTAATTGTTCACAAAGCCACACAGTGACAAATTACCACAGGCCTGCTCAGTATCATGGTGGAGGTGGGTAGGATACAGAGTTCCAGTAACACACAGAAATAGGGACATGGGTCCAGAATGCAGGCAGGGGGGATGACATTGGTATAGATGATCAGTTGAGGGGGGGGATATACAGTGCATCATCCAACATGAGGCAATATCAGTTATATTATTAAATATATCAGGATAACATTCAATATTCAAACCCAACAATACAGAAGGAGATATGCTCATGGGGAGAAGTAATCTGTAGTCTTGTGTGTGCGCGCAACACACACTCCTATGCAACTGCAGAGGTAGAAGTGCTCAATCAGTCAATGTTAGAACCCCCGTAGGTCATGTCACTGGAAATGGCACTATGAGAGAAGACTCTACATCCCTAAGTTTGGACACTCAGATGGGAACCTGACCAGGACCATATCAGTGTGTTCAAACTGATTTCATGTGTTAACAGAACTACCAACAAACTGGCCAGTTCGAGGTGTATTCTGTTCTGTGAATGAGCATCTCTATTATCTGCTGTTGCATATTCATAACTGAAGGTAAACGGAACCTCATTAACAGTTATGTTCCAAGGCTAGAGTTACTCTTCCCCATATGTACAGGGAGGATCACATCAGCACTGAGGAAGAGACCTGGAAGGAAGTATGAAACAGGCTTCCCAATAGTCCGAGTAGAGGAGAGAATGGCATATCTAAAGCAATAGATACATATAAATCGATGTAGAGGATGTGATCTCACACCCGATGCAATACATGATGACTGACATATGAACATACATGATGCAATGTGACAATAGCATAGTCCTGGAACGTGGGAATGCTCATCATTCCTTGTTCTGACCGTGGAAAGGGACTCATCTTTGCGATCTGAAACATACAAGGAACATGTCAATATTTACATTGCACATGCTCCCGGAGCGCTTACTTCGTCACTTACAGTGGTTATAAAAAGTCTACACACCCCTGTAAACAAATTAGCCAATGAAAAATCATTTCAGAACTTTATCCACCTTTAATGTGACATATAAACTGTACAACTCAATTGTAAAACAAACTGAAATCTTTTAGGTGGAGGGAAGAAAAAAACAAAGAAAACTAATGTGGTTGCACACTCTCTTATAACTGGGGATGTAGCTGTGTTCAGAATTAAGCAATCACATTCCAAATCGTGTTAAATAGGAGTCAGCATACACCTGCCATCATTTAAAGTGCCTCTTATTAACCACAAATTAAGTTAAGCTGCTCTAGTTGGTCTTTCCTGAAATGTTCTTAGTCGCATCCCACAGCAAAAGCCATGGTCCACCGAGAGCTTCCAAAGCATCAGAGGGATCTCATTGTTAAAAGGTATCAGTCAGGAGAAGGGTACAAAAGAATTTCCAAGGCATTAGATATACCATGGAACACAGTGAAGACAGTCATCATCAAGCGGAGAAAATATGGCACAACAGTGACATTACCAAGAACTGGAGCTCCCTCCAAAATTGATGAAAAGACCAGAAGAAAACTGGTCTGGGAGGCTACCAAGAGGCCTACAGCAACATTAAAGGAACTGCAGGAATATCTGGCAAGTACTGGCTGTCTGGTACATGTGACAACAATCTCCCGTATTCTTCATATGTCTGGCGTATGGGGTAGAGTGGCAAGACGAAAGCCTTTTCTTACAAAGAAAAACATCCAAGCCAGGCTGCATTTTGCAAAAAACACATCTGAAGTCTCCCAAAAGCATGTGGGAAATGGGTTATGGTCTGATGAAACCAAGGTTGAACCTTTTGGCCATAATGCCAAAAGATATGTTTGGCGCAAAAACAACACTGCACATCACCAAAAGAACACAGTACCCACAGTGAAGCGTGGTGGTGGCAGCATCATGCTTTGGGGCTGTTTTTCTTCAGCTGGAACTGGGGCCTTCAATTAAATAAGAGAGAGGGAATTATTTTTCAGTTCCAAATACCATTCAATATTGGCACAAAACCTTCAGGCTTCTGCTAGCAAGCTGAACATGAAGAGGAACTTCATCTTTCAGCATGACAACGACCCAAAGCATACATCCAAATCAACAAAGGAATGGCTTCACCAGAAGAAGATTACAGTTTTGGAATGGCCCAGCCAGAGCCCAGACCTGAATCCAATTGAAAATCTGTGGGGTGATCTGAAGAGGGCTGTGCACAGGAGATGCCCTCGCAATCTGACAGATTTGAAGTGAATTTTTCAAAGAAGAGTGGGCAAATCTTGCAAAGTCAAAATGTGCCATGCGGATAGACTCATCCCCAAAAAGACTGAGTGTTGTAATAAAATCAAAAGGTGCTTCAACAAAAGTATTAGTTTAGGGTGTGCATACTTATGCAACCATGTGATTTTCTTTTTTGATTTTTTCTTCACTCTACCTAACAGATTTCAGTTTGTTTTTAAATTAAATTGTCCAGTTTATAGGTCACATTATTAATAAGAAGTCATTGCCGGTTAGTGAGTTATGCCATGTTGCTACAGGGTGCAAAAATCTGGATTTTCGGCATGGTCTCATGTAAACAAGTCTAAAAAGCTGTGTCTGGATATATTTCAGTAGTAGTCACGTCTCCAGCCAGTCAGCAGCAGCCACCATGTTGGGTTTGGCTGGTGATCCATATTGGATCAAACTGAATAAACTCGAATCATGAGGAAATAACCAGAGGACTCGGTTTTGTGTTATCGTGACTGGTTCTTGATCTCCAAAGTATGTGTGCATGGTATTTATCTACGACATTTTGATACCATTTAATGTGGTTTGGCAGGATCAGACAATGTGAACAATACTGGTCCGTAGAGGTTGTAGGTGACTTTAAAAAGGGATTGGGTATATTTTTACATTAAAAAAACAAACAGGCATTAGGGGCTATCCTGGATAAATAGAGAGGGAGTTTTGATCCAGGGATGAATACGATCACCAGTATCTGGGGTCAGGAAGGAATGTTATATTTTTCTTCCCAGTGTAGACAATTGGCAAAGTTTCACTTTTTGTTTTTCTGTTTGCCTTCCTCTGGATCAATTAACAATAAATCTGCGTATTGCAGATCATAGATCTATAGAGGTTGAACCTGATGGACTAAAGTATTTTTTCAATCTAAATTACTAGATAACAATGTAATGTGGGGCATATATACATTGACATAGTGGGATATATAATCCACTCAAATTATCTATGCCATTGATGTTTATAACCGTCAGTACTTAAGATGTGGATGGGAATGTGTGCTTACTTACCTGTAACTGATCATGTGGCTTGTTCCAGTGTACAAACATCGACAACGTCAGGGAACTCTCCTCTACTGTGGACTAGTTGGAATTCTGTATGACAAGGGTGATGGATAGAGGTGGATTTGGGAGTTAGGCATAATCCAGATACATTAGACTGTGTTCCATGCATATTGGGTATGTACTTACATGTGAAGTACTCACGAATTAGGCGGGCACGTTGTTGTGACCCCTGCAGATTATCCACTTCATGGGGAAGTAAAGGCTCTTCCTCCCCATGTAGTGGAGCCGCATCAATGTCCCCCAGACAGTTGGCCTGTACTGCTATATTGTGCAGACAGCAGCAGGCAACGATGATGCGACAAACTTTCTGGGGCTTGTATTGTAGAGCACCCCCAGTGGAATGTAAACATCTGAAGCGCATCTTTAGTACACCAAGGGAAAATACAACAGGGTACATATTGCGACCCTTCTGGTAGAGAGCACAGGAAGTCACTGATGCAGTTCTTGTACCGAGCACATGCCAGAGGTCTGAGGTGAAGCGTGATAGTGTATTCTTGTGAACGTAAATGTGATGCTAATTCAGGTGGAATTCCCCAGGGGCGTACACGATCAAACGCAAATGCCAAAAGACCTTGGAGATTTTGATAACTTCAAGGTAAGCTAATTCATGTTTATTCAGGGATATATTCATGCAAGAAAAAGTTTGCCAAACACTATTAATTCTCCTCTATCAGATGAATTCTGAAGTCATCTCACTTACATAGCCCTTACAATAACACACAACACGTTATGTAGACTAGAGATGTCCATGTCACAGGATACAAGGGAATGCATCAGAACATAAACCTAATGATTAATCAATTGTGGTTTTTGTCATATGTTGTTGTGCATACTGTTTGGCCAAGCTAACACAGGGTTATGGCCAGCAATGAGCTATTATGTTCTGGCTTTGTGAGTATTACTCCGTAATGCACATGTGAACATCATAGCAATAGAGGGAAACATGATGTACCGTATGTGTTATTGTATCCAGTCATAGTAAGATATGGTTGACTGCCATTACTAATGTGTACTCACCTAGTAGCCATCCGGATGGAATTCTGCCAGACTCAAATATGTCACATATTACGGATGCACGCAGGATATAGGCGTCGTGAGCACTTCCCGGGAAGCCTGCATACACACCTTGTATGCGCATGTTCGCATCGCAAACAACCTGGACATTGATTGAATGATAATGCTTACGATTTCTGTACAGCGCTTCTTGCTCTCTAGGAGGTATCAGTGCTACGTGTGTACAGTCAATAGCACCAAGCACATTGGGGATACCTCCTAATTGGAAGAAATCGAACTTCACCTTCGAGATCTCTTCAGCAGTGTTATGGTAATCGATGTATCTGGCAGCTTTCCGACCAATAGCACGGAGGAATGCACTCAGACAATTCGAGAGGCTTGGCTGAGACATTTCTCCGGCTATGCTCAGGGTGTTCTGAAAGCTACCAGAAGCAAGGAGGTGTGTTGCAACTAGGCTCAAGGTCCGATCTCAGAACCTCATGGAGCTCCCCAAGACTGGCACGGGTCAGCCGAAAACGCTCATACACCTCCCCATCAGTTAACCCCTCTAATGTGAGTTTCTCCCTGTACACATTGGGTGCCCTTCGCCTCCTCACAGGCTCCTGGCCAGGCTCCTGGCCAGGCTCCTGGACAGGCTCCCCCCTTTCTGCCTGAGCCACCACATCCTGTACTCCCCCCAGCAGCTGATCACCGACAACATTGTCAGCCTCCCTGTCTGCAGGTGGCCCTATATCCCTCTGTCCCTGTGCTACTGGAGCTCTCTCTCCTCCCTGATCCACCCCCACGATACTAGGCATGGCCTGTGGTAATTCCCTTGCCTGGCTTGGTTCTGCCCCAGCATGGATCACATCACCACTCAAACCCTCATTCACTCCCAGACACTCCTCTCTGCCACTCCCCATCACCCCCTCAATCACACACCTTGCTTCCTGGTCTTCATACTGTGCTAGGTGAGATGCACAAAAGCATCTCAACCTCATCCTCCCACTCAGACTGTCCATCATCCCTCTCACATGATCATCCATGCTGTTTCAGACATGCTGATGACTTGTTGGGGATGGGGTTATATAGCTTGGTGATTGCATGACCTGGTATTAGGCACGTTAATTTCTGCTTTGCCATTGGTCACCTGTGGATCTTTACATGGCATTCCAGCTGATGATTTTACGTCAAGAAGCCTCTCAACCTATTACATACGCACTTGGCCGCATGTAATTGGCTGTCCCAACACGGGCCCCCCAGTGCATATGTAATTGGCTGAGAGTCCCAACACGGGCCGCCAAGTGCGTATGTAATTGGCTGAGAGTCCCAACACGGGCCGCCAAGTGCGTATGTAATTGGCTGAGAGGCTTTTGGCAGGCCAACGTGGCAATGGCGATGGCGCAAAAACCCACCAAAAGCCTCTCAGCCAATTACATACGCACTTGGCGGCCCGTGTTGGGACTCTCAGCCAATTACATACGCACTTGGCGGCCCGTGTTGGGACTCTCAGCCAATTACATACGCACTTGGCGGCCTGACACTATAAGTGCGTATGTAATTGGCTGAGTCTGTTGGCTGATAAGGGGACGTCCTAGCGAGACACGCCTCTCAGCCAATCACGTACGAGCTAAGAATTTGATTGACAGAATGAGCTTATAAATGTGATTGATACAAACCCATGCGCTGACTGTGTTGTAAGAGCCATTGGAGTTAGCACGCAGTTCCAGGAGCAGGTGGGAGAGAGTTTGATTAGTACTTTGGAGAGAGGGAGATTAGTTTTTTTTCTTTTTTCATTGTCTATTTCATAAGTCCTTCCATTTAAGCAATACACATATTTACAGATTTCACATATTTGCAAGACACATAGATTAAATAACACACATAGAGAAATATATATAGTTAGGACACACACCCCACACACCCATCCCCCCCACCACACCCCATCCCCCAACACACCCCATCCCCTAACACACCCCATCCCCCACCTCTTATTAAATACACATAGCACACACATCTTTTCTTTCCAACAGACATTCCAGTAATACGTTTATTTCTTTATCGTTATATTGATTTGTAGGCGCACTCTTTTTGATTGTTTTGTATTTTATTACTAGCATATTTACACATAGGAGTTACACATATTTACACATTACACATATTTGCCTGACACATAGATTAAAGACACATAGAGACATACATAGCGTTAGGACACACACCACACACCTCCCCCCCCCCCCCCCAACCTTTGCACCGCATCCCCCAACAGTTATTAAAAACACATAGAACATACACTTTTTTTTTTCATCACCTATATAACAGTTACACTTATTTTAAGTTATCCTTATTTTGTTATTATTTCAGCATGGAGGGAGGAGATAGGTGGAGAGGAGCGGAGAGTGAGGAGAGTGAGGAGAGTGTAGTGGAGGGTGGAGGAGGTGTCCCCAGAGGGGGTGGAGGAGGTGTCCCCGGAGGGGGTGGAGGAGGTGTCCCCGGAGGAGGAGGAGTGGTACCCGGAGGGAGAGGAGGAGGAGGAGGGGTACCCGGAGGGAGATGCCAGTGCAGGCACTAGTAGAGGAGGGACAGAGGGGAAGGGGCCTGTTCCCAGGGGGCGGGGTAGTTTGGGGAAGGGACAGGCCTCAGGAAGAGTGTAGGGAGGCCAGGGTCCCCAAGCACAGTCGAGAGAGCAAGGGGCTATTGGCAAGGGCAGGCGCAGGGCCCGTAATTATATGCCCCAGGAGAATATGGTCCTCCTGGGTGCGATCCGTGACCGGCCCGTCATCCTTGTTGCAAGGGAAGCGAAGCCTGGGCCTAAGGCTCAGGCTTGGAAGGAGGTAGTGGAATTGATGAAGGAGGTGTCCACGGTTCCTAGGGGCTTGAGGTCCTTGAAGCACAGATATGTGGATATCAGGGCCACAGTGAAGAGTAAGATGGCCAGAGAAGCAGAGGGACACAGTGTCACCTATAAGGAGTGGGAGAGGATCGCAAGGGACTTTCTGAGACCATCGCCCGCAGCTGGAGCTTCATCCCCGGTGGCCCAGCAGGACCCAGCCTCCAGTTCAGGTGAATATCACATACACCAACATGCCACCACATGTACATCACACACACTTCACATGGTGACCAACAAGGACACTGACATGTCAGCTCCATGGAATTAACAAGGGATGGATGGAAGTGTCATTAAATCCATGAAGCTGACAAGTCACTGTCATTCCTAGCCACCCCAAGAGTAATCAAGCAATAGAGTTCATGTACTGGTGTGCCCAATGCAGCCTATGCAGTTACAGACCGCAGAAGAAATACAGACAGCGTTAGGAGCCAGGAGAGGTCAAGACAAGAAACCAAAGAATAGATCCAATCTAGCAAATGACAGCTAATGTGAGTTGCAATTAGGAGAATCATCCATGTTCAGGCCTAGATGTCAGATAGTTAGGAGTGAAACCGCAGAAGAAATACAGACAGCGTTAGGAGCCAGGAGAGGTCAAGACAAGAAACCAAAGAATAGATCCAATCTAGCAAATGACAGCTAATGTGAGTTGCAATTAGGAGAATCATCCATGTTCAGGCCTAGATGTCAGATAGTTAGGAGTGAAACCGCAGAAGAAATACAGACAGCGTTAGGAGCCAGGAGAGATCAAGACAAGAAACCAAAGAATAGATCCAATCTAGCAAATGACAGCTAATGTGAGTTGCAATTAGGAGAATCATCCATGTTCAGGCCTAGATGTCAGATAGTTAGGAGTAAAACCGCAGAAGAAATACAGACAGCGTTAGGAGCCAGGAGAGGTCAAGACAAGAAACCAAAGAATAGATCCAATCTAGCAAATGACAGCTAATGTGAGTTGCAATTAGGAGAATCATCCATGTTCAGGCCTAGATGTCAGATAGTTAGGAGTGAAACCGCAGAAGAAATACAGACAGCGTTAGGAGCCAGGAGAGGTCAAGACAAGAAACCAAAGAATAGATCCAATCTAGCAAATGACAGCTAATGTGAGTTGCAATTAGGAGAATCATCTATGTTCAGGCCTAGATGTCAGATAGTTAGGAGTGAAAACATATCAATGTATTGATCAGCATACTAATGACATGTACCTTTCTTTTCTCTATTTCAGCATCCAGTAGGAGGTCTGGGTCCAGTGATGAGCCAGGAGCGGGGCCATCAGCCCCTGCCCCGCAAAAGACCGCTCAGGGGTGGGAGGCTACAGGCTCATCCGAGGGCCCTGGCTCTTTGGAGGGGGAGGTCGTGGTAGTTGACAGCACCCCTGTCCAGAGCCCGACTGTCACCCTCCTCCAAAGACTTGCCATCTCGCCGGGGCCCTCAGAAGTAGTGGAATATGCCACAGCTCCTCCTTCCCCACACACTGAGCCACCGGGGACACCAACATCAGAGACCCTGTCTCCAGCCGGGTCCCAGATCGTCCCCACTCTCTCCCCGCCATCTTCCGACCTGGCCCTGCCAGCAGTACCCCAGCTCCCCCCCCCCCCACCCCCACCACCAACGACCGAGGCTGCGCTGCCCGCGTTGTTGGCCCTCGTGAAGAGGATTAATGCCAACATCTCTGGCATGAGGCGCAGCCTGGACAGGCGCTTTAGGGAGGAGATCATCGGAGGCTGAAGCAGCATTTGGCCCCTCCTCTCCTTCCACCATGCCTCCGCCGCCACCACCACCCGTGGTGCCACTACCTCCTCCCGCTCCCCCACCACCAACAGGGAGACGGCGTCCGGCCGCGGACGATGCAGGTCCTGTGCCCAGGCGGAGGAGGACCTAGGGGCTGTGTACATAATTGTGCCTTCTCAACAGCACTCCTCAGTGACCATCTATTGGTCACAATGCTGACCTCATCTAGCCTGGCTACAGAGTTTGGGATCTTTGCCTATGTGATGGTGATATTTTGTATGCAGATGGCTACCTCCCATCACATGGTCCATGATCCTCTTCTCTGTGGACACGTAGGGTTCGGTTGAACATGTCACCAATTGATAGTCACTGGGGAATGCTGTTGGGAAGGGATGCTGCAGTTCCCTTTTTTTTAGGCCCTTAGATTTTAGCTTTTCTCTTTGTTTTTCTTTCCATTTGTTTTGTTTTAGGTACAATTCAGGCCCATGAAGGCATCTCCTACATCTGCAAGCATTGTGGAGGAATTATATGAGGCGTAAGGTTTTCCAAGTGCCTCTCAGGTATACATTACTCCAATGACAGCCCCCTCCTTAACATGTAGCTCCCACAATCTTAAAGCTATCATATTGCCAGATATCTCAGACATGATTATTGTTAGCTGAAATGTAGACTAATACCGCTATGGGGGTGGACTTGCAAAGTCTCACAATGGCATGTTAATGACAGCCAGCAATAATATATGCACTAATAAAGCATGTGATCCTGACCTCAATATCGGTCTGAGAACAGATCTTTGGGTCTGATGTAAGAAACAGTGAATCTGGCTGCGGACCTTTGTGTCCTGTCCATATTAATAGGTATTTGCCCATATTACTCATTATCCAGAGACCTACTGTAGCTAATAGTTAGTAATGCTTGCAGATGGGAATCAGGTGAGTTGGTATATTGGTACAGTATTTAGCACTTTACTGTACATGCATTGTCATTATTTTTTTTCTATCCTCCTCCGCCTTTTTGTTTTTTGTTGACCATTCATTTTTGTGGGCAATTTCGCACACCACACTGTATGTGTGAAACTGGATTGGATTACACAGTCCAGAGGTTGAATCATTTGTTCCATTGAGCAGATCCAGACAAGTTGTAAGTGCCATGCACTCTAATGGTTTCTTCAGTTAAATGGAGTGATTTGTAATGATCCTTTTTCTCATCATATTCCGGTGGCAGCCGTGTACTGACCGCATGTGACCCTGGTAGGTGCTATGCATCATGCTTATTCTAGACTATTATATTGACCCCTGTAGGTATCCCCTTTTTTTTATTTAGCCCCTTGCTCTCTCAGGACCCGCCCACACCACACCTATGATATTAATGCACAGTCTTGACCACTGCTGATTGTGGTCTGTGTCCAAAAATAAAGTTTTGTTATACCGTTATGTAAATGCACAGTCTTGACCACTGCTGATTGTGGTCTGTGTCCAAAAATAAAGTTTTGTTATACCGTTCTGTGAATGTACAGTCTTGACCACTGCTGGTTGTGGTCTGTGTCCAAAAATAAAGTTTTGTTATACCGTTCTGTTAATGCACAGTCTTGACCACTGCTGATTGTGGTCTGTGTCCAAAAATAAAGCTGTGTTATCCTGTTCTCACCATGTCGGTGTGTTTTCAATGGTTGGGGTTAGGGGACATCCACATGCATCACATTAGTGTCACATTACTATACCTGTAAACTAATGAGCAGTAGTTAACCTGCAATAGATCCATACATACTAAGAGGAATAATAGTCCTAATAGCATTAGATATCATATAATGCATCTAATTGATCTACAATCTAGGCATAATAAAGAGTTAATGCACAGGCCAAGTACAATTAGCGAGACTGGGTAGTAGGAGCATTCCCCTGAGGGCCTAACAGGATAATGATAGGTGATACTGCAGTGGCTTGTCAGTTCCTTCTCCAGTGATTTGGGATTTGTCCGTCCACTCTGCTTCCACCCGCACTTCCCCAACATCACTTAGCAATCGAAACTAATGTAAATTGATGAATAGCAGAACATAATGGGAGGTCAACAAATGGGAATGAATGGACATCTTGGCACATGGCCACCAGCAATGGCGGGGGACTTCCTTGGATAAGAGTAGTGGCGATTACCCCTGATGGAGGTGAGTTGGCTGGTGCTCATTGTGCCTCTGCAAACCCTCTGTGTGTGTTTGCTGCCCTTGTGGGTGGGAGAGTGAAAGCAGAGTGTAGGGCCAAATCCCAAACCACTGGAGAAGGAACTGACAATCCACTCCGGTATCACCAGCATAGGAACCTTGTAAGAAAGCAGTGACAGAGGGTCAGAGACAGTCAGACCCGACCGAAAGACCAAACAAAAAGGTATTGTGTATTTCAATGAAGCTGTGAGCTATCCCATTAAGGGCCATTGTGGGTGGGAGAGTGAAAGCAGAGTGTAGGGCCAAATCCCAAACCACTGGAGAAGGAACTGACAATCCACTCCGGTATCACCATCATAGGAACCTTGTAAGAAAGCAGTGACAGAGGGTCAGAGACAGTCAGACCCGACCGAAAGACCAAACAAGAGGTATTGTGTATTTCAATGAAGCTGTGAGCTATCCCATTAAGGGCCATTGTGGGAGGGAGAGTGAAAGCAGAGTGTAGGGCCAAATCCCAAACCACTGGAGAAGGAACTGACAATCCACTCTGGTATCACCAGCATAGGAACCTTGTAAGAAAGCAGGGACAGAGGGTCAGAGACAGTCAGACCCGACCGAAAGACCAAACAAGAGGTATTGTGTATTTCAATGAAGCTGTGAGCTATCCCATTAAGGGCCATTGTGGGTGGGAGAGTGAAAGCAGAGTGTAGGGCCAAATCCCAAACCACTGGAGAAGGAACTGACAATCCACTCCGGTATCACCAGCATAGGAACCTTGTAAGAAAGCAGGGACAGAGGGTCAGAGACAGTCAGACCCGACCGAAAGACCAAACAAGAGGTATTGTGTATTTCAATGAAGCTGTGAGCTATCCCATTAACGGCCATTGTGGGTGAGAGAGTGAAAGCAGAGTGTAGGGCCAAATCCCAAACCACTGGAGAAGGAACTGACAATCCACTCTGGTATCACCAGCATAGGAACCTTGTAAGAAAGCAGGGACAGAGGGTCAGAGACAGTCAGACCCGACCGAAAGACCAAACAAGAGGTATTGTGTATTTCAATGAAGCTGTGAGCTATCCCATTAAGGGCCATTGTGGGTGGGAGAGTGAAAGCAGAGTGTAGGGCCAAATCCCAAACCACTGGAGAAGGAACTGACAATCCACTCCGGTATCACCAGCATAGGAACCTTGTAAGAAAGCAGGGACAGAGGGTCAGAGACAGTCAGACCCGACCGAAAGACCAAACAAGAGGTATTGTGTATTTCAATGAAGCTGTGAGCTATCCCATTAACGGCCATTGTGGGTGAGAGAGTGAAAGCAGAGTGTAGGGCCAAATCCCAAACCACTGGAGAAGGAACTGACAATCCACTCCGGTATCACCAGCATAGGAACCTTGTAAGAAAGCAGTGACAGAGGGTCAGAGACAGTCAGACCCGACCGAAAGACCAAACAAAAAGGTATTGTGTATTTCAATGAAGCTGTGAGCTATCCCATTAAGGGCCATTGTGGGTGAGAGAGTGTAAGCAGAGTGTAGGGCCAAATCCCAAACCACTGGAGAAGGAACTGACAATCCACTCCGGTATCACCAGCATAGGAACCTTCTAAGAAAGCAGTGACAGAGGGTCAGAGACAGTCAGACCCGACCGAAAGACCAAACAAAAAGGTATTGTGTATTTCAATGAAGCTGTGAGCTATCACATTAAGGGCCATTGTGGGTGAGAGAGTGAAAGCAGAGTGTAGGGCCAAATCCCAAACCACTGGAGAAGGAACTGACAATCCACTCCGGTATCACCAGCATAGGAACCTTGTAAGAAAGCAGTGACAGAGGGTCAGAGACAGTCAGACCCGACCGAAAGACCAAACAAGAGGTATTGTGTATTTCAATGAAGCTGTGAGCTATCCCATTAAGGGCCATTGTGGGTGAGAGAGTGAAAGCAGAGTGTAGGGCCAAATCCCAAACCACTGGAGAAGGAACTGACAATCCACTCCGGTTATCACCAGCATAGGAACCTTGTAAGAAAGCAGTGACAGAGGGTCAGAGACAGTCAGACCCGACCGAAAGACCAAACAAGAGGTATTGTGTATTTCAATGAAGCTGTGAGCTATCCCATTAAGGGTCATTGTGGGTGAGAGAGTGAAAGCAGAGTGTAGGGCCAAATCTCAAACCACTGGAGAAGGAACTGACAATCCACTCCGGTATCACCAGCATAGGAACCTTGTAAGAAAGCAGTGACAGAGGGTCAGAGACAGACCCGACCGAAAGACTGAACAGGACATATTCACATACTCCATGTGCCCCATATTTGTGTTCCCAAATGTGGATGTGATGAGCAACATGTATACAAAATAACAGGGTTAATATGGCATTATTTTGATGTTTTTGTGTTTTTATGTAATCAGGTAGTGTGTCTTTAATTTTGCTTTATGTAAGCTGCAGCATGGCTTTTCATTCAAAATGTAACAACTAATTGGTTGTATAATGCATTTGCTTTGGTGGGGGGAGGGGATGGTGAAATCAATTGTAATGGCCTTCCATGCTTTTCCTCTGTTAAACTCACTTTTACATTTTTAAGTTGTCTGTACGTAATGCGTAAACCATTTTACTGGTGTTTTTTGTGCACTTAGCGATTTTGGGAGATACGAGCGTCTACGCAAAGAATTATTTTCCGCTACTTACTACGAAGCGCTTTTCGGAGGCAAATCTCGGCAAAGGAGTCCGAAATTACGCGAGTCAATCGCAAGTCAACTTGTATTACGTAAATCTCGTTACGATGCGCATTTGCGAAATACGATTTCATACGCAGCTCGAATTTAATAGGGCCCTTAGCATTTTGTGACTGTGATTGGCTGTAAAGGTGAATCATCCCATGTATAAACAATTAAATGAGACATTTAGGGGGCTCTTAAGCTGCATTTTCTCTCTATATAAAATAGTTTCCCATAAATAAAAATGTTATGCCTCTGCAGGGCCCTGGAGTGATCATTATGCAATTATGAAATAGTTGTATCTAAGAGGGGCATTTACATTTCTGGAGAACTATGGTTGTTACGAAGCCTCTGGAATTGAGAGTGACATTTAGGCCCTCATTAAATTAGCCCTCTTAGTTCTCCCGGTCCTCGCAAAAGGCAGTTTTTTGCTGTTTGCGAGGACCAAATCCCCAATACTTCCCTCACAGCCTGCTTTCCGAGATGACTCCGAAAAATGGCCGAGAATAAGCTCAGAGAGAGCTACGGAGTAACACGCAGCCAAAAATCTATGAGGTGAATCTCGCACCGCGGAAGAATCCCTACGGGAACAAAAGATTGCCAGCAAGGGCTCCTAAATCACATACGTGCTGCCTCGGAGCAGCCCGAAACAGCCGTGTGATGCTCCCCCCTGCTCCCTAAACACATCCCCATGCTGCAGGCATCCCTATCGGGACCCCTGCAGCACCCCCACATTAACCCTTTGCCACGAGGGTCCCAGATCGGCATAGATCAGGCCCGCTACATTTAAAACTTTTAAATTTCCTTAAAGGGCCCGCGGCACACTATAAGCCAATCCCGGCCGCGGCACCTAAACTTAACCCCCCTCTATGTTGGGGATCCCCATCGGGACCCCCGAAGTGTCCTTACAATAACCCCTTACTGCAGGGGGCATTAATTAACCCTACAACTCATAGGGGTCAATACAGACCCCCATAAGCCTTAATTAACCCTATAACTTATGGGGGTCGTTACAGACCCCCATAAGCCCTTAATTAACCCTGTCACTCATGGGGGTCAATATAGACCCCCATAAGCCCTAAATTAACCCTATAATTCATGGGTGTCAAAACAGACCCCCATAAGCCTTAATTAACCCCATAACTCATGGGGGTCAATACAGACCTCCATAAGTCCTTAATTAACCCTGTCCCTCATGGGGGTCAATACAGACCCCCATAAGCCTTAATTAACCCTATAACTCATGGGGGTCAATACAGACCCCTATAGGCCCTTAATCCAATCAGTCTCATAAGGGTCTCATAGGACAATTAGAAGCCTATTATTAACCCCATAAGCACCATGAGGGTCATCCAGGACCATCATGACACTAAGCACAAACACTACACTACACTTTCCCCCACAATAAACCACTAAATCTAAACTAACCCCCCTCTACCCTAACCTATTAACCCATACCTACCTAACACGACCTACCTAACCCCTTATTAAACCCCCCACCCTACTAATTACATAAAATAAAAAAAACTAAGGTACATAAAATTTAAAAAAATCACAACCGCCTCCCCCCCACACTACATAAAATAAAAAACCTAAAGTACATAAAATAAAAAACAAATCACAACAACCTGCCCCCCCACACTACATAAAATAAAAAAACTAAGGTACATAAAATAAAAAAAAGAATCACAACACCCCTCCACACACTACATAGAATAAAAAAAGCTAATATACATAAAATAAAAAACAAAGTCACCCCCCCCCCCCCACACACTACATAAAATAAAAAAAGAGTTACACACCTGCAAAGGAATACACAAATACACATAACAATCATGAATACATTATAAATATACACATAACGACAATACATTCCCCCTATCTATACCTAACCCCCAATCTAAACACCCCCTGTCTATACCTAACCCCCAATCTAAACATCCCCCCTGTCTATACCTAACCCGCAATCTAAACACCCCCCTGCCTATACCTAACCCCCAATCTAAACACCCGCCCTGTCTATACCTAACCCCCAATCTAACCACCCACACTTTCTATATCTAACCCCCTAAATCTAAGGTAAATAAAACCACTTACCATTGCAGATGTCCCTTCTGATTGCACCCCCTTGGAACAAAAGAAATATCAGATTATTCCAACAATAAACATTACATATAATATTACAAATACAGTATTAAACGTACCTTTCCAGCATGTCCCACGTCCATCTTCATCTGTTCTCCGGCTAGGCCCCTGGAAAAAAGACAGATAACATTAGTTTAACACAAACACAACATACACAACATCAAACTCAAAAGAAAATAAATATAAAGATTACACATTGAATACGTACCTGTCGCCGATGTCTCCGGCCTTCTTCTCTTCTGCCCGGTGGTGCCCTCGCTGAATCCGCATTCTATTTAAAAAAAAAAAAACTAACCGAGATCCGCACTCACAGACCTCCCCGATGCTAATGAGCCTCCTAGTGCCTTTTCCGGAAGGAAATAGGCAATGGTGCAGATGCCTTCAGCCAATGTGGGGGGGCTGCGGGGGCCCCTTTGGAACCTTGCAGTAAGGGTTTAATGTAAGGACACTTCGGGGGTCCCGATGGTGACCCCCAGCATAGAGGGGGTTAACTTTAGGTGCCGTGGCCGGGATTGGCTTATAGTGTGCCGCAAGCCCTTTAAGGAGCTGCAGCGGGGAATTTCAAAGTTTTAAATGCAGTGGGGGCCTGATCTATACCAATCGGGGACCCCCGCTGCAAGGGGTTAATGTGGGGGGGCTGCAGGGGTCCTCAGGCTGCTCCGCGGCAGCACGTTTGTGATTTAGGAGCCCTTGCTGGCACTTTTTTGGCCTGAAAAATACTTTAAAAACACTGTTTACCTAATTAGTGGCTGCTTCTGTACGCCTCCCCACATCTCTCATTGTCCTGAGCACTGCTGGAAAGATAACAAACATTTCAACTTAGAAAACTATGGGGGTTAATTATGCAGTGTGTGTTCCTAGTGCATGCGTTGTAGTATAAGGGGGGCATTGGCAGAGCTAGTGAATGGATGGCCAGGTTTTAAAAAAATGGGCCCCACCGGGGCCAATTCACTCAACATCACCCCCTCCTTGTGCTCCATTCAAAGTGTGCAAAAAAAATGTGCTGTATGCTGCTCTTACGTTTTTAAAATCAAGACCCCCTTCCTAAAGCCGTTCCACCCAGATGTCCCCTCTGCCCACTTTCCCCTAGCCACTGGTCCCTCTTGATTTTATTTTATTTTTTGTACACCCAACTATTGTCCTCACCCTCAGATTGCCCTCCCATTGGTTTCTCTTATTTATGTATTTATTTTTGTAAGCACTAGATTCACTCCCAGCCAGTGACCACCACTCCTCATGGGGGCTATAGTTACAATCCCATAACCCCCCTGTATTTCCAAAATAAGTGTGATCCAAGTTACTAACATTATCTAATTAATATTTTATCAGTTGAAATGTTTAATTTGAAATAAAAGAGTTGGGAAAGGCTACAGCAGCCTCCATTAGTTAGTAACTGTTTTTCTCCCCTTAATTTATTAGATTGATAAGGTCCATCAATCAAGCAATCTGAGTGGTTGAAACAATTTTCCCAAGCAAAAATTAGCAGTGGCACGACATATACTCAATTCTGATTGGCTGAAATATGATTGGCACATATTTCAGCCAATCAGAAGCAGCAAAAATTGTATTTAAGCCGCAAGAGCATGGCAAAAGTCATCTGCAACAGTGGTTCTCCTCATAGGAGGAGTTCTATAGTGCTTTTATTTTTTTTAGAACATGTTTTTTTTAGGTGGAGGGCCTAGAAGATTGAGGATCACTAGTTTAAATCAAAAAAGAAGAGGAGAAGAATCTTCAAATTGGATAGCCCATTTTATCCAGAGCAGAAGATTGAGGACCAGGGCATCACGGACATCACTGCATGGGCATTAAGGGTAGGTAAGTATGGTTTATTCTTCAATACAGATGTAATTTATTTATATATATATATATATATATATATATATATATATATATATATATATATATATATTAGTTTTGACTGTAATTCTCCTATTTTTCTTTTCACAAAAAAACAACTTACCCTTTGATACAAATCTGATCATAATACACTTTCCAGAGGCTTCCTTAAATAACTTGAGAACTACAGCACAAGTACTTGATTTACTTATCAAGCTTACAATAATGAGGTCAGTGGCTTTTAAATGATATTTGGAAATGGAAACCTAAATATATATTATGAATCCAAAATGTATCTCTCTCAAATTGTATGGTCAATGCAGTATGACCAAACAAAGAGCTAAGTCTTGGCACCCTAATAAATTTGTTTGACTTCTGTTTTGGAGATTTTCATGTGAAAGGGAGCAGGCCTCAATTTCTCCAATTTATTGGCATTATAAATGAATTGCTCATCTTCCAGGATCCTTTGATAACCACCAGTAGATGCAGATCTCTTCACTGTTTGCTCATCCCTATTGTCCTGCACCTCAACCTCTGTATGTTCACTTGTTCTTCTAATGAAAGCCTACAAAAATAGCTATATATGATTGCATCGTTCAGTTGTTTTCGACTCTCTGTGACCTCATGGACAATAACATACCAGAACATCTTTATGTCCACGGTCATGCTGATCCACTTAGTATTCATGGTAGAGATACTGCAGTGGGTTGACATTCTCTTCTCCAGTGGGCCACAGCTTACAGCTCCTGGTATTCCCCCATCCCGGTACTGACCAGGGCCAATGCTGCTCTGCTTCAGGGTGGTGTGACCTTTTGCTTCCCTGACTTGGAATCAAACCCAGGTTGACAGTGGTGGAAGCACAGTCCTAACCACTAGACCACCAGGGAAACCAACAGCTATATAGTGTGTATACAAAGTAACTTCATAAACAGAAAAAAAGCTAAGTAAAGACAAAAGAAGCAGATGGAACAGATGAAGCAGATCATCCACCATCAGATCATTAGATCGTTGGCAGGTTCTTCAATAACTCAGAAAGGTCAGATAGCGTTAATCAACAGCTAGATAAATTATGTTCTGTTATATGTGGTATACTCAACACTTCCATGGAATAAGCAGAAATGCATGCAACATAAAACACTACTAATTAATTCATTAATTTATTTAAAAAATAAGACAAATAGACGAGATCTACATAGTCTTCTTTGAGAGAGTTAATTAGGAGAGTAGATTTAAGAGTAACTTGAGCAACCTCTTAATGAATGTATTGATGCAGAATTCCCAGGTGGCTCTGTTGCAGTCTTTATACCTGCATTTATACAGTCAGTGGTAGAAATTATTTCTAGGTCATTGATTTGAAGCTTCTACTCTACATGAAACAATATGCAGAACAGATATCTAACTAGCTACATTTTCAGCTGATTTAATAATTGAGCCCCTTGGCGATGGATTTTTTCCTTACATTACATTACATTACAGTTACCACTTACAGACAACAAAGTTGAGGTGTATGGTATGAGAGCACAATAATGGGAACTAAAGATCATATCCGTTCACGAGGAACATAGCATAACATTACATGTAACATGTCTGTGTAATATTGCCTTCACACCCCTTCATGACTTCAGCTATAACTGAGGCTGTGAGGTCATTATTATACATATTAACAGACATTGCAGTCTTCAGCAGTCAATGCACTGCCCATCGTATTTAACACATTGCATGTTATATCCTCTTCCTGTTTCCGCATCAATGTGTTTCATGGTTTCCAGTGATTTTTGTTGTACTGCTTTTTGATTGCTTACCTGTATACTAACCTTAACCCTTGATCCATTTGGATCCATGCTTACAAATGGCGTTTTTCAGTAAGAAATCCCCGTGCTCCTAAATAAAATATTTACATTTATACCCCAACTAGTTAACTCAATTTCTTAAGATGCCTCTACCATTAGTTCATTATCAATACTAGGGGACAACATCCATTTTAGAGTGCTGAACACTGGCATGGATTTCAGTGTTTCCCAGTACTGCACAGGTGAGGCAATCACTGCCATTCTGATTGTTACACAAATGCACTGTAGGAAAATACTGAAATCTAGGCTCATCTCCAGGACCAACAAACCATGGTGGAAGTATTCTTTTTTTTATAGGCATTCTTCTTACCTAAGTTGCTTTAGAGGAGCCATTTCCTACTATTCATATAATAAAGATGTTTCAGAATTAATTTACCATCCAGTGCATGCTATTACATATAATTATGTCATAGAATAATTGTTAATGTTTTTTATATAAATAAGTTTCTCTCTTGCAAAATATCTGATTAATGCATAATCTCTTTAGAATACATAGGCATATGTAGAGATATAATATAGCTAGTGTGTTCCTAACCTTTACTGCAAATATTAATTCAATCCCCACCTTTACAAAGAAAATAAATTCAGCACATATAAAAATCCAATTTTCTCCTAATATACAACAAACTTCAAAGTCTTTGTAGATGACACAATTACTCAAAATGAAGGCAAATTGATCTATGAGACTTTTACAAAAAACTGACAGGAACAAGATGTTTCAATGGTACACTGTACATCCTTCAAGTACAATTATGATGTTACAAGAGGCATTTATAATTCTAGGTGAAGGAATACCCAGATGAAATATTAGCACTCAGAAAATGTTTCACAAATGGATAGATTCTTTCAAATGAACAATAAATTATTTTACAATTAAATATTTTTTTTTCTGTGTCAGACAAGTGCTCTTAGATAAATAACACTGAGCGAGGTAGAATCAGGTAGAAATTAACTGCAGCTTTTTATTTAATATTTAAAATGCAGAATAATATATTAAAATGCACTGTTGTTTCTAAGACGATATTAAAAACAATCATGTGTCCCAGTTATGATTAGGATTGAGCAATCACTTCTGCAGGGGTTCAGCCAATGGTATTGGACCTCATACCATCTACTGGGGCAGAAGCTCTCACCAACTGACATTTTTCCCAGTTCCATTCACACGGTTTCTTTTACCTCTAGACCTAGATCCTCACATGCCTCCAATCTACTGCCTCTGAACACATTTAAAACATGCCCTCTCACCTATGGTTTGGGTTAATTTACAGTGCAGGTTTAGCACTTTTACCTGCACCTTTAACAGATGATACACCCAAAGACATAAGCCCTAATTAACCATCTACTCTCTTTAAAATTACTTGCCAAGCCCTTTTATCTTCCTTTTAATGACTTCACCTTTTGCTTCTCTAAGTCCTTTAGATTGTAAGTTTTCAATCTTGTAATGTTCTGTGTAAAAAAAACACCATGGTCCCTATTCAATTGAGCAGTTGTAAGTTAATGGAGCTTGTAAACTAATTTGCTATTCAATTGGCGTCTTTTAGCGAGCCGCAAACAATCTACGGGTTACAGGGTGAAAATCTCTGCTGCTGTCAAAATTGTAACTTACAGCCCATCTAAGCTTTTGATCGTTCAAGCCCACAAAAGTTACAATCACTAAAATCGCAAATCGCTATTCAATTGTTACAATTCCTCAAGCCAGCAAATGTTTTTGCACCCTTTAAATGGCAAATGTAGAAGAAAATCCTACGGGTACCAGATAGGACTCGCAAGGGGGTTCAACCCCTGTCCGTAGCACTATAAATGCAAATAAAAAATCAATACTGCACTTTTAAAGAAGGGGAAAGCGATGAAAGACAATCAAAAATATTTTTTTTTGTTTCATTTTGGTGTCATATCAATCTCAGGAATCAATGAGTTAATACATATCAGGCCACTCACATGGACTCAAACAGTATCGCCATTCATTTTTATAATTTTGTACATTGCCGAATTGCAAGTCTGATCGCATATGGGACCTCTAAACGCTAATTGATTGACGTTTAACCTCCATGTTTTACTGACGTCAGGATCTCATTTACTATTGGCTGTTTTTAAATCGGTAGTTACGGCCTTTCTTAATTGATCATGACCATGCTCTGAAATGCTACTTATGATTGCATGGGTTACGGTTTAGGCTTTCGGCCAGGTAGCTGCGGGCTTATTCAATTGAATCCCTCTGTAACTGTAACAGAGTTGGAACATGAATCCAATATCTCCGCTGGTATACGGTAAAATACCCAAGAGGCACTACAGTCTCACCATTCCCAACCTCCCATATTGGACGACACTCAATAGGGAGTTCAAGACTACTGACTTTATTTTGTTATGTGCAGAAATATATATACACATCTCTTCCCACAGGCAATATACATCCCCCATAGTTGACCACACAATACACATAGAGGGACAATAGGTGGGTCACACCTCCCTGAGGCTACCTGGCAACTTTGATACAATCAGACATTGATTGGATCATCCTTCTTTGTTCTTATGTCTGAGAATGAAAACACTTTATACAATAGACTTCCTTATCTTATGCAGAGTCTCTGTAATAGGATTATCTATTATGCCAAGGTCTGCAATAGTCTGGGCTAATATTCTGCAGAGCATAAACCAACATACATACAGTATAACAGTAGGATCATATTTTAACCATAACCATAAAACAGGGTAAAACAGTGATGGGTTCCGTTACACACCTCCCCCGTGACCATAAGCCAGCATACACGGTCTGATCCCAACGGATCGGCCTGGGGATATCCGGACAAAAGTATTTGTTGGTCAATTCTCTAGTTTGACAACCCATCAGCATTACTGCAATTCACATTTACTCACATTTCACATATCCCCAGATAGCTGGGATCTGAGCGCACAAAACTACCGAATAGCGCTCAGATCCTATTCACACAGTTCAATTGCCATGTAGCTAAAGTCTTTCCCATAGTCTTTCATTATATGAATGGGCTCCATGGCATAGCTATCTGGGGTTTCACCGCTCCCACAGGGCAAGTACTAAATGACCCCCCTGTATTTAAAGTGACATACACTCTGGTATGGCCGAATACTGTTTTTAAAGGGTAATATGTCCCAGGGCCATAGTCGCAGGGCAGGAGGCTGGCAATAAGTCCTCTCCAGGACAAAGTGGCAAAAGGCACTTCGTCACCCATCTCCCCTTTGGGTGGAAGTCTAACCAGACACCTGGATATTTCGCTGTGGTGATGGGGCAACACGCTGAGGGGACTTGAGGGGCAGAGGCCAGCGGCACTCTGCCCTGATGCCAGCTCTTCTGCTGGTATAACCTGCAGGACATTCTGCTCTGTGCAAGGGACAAAGGGAGGGCAGAGGCCGACTGCATTCTGCCCCGCTGTCAGCTCTTCTGCTGGGGTACTTGGGACATATTCCGGCTCAGTAGCCAGGGAAAGGTGGGGGTCAGTGGGGGTTAACATTTCCTCTGTTAACCCTGGGGCCACATTAGGAGTTAGCTGGGGAGGGGAATTTGTACTTACCCCCTCCTCCGGTTGTCCCAGTGAGGGGAGTTGGGGATCTGGACAGGCTGTCCAGCATCCCGGTAGGTCAGGCACAGAGACCATGGTCCCATCTGCGCCGTCTGGGAGATTGGTGTCTCCCCTTGTTAGGGTAAGCTGTCGCTGGGGGGAGAGGGCGACCCCTAGTTCCCTGGGGTTCACACTGCCGCTGGGGGGGAAGGACGACACCTTCGGCCCCCTGGGGTACACACTGCTGGGGAGGAAGGACGGCACCATCTGCTCCCTGGGGTACACACTGCCGCTGGGGAGGAAGGACGGCACCTTCTGCTCCCTGGGGTACACACTGCCGCTGGGGGGGGGGCGGTACCTTCTGCTCCCTGGCATACACACTGCCGCTGGGGGGGAAGGACGACACTTTCTGCTCCCTGGGATACACACTGCCACTGGGGGGGGGGAAGGATGACACCTTCGGCCCCCTGGGGTACACACTGCCGCTGAGGAGGAAGGACGACACCTTCAGCTCCCTGGGGTGCACACTGCTTCTGGGGAGGAAGGACGGCACCCTCTGCTCCCTGGGATACACACTGCCGCTGGGGGGGAAGGACGACACCTTCGGCCCCCTGGGGTACACACTGCCGCTGGGGAGGAAGGACGGCACCTTCTGCTCCCTGGGGTACACACTGTCGCTGGGGAGGAAGCATGGTACCTTCTGCTCCCTGGGGTACACACTGCCACTGGGGAGGAAGGACGGCACCTTCTGCTCCCTGGGGTACACACTGTCGCTGGGGAGGAAGGACGACACCTTCTGCTCCCTGGGGTACACCCTGTCACTGGGGAGGTGGAATCAGTTGGAGTATTCCACTTTGAGTGGTTTCTGTTTCTGGGACAGTCTCTCTGCATGTGTCCCTGCTGGTTACACATGTGGCACCTGATGTACCGTGGAGGGGTTTGGTAGTTCCTACCACCCGGACGCAGTGCTGGGGGGGGGGGTTAATGGTGGGAGGTGGGTTAGCAGCTCCCAAGATGGACCGTCCCCGTGCCCGCTGCTTTTCCATTATGTATTTGTGGACATCTGTCATTAACCATTCCAAGGTTCTTATGGGAAGTGCACCTGGGAAAAAGGCCAGTCTGCTTTTGAGTTCTCTTACAAACTCAGTCTGTGTGCTGTCCGTAAGAGGTACTGTAACCGATGCCCGGTTTCCCTCCATGAGTTCCTTTCTGTCTGCATCCCTGTAGTCCGCGGCCGCCTCCTCCTCCTCATCATGGAACGCTGTCCGAAAACTAGCCGGTTCCATCCTGCTGTAGCCAGGGGCGCTGTACGGATACTAGCGTTGCCCTCAATTTGTAACTCCACGGAATGGTGTCTCCTGTAGCTGTCCTTCTGACCGTGGGAACAATTCCGCCACTTGCCACCAAATGTAACAGAGTTGAAACACGAATCCAATATCTCCGCTGGTATACGGTAAAATACCCAAGAGGCACTACAGTCTCACCATCCCCAACCTCCCATATTGGACGACACTCAATAGGGAGTTCAAGACTACTGACTTTATTTTGTTATGTGCAGAAATATATATACACATCTCTTCCCACAGGCAATACACATCCCCCATAGTTGACCACACAATACACATAGAGGGACAATAGGTGGGTCACACCTCCCTGAGGCTACCTGGCAACTTTGATACAATCAGACATTGATTAGATCATCCTTCTTTGTTCTTATGTCTGAGAATGAAAACACTTTATACAATAGACTTCCTTATCTTATGCGGAGTCTCTGTAATAGGATTATCTATTATGCCAAGGTCTGCAATAGTCTGGGCTAATATTCTGCAGAGCATAAACCAACATTCATACAGTATAACAGTAGGATCATATATTAACCATAACCATAAAACAGGGTAAAACAGTGATGGGTTCCGTTACAGTAACTGTAGCAAATCTCAAGCCTGCAGACATACAGCTATTGCAATTAAATAGAGGCCCATGGGCCTCGTTCAATTGCTACGTTTTAGAGATCCTGGCTTGCAAATGGAGGTCGCAAGCTACTTTGCTATTCAATTGCCCCCCGTCCGTGCAGCTACGATTCCTAGCGATTTGGTAAATCGCAGCTTACTTACCTTGAAGCCTTTGATTTTTCACGTCCGCAGGTGTTGTAGCAGCAAAAAATCCTGATTCGCTATTCAATTGCTCCAATTTACCCTTCCGTCAAGGCCGTAAATGGCTAATCTCGAACCACAGGTTACTTGTACCAAGGAGGTGTTGCAAAGGGCTTACTTACAAATCGAAGCACTTTAAAAGCAAATAAAAAAGCAATCCTGTACTTTTAGTAAAAGTTAAAGTGATCTCAGGTCTTAGAATTAATAGAACAATATTCTCAAGCTCACAAATCGGCATAAATAAATACTTTATTTCATGTTCATCATAAAGGCCTACGGGCTTCAACCTCCATATTTCATTGAAGTCCTACGGCTTAAATAACGAGTTACGGGCTTGGAGGTCATTCAAACCCGTAGGAATTTGGACGGAAATTGAACATGAAATAAAGTATTATATTTTGGCGATGTGCGAGCTTGAGAATGTTGTGCTTTTAATTCTAATGTCACCCATTGTGTTCCCCATCATTTACAGTGCTGGATTGAATTTATATTTGCATTTACAGTGCTCCTAGTTTGCGTGCTTGAACCACGAGTTACAGGCTTGCGGCCGCGATCATGTTCAAGCCCGCCAATGCTTACTGCTGATAGCATGGTTTGCTATTATCGGGAAGGGGGACTAATTTGTGGGCCCGGCCAATTGAATAGCAGTGTAAACGAAGAGCAACATGAGTACGCAACTCAATTACAGAAAAACAGCAATTTGCAATCGAGTTATGGCCCGAATTGAATGAGGCCCCATGTTTGTAAGTTTTACAACTCAAAGACAGGGCCCTCCACTTTGCCATGTGTTTAGAAAAAAAAAATGTTCTTTGTACTTAGCCCCTGTTTAGTGCTACAGACTATGAGCCTTATTCAATTGACCAAATCGTGATTACTTGAACTTGTAAAGCAGCTCGTAAATGTTACAGATATTCAATTGGCTACATCGCATTCCGATTACGAGTTACTCACCCACAACCACTACAAGCCTTAGAAATCCATTGGTTTTAGCAGAGCTCAAGATTTACGAGTGCTAAATAATTAAATTTACACAAAATCAATATTCTATTAGACCCGTAGTTCTAGCTCGCAAATTAACTTTGATAAAATGTATCAAGTTTCTGTCAAAAATGTTACGAGTACTGAATCCGATCACTAAATTTGCTTCTCAAAACCCATTTATTTGTAGTCTCTAAATGAAGTAGAAGTATAAACTCCATGTTTTACAGACATCATGATGACGGTCTCATTTACTATTGGCTTTGTCTAAGAAGTAAATTACGAGCTTGTTTAAATATTGCCAGATCATATGATCACAACCCCTGAAAATCTACTTGAGAGTGCATGGTTTCGGTGTGGAGGCTGTGAGAGGGCAAAATTACGGACTAGAGGCAACTACGGGCTTGCAATTGAATGGTGCCCTATGTTAGGCGTTACGGTAATAATAATAATAAACTGTGCAAAGCAAAGTTACCTCAGTACTTATGCAACCTTTATGTGCATTCTTTTGGTAGCTCTCGATTCCCACTGTTCTTCCACATGAGATGATGTTGGAAGACATGGTAGTAGGAATATCTCTACATGTTTCACCTATTTTAGGGCTTCTTCACAGAGCTGAAGCTTGGAGGTATTAACACTCCAGAGCACAGCATCAAAAAAGCTTTTTAATTTCAATAAATGTAGCCATCTTGAATCTAAGATCATTATCATAAGTTATAGGTCAACCTAAATTGAAATCTTTGAGGTTGTAGTAACAAGCAGAAGTTTGGGCAGAAAATAACCAATTCGTGTTTAAAGTGGATGGTCCTACACAGGCAATTTAAAGCAGACAGCAAACATAACATTGCAAGATGTAACATCTTCTGCAAATGTTCACATCTCATAAGTGAATATTCTAAAGTGTAGCAAAATAGAATTATACAGGAATTACAATACAGCATTGATTCTAATGTGTTTTCATCTACACAACTCTGACTTCAAGATATGGAAGAAATGGGTGTGAAATTAGTTTCCTATGTTTCCAAGCAGCTATGTGACACTCATCTGACTTTCAACACTGATTTCAATCTAAATTTCCCTGATTTTAGCATTACTCTAGTATACAACACTCCTAAATTCCTGCCATCAGAACGATCAGAAACCTGCAAGCAGTTGACCCACAACAACTTTCCGATGTGCTACAACCACTTCTCACCCTCACTTGCCCAGACATTACCACCTTACAGTACAACATGACTCTCACTTCCACTCTTGACACTCTGATCCACAGACATGGCACACTATAAAAGCATGCTACTTTCAGAAGTGCTCCTGCACTGCTTAACAACTATGGAGGAAATCTTGCACTTCCTCAGTTACCAATTTATTTTGCTCTCCTACTTCTCTGCCCTCATTCTTGCAAAACAACATTACTTCTCATTGTTAATATTAGATCTATCTTCCCAAATGTTTGTTTGCTACATTCAACACTCTTCTCTGCCCACCCCACTTCCTGCGCCTTCCTGTCTCAATTCTGAAGAATTTGCCAGCCACTTTCAAAATAAAATTTAAAGCATCTGAAAATAACTCTCCTCATAACTTGTCTCAAACACAGCCTCCTCTCAATAAACCGGCAAAACTCAGCCTTTAAACTTTCCCAATCCAACATCCACTATGGATTCATTTTACCCTGTAACTGAGGATGAAGTCTCTACTCTGCTATCAAAATCTTGTCTTACAACTTGTCCACATGATCCTATTCCATCACAGCTAGTCCCTCCCCTCTCTATCCCACTTATCCCACCTCTTACACATCTATTCAACCTTTCTGTAAACAGTGGCACATTTCCCTAATCTTAAAAACTTGCCATCATTGCCATTCATAATAAGCCCTCATCTGACTCTGCTTCTGCTTCTCCTGGCTTCAAAATTGCTCAAGCGACTTGTCTACAATCGTCCACTTGAGCCTTTCCAATCTGGCTTCTGGCCCCAACGCTCCACAGAAACAGCTCTCACAAAAGTCACTAATGACTTGCTCATAGCCAAGTCAAAGGGTCACTTGTCTGAATCTCTCTGCTGTCTTTGATACATTTGACCACCCTCTTCTAATCTAAGCTGTGATACAGCTCTCTCATGATTCATGTCATACCTAGAACATTGTACATTTAGTGTCTCCTTCTCTGGCACCTCTTCTTTGCCTCACCCTCTATTGGCCTACCCCAATGTTCAATCCTAAGACCCCTCCTCTTCTCCATCTATACATCCTCCCTAATAAAATCTTTTGGATTTCAGTATCATCTATATGCAGATCTATATGCAGATGACACCTAAATCGAACTCTCAGTATCAGATCTACCCCTTCCGCTTCTAGCTTGAGTTGCCAACTGCCTCTCTAGCATATCCTCCTGGATGTCTGCCCATCAACTCAAACTCAAAGGCTGAGCTCATAATCTTTCCACCATCTACTATAGCTTCCACTCCTCATTTATCTCTCACGGTTGACATCATTACTCCCACCTCACAGGCACGTTGTCTTGGGACCTACTCAATCCCTCCCTCTCTTTTATTCCTCACATACAATCAATCACAAACTCTTGTCAGTTTCATATAAAAATCATCTCCAAAACACATCACTATCTTACACAAGACACAACTAAAATTAAAATCCATTATCTCATCTTATCTCACCTCAACTGCTTCAACTTGCTCCTTGCTAGCCTCCCCATCAACCGTCTGTCTCCGCTCCAATCCATAATCAATGCCTTCACTAGATTCATCTACATCTACACAATACTCTGTAGCACCTCTCTGTCAGTCACTCCACTGACTTCCCATAGCCTTCAGAATAAAAGGTAAAATCATGAACCTAATGTATAAAGACCGGAACAACAGTACACCCCCTTACATATCTGCTCTTGTCTCAACATACACCCCCAACCACCCTCTTTGCTCTGCTAATGACCTTCTTCTTTCCTCCTCTCTTATTATCTCTTCTCACAACCCCATTCAAGACTTTTCTCGAGCTGCCCCTACTCTATGGAACTCCTTGCCCCGCTCCACTAGACTATCGTCCTGCCTCAAAACCTTCAAAACTAATCATGCATCTGTTTTAAAAAAAACATATCACCTTCAGCCTTAATATGCACAACTGCACACTCATTATACCACTCACACCAACAATCTACAGCCCAACTTGCTTGAGCCTATTGCCTTCACACTGTCATCTTGCATCTATCACCCTCCTGTATCACATGACTTTGCAAATTTTCAATATTGTATGGTGCTTTGGAAACAAACACTATGTACATTTGATTTTGAGCTCAAAGACAGGGCCCTCCATTCTTTTGCAATACGTAAATATTGTTTTTACCATGTACTAAATCCCTGTATAACTCTATGGAATATTTTGGTGCATTACAAATAATAATCATAAAATAATAATAATACTAACACAGCCCAATAACTAATTATGTTATGTCATCAAATATCGGTTGACTAACTTAATATTGAACTACATATTGATTCTCATTCTTCTTTCACAGCTTTTTCTAATCACCAGCCTGCCTCTCCTGTTCTTGGGTAAACTGTAAGAAATATCTAACAGCACTTCCCTCTGTCCCTGCACCTCACCCACTTGCCCCTGTGAAAGCCACTTCCATCTGCAAAATCAGTAGCATATGCTATCCTAATATGTTACCACTCCACCCACCATTCCCGTCCTGATTACCTTTCCGCACTTTCTCCTGTGCTTGACACAAAACACCCATTAGGTAAATATAATAAACCGTGTACTAGCACCACTGTTTCACAATATCTCCCAATTCAATTTCTACTGTATCCTACTAAATGGAAACATCTTCCCAACTTTCTACATCTTCTACCCAGATAAACTCAATGTCCGTCTTACAGCAACAGAATTGCCTTCTCGTCTATTTCATTCTCTTTAACTCTCAACTGTCTCTGTCTTTCTGGTCCTTCCAACTTCTTATCTGATATTCTTGCAGAGGTTTCTGCCTCTCCCACTTACTTTCAATCTTGTAAGGTGCTTTGGAAAAAAGCACCATGTACATAAGCTCAAAGACAGAGCCCTCTGCTTTTCGGCAAGTATTTAATAATTATATTTTTTCTTTTTACTTAACCCCTGTATAGCTCTAAGGAATATGTTGATGCGTTACAAATAAAGGATAATAATAATCACTAATATAGTTGTTGTACTGCGAGTTTGTGTGTGACGCTTGCAAAGCTCTGGGTTGCGCATGTGTGTAGCGCATGCCAAGGTCCAAAATGAGCGGAGAAATCTGCAAGTTGCGCGGGCGCGTGGCTCATGGCGAGGCTCGCAATGAGCGCCAAATTGAGGCTCGCAAGGAAAAGGGAGCGAGGAGGGGAGAGGAGGGGAGAAGAGGTAGGGAGCCAAAAGTTGCAAGTTGCGCATGCGCGTGGCAACCGGCGAGTCACGCAATGAGCGCCAAAGGCTCTCATTGCGAGACTCTCAAAGGAGAGGGAAGGAGAGAGAAGGAAGGGAGAGAAAGAGGGGAGGAGAGGTAGGGAGAACACAGAGGGGAGAGTGAGATTGCGTGCTGGGGGGACAAAGAGACACAGGGGAGAGGGGGCAAAGAGACACAGGGAAGGGAGAGGGGGGAAGAGACACAGGGGAAGGAGGGGGAAAGAGACACAGGGGAGGGAGAGGGAGGAAATAGACATAGGGGAAGGAGAGGGGGAAAAAGACACAGGGGAGGAAGAGGAGGGAAAGAGACACAGGGGATGGAGAGGCGGGAAAGAGACACAGGGGAAGGAGAGGGGGAAATATACAGGGGAGGGAGAGGGGGGAGAGACACAAGGGATGGGGGGAAGAGACACAGGGGAGGGAGAGAAACATGAAAATTATACTACAAATTTCTGTTATTTTTGGACAGGCAATTGCCTAGTAATAATAATAATAATAATAATAATAACTGACCAGAGCATCAGTCACTTACCCCCAAAAAGAAAAATGGTGCACAGCCCCCACTAATCAACCTTGAAAACATTTTCTTACTTCCACTCCATATCAAATTGGGGATTTTAAAAAACGTTGTTAAGACCATGTATAAAAATGGTGCTGGGATATTCAATCTTTTCCTCATTTTAATTCTGAACTTTGCAATAAGAAGCTCATTATCTAAGTCGCAGTCAGCTTCAGGTCTTGTTTTTGCGTAATGCATAGAGCTCCTCCATCTTTGGATACAAAGTATATATGGTCAATGTGATTTCTATATTATCCATCTGGTAATGTCCATGTGTAAAGATGTCTCTAAGGCTGTTGGAAGAGGGTGTTTGCTATAACCAGAGAATTATCATGACATAATTCTACCAATTTCTGACTTGTTTGGTTTTGTACTCCAAGGCCAAACGTGCCTGTTATTCCAGATATCTTTTTGATTCTAACATTAACATTAAAATCTCCTGTGAAGAGAGTAACAACTTTTCTTGGTGTTATATCTAGGAGGTGTTTTAATATCAGTCTCTTCATTATCCATGGTTGGAGCATAGACTTGGATCACTGAAATGTTAAATTGCTTGCCTTGAATTCGAATTGAAATCATTCTGTAATTTATTGCGTTGTAGCCGAGCACGTCTTTGGCCATCCTTGATTGATTATGATGTCTACTCCATTTCTTCTGCGTCATTCTTGACCACAGTAGAAGATCTGCTGGTTGTCTCATATGAAATGTCCGATTCCAGTCCATTTGAGCTCACTAATTCTAAGATTTCAATATTTAATCTTATCATCTTATGATCTTATCATCATGTTTGACCACATCCAGTTTGCTTTGTTTCTATGCAGTAGTACACTTTCCTTTCCCCACCAGACATGTTCACTGCAGGACATCCTCACAACTTTGGCTCAACCACTTCATTAGATCTGGTGCTGCCCATACTAACTCTCAGCTCTTCCCCAGTAATGGGGTATGTACCTTCCCTGATTGTGCTTATCCATAAGGTTTTCTTGGCAAAGATAATGAAATGTGTTGCCAGCTCCTCCAGTGGACCATGATTTGTCTGACGCACTGCTATGACCTACCCATCTTGGGTGACACTACAGCTCACAACTTAATTGAGGTAGACAAGTCCATTCACCATGACAAAGTAGTGATTCCGAAATTACATCTTCACAAATAGTTTAACACAAAACTGTCTTCTGTCCCTATTACTTTGAGCCTGTTTTTGCAGACCCTTGGTTTTCCACATTTTCTCTCAGTCTTTCTCTTGTTTTCCTTCCTCTCTGTTGGTGTATAATGGATTACGTTCAGGCTGCCTTGGAGGAATTATTATGGGATTATTATGGGATGTTCACTGTATCAGAATGTTGCAGTTTGAACCTTGTAACCACACATCTTGTATTTGTTATTTACTCTCTTTCTGTACGAACATCACGGTAAAATGTTTGTGATTAACTAGCTGCTTTTGGCCTGTGACCTTTTGTCTTATTTTGCAAGACAACTATGGTAGGTACAATTCTGCACATACATAAAAATGATGTAATAAATGGGTGGGGTTATGGCCTCTATAATGACAGTCCTTACATGTAATAAATTGAAATATTTTATTTCTACCTTCAGTTGTCATCACTGACTCCCGAGTTAGCTTGAATGAGGATGAATGAGGTCCACATGGTCACCCTAATCCCTGGCAGTGTGTTTCATGTCCTAAAACTCTCCTCTCCCTTTCCTTGTAATTTTACTGCAGTTCTGTGAACTATGCTCTAAGTAGACTTAAGGTTTTGCTGTACAGGAAGTGTAATGAAATGGAAGAAGCTGCTCATGTTGGAATTTCAATAAATCTCTCAATCTAGCCTTCCCCATGAAAAACACTAAGACAAAGGGCTACTTGAAGGCAAAAGATTTTGAACATGCTACATCATTTTTACTTGCACTTCCCCTGGGAAAGATGAATAGTAGCCTATACCTATTTAACCATCCACTGAAGTGGCAGTACAGAGCCCAGAATCAGATACGATGATGTGAATTCGATATGTGGTGTGGAAAATAACTCTATGTGGGACCAAAGACTTTTCAAGATCTCCTTGAATAGATGATTTTTTTAGCAAAACACTGTATTTTTTTCTGCTCTTACATTAAGTTCTAGGACAGTGGAGAGTTTGTGGTGTGGGTCTGAGGAGATAGCATTCTCTGGTTTTCACATTTGTTATGTACATCTTCAAGATTAATTTTATGTAAGTAATGTGCATTTTATTAATTCCTTTTATCAATAAATACTATTTTGGGAGGTACCTTTCTTGCATCCTTCTTTGGTTTAGACCCTTACTTGGACAGCATACTGATGAAGTGAGTGCACTGCTTCTCTTCATGAAGTTCTTAGGATTGGTTGACTCCATGGATTGCATTAAGGGTGAAGAGTAACATAACAAATGCACTATTGCAGAAATGAGTGCAGCTCTATTTCTAAAAAATTAATACGCCAACATCATACTCCCAACAATTTGACAGTGTGCTGATTTATTATACCAGGAATTAAATCTATTGTGTATAGGTTCAGCTGACAAGAGAAAATATGAACCTATGCATTAGAGAATTGAGGTTATTCGGCAAAGCATGTGATTTTAAAATGCTGCCTGTCATGGCCAGCAGAAAAATGAACATAGAGCTATCTTTAAAAGTGGAACAACATATACAGAGAACATATCCAGAGATGTCGATTTTCCCAAACTGGAGGAATCGTCCTCTTGGAGATTGACCTGATTGTATATTTCGCCATATGGCCTTTTAATAAATAAGGCATCATATAGTCATCAAGAATTTGCCCACACTTATATCTACAGACTGAACACTTTAGAAGCAAAATTGTTGTAGACAAATGGAATCTCTTCCGAACCACACCGAAATAAACTCTTGTTTCTAGGATAACTTTTCAATTTGCTATGTCGCACTGGCTAAAGTTTGCACTCTACAGTCTTTGGAAACTAACATGCAATTTTCACTGTCCGATCCACAGTTGCCTTCTGTTATATTGCTTTTCCTACTAGTATGGGTCCAAGTCATGGCCATCACTACTAACATTTAACTATTATTGTAACTGCGATATAGATCAATCAGCATAGTCGATTCCTGATTTTATACATGTCCTAGTCCAACAGTTCTTTCTCTTCAATTATTGGAAACAAAGATGATGAAATGAGAAAGTTCGGGTACCACGGTGGATAATGGACAACCTCAGTGAGGGTCTTAACAGGAAGACAATAGCTAGGTGTATGTTTACTTTATACATGTACAGGGCACAGTAATATTATTTACACATAATATGTTCTTGCAATTCTAGTATAAATCCTCTTGAATGCATATTTTGTTTAATACTTATGCTATAATAATGGTTGACATCACGCATAATTGAATGAAGTATGAAAGTGTCACTTTTCCAAATTGAGCATAAATATATACAAACTGCCTTTCTCTAGTGTTAAATAAGACTTAGCTGTTTATAAATTAAACCCAATGTATGCCTAAATGCATAACTTTATTTCTGTGTCATAATATTTAAACAATTATACACCTTTTTATATTGCTCAACCATAAGAGGCTAATTGAATTATTTCAGCCAGGAGGGATGGGAGAATTGTAATAAATTAATTATGCTAATATTTGAGCAAGGACTTTATTTTTTTTGTAAGTTTTTATTTTTTATTTTCAGTGATTTTAACAATAAAATGTGGAAAAAGAAAACAATAAGAAAACAATGAGTGGGATCAAAAGCACAATATGACACAGCTCAGATAACCATAAGGTTCACTGCCTTCTGTTTCATGTAACCTATAAAGAAGAGGAGGAGAAAACAATCACACTTTGTCTATATTTAATGTCATTCTACATTATAGATTCATTATTTCTTATACAAACAAAACTTGAGTTTTAAATACATGCTATAAATATGTGGACTACAGTGGTCCTTTAATAATGGTTAACATCACAGATAATCCAAATTTAGCATAAATATATACAAACTGCCTTTCTCTAGTGTGAAATAAGAATTAGCTGGTTATAAACTAAATCTATTTTATGCCTGAATGTATAACTTTATTTATCTTCCATAATATTTAAATAAATAACATTTCATTCAAATGAGATACAATATAGATTTTTTCATATTTCTCAACAATAAAAGGCTGTTATTTTCAGTGATTTTAACAATAAAATGTGAAAAAGAAAACAATAAAAAAACTGGTGCTATAAAACCAGAAACTGTATATGTGAAATGGGAAGGACTGGAGGACTGTACAGCAATACAAGAACATGCAGCCTTATTAAATTGCGATTTGGCCAATTGAATAGGGCTCTATATAAGCAAAGAGCATATTTTTTTTACAGAAGTTTTTAGTTAGTGAACTTCTATCCAAAAGCAAGGTCTTCACTAACTAAAAACTACTGTAAAAAAAAAAGCTCTGTGCTTATATAAAGCCCTATTCAATTGGCCAATTAGCAATTTAATAAGGCTGATGGTTTTTATATAATAAAAAACAATGTATTCATATTTTTTAAGCAGTAGTCCCTTAACTGTATATGGATTTGGCAGGAAATTTAGAGAAGTCTCCAGCCAGCGCCATGTTTTTTTCTTAAAGATGTGTGAACCAGGGAAGCCATTTGGTTTCAACCAGGACTGCAATTTTAAATTATCGAATCTGCATTAACAGGTTTTCAACACTTGTTTCTTATTGATATTACCAGGTTAAACAAGCATTTTAATTTATTGCAGAAATCAAATCTAAATGAATAAATTCACCTGAATAGTACACATATAACTATATATGATTACAATTGTTTTTATTTAAAAAAGTGATTAGAAATAATAGATAATTAAGTGTTAAAGCCAGATATTGTAAGCAAAAATTACATGAAAATATCATCCCTCTCTCTATTAATGACTTCATGTGATCGACCACAATGGTGACTGATAAGCCTTAAAATGATTTTAAGTATTAAAGCCTTATCAATATTTTAACTGGGTGTACTTTTTATCTTTACCACATCCACTATGAGAGATTATAAATCACATGAGACAACGTTGTTAGGAGAGAAGGATTATCTTTTACTGAAATATATGCTTTAAATACCCAAATTATCTAACACTTGTTTGAGAGAGCTAAGAGGGACAGTGGCTGACAGATGTTACTTTATACCTCATTTCTGGAATATGCATTTACATTTATACATATTGTATAACACTAAATTTAAAGGGTTTGGCTAATATAATATACCACCTACAGGGTAGGTCCTACACATCCCAACAAAATTCAAGGTTAAAGGTTTTCAGGAACTAGGCTGACTTAATAAAAGATTTGTTTTAGATAAGGGTCTCAAACAGGAAGTAAAATATACATTTTTAGATAAGATACATTATATAGATAGAAGCAGGTTTATTGACCTCTAACAATAAGGGAACTAAAGAGAAAAATAATCATTCCATATTTATACCAACAGATAAGAATACAAAGAAGATGATTTGAACAATATTACGTTCCACTATTCCTTGTATCACAGGACAATGATTTAGATCATTAGTTAAAATTAAATTAAAAACTGTATTTACCAAGCATTTAATAATTAATATCCCCAAACACTTCTCATCAAATATAAGCTCAAAAGCAAAAATTAAAATAAGAATAATTTTGAATGTAGGAAACTTCACTAGCAACCACATGTTATTAAAACACAACAGTACATAATTTATAACAATAAAATAATTTTAAAGAATTATATCATGTTAACTGCAAACATTTGATCTATGTACATGAGGGTAAATATAGACTTCTGTACAATGACGTACTGTATATATATATATATATATATATATATATATATATATATATATATATATATATATATATTTGAAAACTTGTGTTTGACAAAGCATAATTAAAATGAGTGTTATTAGAGGAAATCTTGCCCTCATGCAACCTTCCTGCACTACAAGTGTATTCTACAATCATACAATGCTGCCCATTCCAAACAAACATATTTCTCAGCCCTCATATCTACTCTGTAATCCAACCTCAAAACATCTACTCTGAACATTTAGCTCTATCCACTGCCCAACATAACCCCTCCAATCAAATTGATTCAATTTTGCAAGAAATCGCTTTACATCACACTGCTTGTTGCAGCCTCCAGTTGAATGGTCTAACTCTCACTCTTCACCCCAGTCACAGAGGATTAGTTGGCTTCAGTCTACTTGACTCCTCATCTAACAAAATGTCCACATGGCCCTATCCCCTCATGAATCATTCACATCCTCTCCACTATCCTATCACCAGCTCTAACCCACATCAATCTCATCCTCATAATGCCAAATTTACCTCTCCCTTTAAACGGTCGCATCTTGTGCCAGTCTACATAAACCCTATCCATCTATGTTCTCCAAATACTATTTTTGCTTTGTTTTGCCTCCCACAACCTAAAAGTAAACATATCAAAGACTGAGCTTATAATAATCCCACCCTCTGCCACCTCCTCAGTTCCAGACTTTATTCTTACAGTTGTCAACTGCTCCATCACACCTACACCATAAGTCTGTTGCCTTGGGACTACTCTGAACTCAGCACTCTCTTTCTCTCCCAATCCAGTCACTTACCAAAAGCTGCTGAATGCATTTGAGAAACATCCGTAAAATCCTTTCTTTGCAACCAAAATTCTAATTCATTCACTGATCATTTCCTGCATTGGCAACTGCAAATCACTCCTAACCAGCCTCAATTTACTAGACTCTCCTCACACCTTAAAAGCCTCTGCTAGACTTCTGTTTCTAACCAGCATGGGTTTAAGAGCCCAAAAAAATCCAGGGGGGGGGGGGGATAAAGTTTAAAGAGACAAAACAACTGTGACCCTGAGTGGCCCTATTCATCTCTCCCCCCAGGACAGGCAGCCACCAAGGGAATAGAGGGCAGGACAACCAACAAGTATAAAGAAAACATACAATAGTGGCAAGCTATACAATATAAACAAAATGTGTTAGAATATCAAATTCCTCCCACCTCATTATCATATCACTGCATCACACAGTCTTCCCCTTACCTCACTACCATGCAACTGCATAACACAGTCTTTCTCCCATAACACTATCATATCAATGTATATCACAGGTTTCCTCTCACCTCCCCATCATATCACTGCATAGCACAGGCTTCCCCTTCCTCACTATCATATAACTGCAAAACACAGACTTTCGATTCCTCACTATCATATCACTGTATAACACAGACTTTCTCCCACCTTGTTAACATATCACTGCATAACACAGGCTTCCTCTCATCTCACTATCATACTGTATAACTGTATAGCACAGGCTTCCTAACACTTCACTATCATATCACCGCATACCACAAACTTCCTCCCACCTCACTATCATACCACTGCATAACGCAGGCTTTCTACCATCTCACTATCATATCACTGCATCACAAAGATTTCCTCTCTCCTTGCCTCCTTCTAATTTGAATCAATCCATGATACTTTCACAAGGGAATAGTGAGTGTGATGTTACGTGGGAGCTGAGAAATAAAGGAGAAAATTGTAAGGGAAGAGGAATTAGGGACAAGCAGGTTAGGGGAGGTAGGGGAAAAAGTGAAGACTTGAAAAAAAAAACAGAATAAAGAGTAGAAGGGAGCTGGAAAGATACACCTGAATATATTGCAAAAGTAAAACATAAATGCAAAAGTCAGGTGTTGTGGTGCAAAAATACATGCCTTCAAAAAGTAAGCTAACAAGTTGCACTTATAATGTTGTTTGTACCTTTGTTCAAATGCTGGTTCTGCTGCTTCTGGTCAGGTAGCTTTCTGAGTTCTAGCTGCTCATTGCATTCTCATTGGGTTCTTAAAAATGGGGAAATCAAAGACTTTCCTGGGTCAAAACTTGTGAGTGATATAATGCTCCATAGCAGTGACATCTAGTGGCAGACTCCCATAATAAATGATACAATTTAGTTTTGCTATTCTGTGTATCCCCTATTCACATAATCTGGAGGTTTATCCCCCATTCTCCCTGTTCCTACACCCCTGCGAGCCAGCCATTTCTCAATGGCTGCCTCACACTGCAAATCCCTTTACCGGCTTCCAATAGCTGCTAGAATTAAGGTCAAAATCTTGACATTCAACTACAAAACCCTCAACAACAATGCACCATCCTACATATAAGATTGCCTCTCAAAATATTCCCCTAACCATTCATCTGCTCTTCCAACATCATTTGTCACCTCTCATTACCTCCTCACACTCAAGTATCCAACACTTTTTATGTGCAGCTTCCACCGGGTCGAATTCACTACCCCCAGCCCCACTTGGATTCTTGCAAAGTTTTTGTCTTTAATACAATAATATATCATTTTAATTCATTCATTCATTCATTATGGGAGAATTGTGGCACATTGCTGTAACACTGTCTGAGCTGTAGGGTATATAGCCAGAAAAAGGGTCTTCCTACATAGGTAGAGTTCCTGAGGTAGGAGGTATCCACCCAGATCATAGGTTTCCTACTTCTCTAACCCAGGTGTGGGGGTCTCTACCACATTTATTTCACCCTTTCCCCAGCGAGACATATATATATATATATATGTATATACAGTATATATATATATATATATATATATATATATATATATATATATATATATATATATATATTCTTTTAGGATATTAATATAGTATACTATATATACTGGTGGGTTAAGTAAGGAATATTTTATTTGGCAGATTTAGAAGTGTTTAATAAAGTTTTCATGTTTTTCTTTTTGTATATTAGACTTATGATTAAGTGTAAAGCACTGGGAAAACTTGTACATTTCCATTGACTATTACTTTTCTTACAATGATACTGTAAAGCCAGACCATTCAACCCAAGTCTATAAAGATAGTATAGAGTAGACGCAATATAAAAATATTGATCTAAACAGTGAGGGTAAGAAATATCCCTTAGATATTTCTATCAACACTTTACATTTATGATATCTATAACTTAATCAAGAGATATAAAAACACATCTTCAAAGAGACACAGAAAAGGTCATGTATGGCATCATTGAAAAGTATGTTTAAAATAAATACTTTTACAAATTAATTATATTAAAATAATATAGAAGATTAAAACAATGTTTAAACTTACTATATTATACATTTGATTTACATGTTATCTAATACATATAAAAAAGTATTGTCAGTGCCTGGGAAGTAGGGGGTCTAGCACAGTCCATTGTTTTGTTGTAGAAATATTTCTTAGCGTTATGTATTTTAAATGTATACCAGATCTGTGTCCTCTTAAAGGACATATATATTAGGCAGGAAGGAATTTAAAGGGTAAGTCTAGTTTATATGATTTGATTATAACTTTACTTTCAAGCCCATAACATGATATATATGATTTAAGAAAAGTACTACTGCAGCTCAATTTCAATCATGAAGAGCAACTTGAGCTAAGGTACAGAACCCTTTAAAGGTATGCTGGCATTATTGTATGTGCTCTGCACCTTAAGGTAGAGTGTTTAAAGTATCTGGAAATTTTCTTTTTAAATTTACATTAAATATTTTTTTTTCTTTGCTGCACTGAAAGAGGGTATTTGATAATGTGCCACAGTGTGCTTTAATTTTTCTCAAAGCAAGAAACAATGATTCAAATGCCTAACCAACCTGGTCAGTCAATGAGCAGGAATATAGATGTATGAGTCTGTTTTAACAGGTTTTACTTATTATTTTTTTCAAGCAAAAAACAACACTGGTATTTTTTAAACATACTCTTTTACATGCATGAAAACAAGAATTGTGTTCCATGCCCCTTTAAATATTGTGATTTTTAGTTATTGCTTGTATGCCCATTGAAGTTCTCTCAAATTTATTATATCATAGCATTACTGATGTGAGAAATTATTCGAATGCTTTATGATGCTAAGAAAACTCAGTGATTAAAATACCAAGCATTAAAATGGAAGGTTGTGAGCTTAAATAATTGCAATCTCCCTATATAAAATTAATGTTTATTTATCACTCAGTGTTGTCTCATACCCAACTTATTACAGTTTATATATTTGTGTCTTAAAAATAAAAAGTAACTGATAGGATTTGAACTCCTGTTCCATGTCAAAACAGGTATTATATCTCTTTACACGACTAGCAACAGGTCAGAAAGAATAATATACAGTAACTAACACTGAAATTGAACATACAGTCAGCCTTCACAGCTGTTTCTAATTAGTGCACCTCATTATGTATACAGTCAATTCAGACGACATAAGCAGTCTAAAACTCCTACATACAAACACTTATAGCTTCATCAACTTAACCCTAATTTCAAGACAGAATACATTTTTTTAACACTTTGTTGGGATAAGGAGCACTGACCATAATAAGGTGACACAATCCTGTAGGGCACTAATATATCTAATATATAAAATTAATATAATTCACTCACTAATAAAAATGTGATATTCGGTGATGTTTTACTTATTATATAGCACCCTCCCTATATAGATTTTTCACAATTGATGAACCTAGCTTTTGCGTTATTATTTTGAATGCAATATCCATTTCACTATATAATTATTTTGTATATTTGAGTCTTTGAGTATAAGAATGAAATACTAAAGACAAGTAGAATATATTAAAGATAAGAGTAATATGATGTGAAATGTTTCTATGGAATTTTTTTGGATACATTAATTATATTAGTTTTAAATTATAGATCCAGTTTTGTGCATTTCTTTTTTATTAAAGTATAAAGTATCTAGGCTGCTGAAATCTCTGACGGCTTCCTATGAGATATTTCTACATTACTTAGAAAGGTATTAGCATTGTAGAAGTTATACATTTTTCAATGCTTTTACAATTACTTTTCTTTATGAAAATTCTCATAGCAATTTTTTTATTTATCTCAAGAATAGCAATCATTTTAAGTTTTTGCAGAACTTCAAGGATTCATTAAATTATAATATTTATAGCCTGACTCCTGAAGAACTTCACTAGATAATGTGCAAAATGTATTTACAAAGTTCAAAATAATAAATGCAGCCTTTATTTTTTAAAGGGACATGAAATCCATTGATACTATTGTTTAGTCATTCAGTCCTGTCCGTTTCCCCGTGACCCTATGGACCGCAGCACACCAGGTATATCTGTCAGTCACTGCCCCTCTCAGCTCCATCAAGTTCATGTTCATTGCATCAGTGACCCCATTTAGCCATCTCCACCTCTGTTGTCCCCTTCATTGTGTACCTTCAATCTTTCCCAACATCAGAGTCTTCTCTAGGGAATTTTGTCTTCTTATGATATGGCCAAAGTATTTGAGCTTCAGCCTCATGATCATATCTTCTAGTGAACAGTTTGTCTTGATTTCCTGAAGTACTGATTTTTTGGATCTTCTTGCAGTCCAAGGGGCCATAAGTATTTTCATCAACACCACAATTGAAAGGTGTCTCTTCTATGGACTCAGACTTATTTATGGCCCAGCTCTCACATCCATATGTTACTACTGGGAATACCATAGTTTGAACTATGCAGACCTTTATTGATGGTATAATATATTTTTTTTTCTAGCTTGTCCAAGCTTGCCACAGCTTTCCTTCTCATTGATACTGCTCTACATCAAACATAAACCCTTCACAGCCACTGTTAAAAGTTCCATGATTTGGTCGTGAGTTCAACAACCAATCAAGAGCCAATCTACAGCTGCAGTTCTATACTATTACAATTACATTTCTGTTCTTTTACATCAGTAGCTTACATCACCTAACATACAGAGGTCTTAGTGAAATTAAAGGAAAATTATAAACTTCTATATGTGTACTCTTTCATAGACAAATAACTTGTGTTTAGGAGAAACTTCTCTTTAAGGCAACAAACAGTGCAGGATTCCTCTTCAAAGACTGCAAATAGTCCAGGATGGAATCATCTCTTGATCAGGTAGCTTCATCAGACAAACCTGTGTGTGGCCATTGGTAACTGGAGTTCAGTTCCACAGAATCACTATAAATTGTCTGACGTGTCTGTGTCAAGGGCTTGTATTTGGGTTGGGCACGTGCTTGGTGTCCAGCTTTGGAAGGCAGCGGCCTAAATGTGAACAGCATCATCTGCTCATATAGGAAGAGCCAGCGGCAGCTGGGAAAGTGAGGAGCATGATCAAGCAGGTTACACACACATGGAAGTGCCCAAACTAGGGAATCCTCCTTCCAGCAGGGGAATCTGATAAGGAAACTCTCTGCATTCATTGCATGAAAATACCAGGTTTTGCAGAGTCAGAGGCACAGGAGATAAAATGTCCAATATCCGCTCGATAATAGAGAAAGTAAGAGAGTTACAGAAAAATAGTTACCTCTGCTTCATAGATTATTCAAAAGTCAACAACATGTGGCAAGTTCTTAAACAGGTGGGGTACCGGATCATCTCATATGCCTCCTGAGGAATCTGTATAGGGACCAAGAAGCCACAGTCAGAAGCTAATATGAACAACGTTCGATATTGAAAAACCTCATGCATAAGACCGAGCTGGAACAATCCAAAATTGGAATTGATATTGCTGGGAGAAATATTAAGAACCTCAGATATTACTCTGATAAAGAGGAACTAAGGGTCCTATTGATAAGGGTGAAAGAAGAGTGAGAGTAAGAGTGCAAAAGATGACCTCCTGTTCACAATTAAAAAAGACAAATATCATGGTAAACAGCAATCTCAGTTCCTGGCAAATAGATGGAGAAGAAGTGGAGGCGGTGACAGAATTTATTTTCCTGGATTCCAAAAAATTTTCAGATGATGACTGCAGCCATGAAGTTAAAAGATGTTTGCTTCTTATGGCAAGTCTGGATAAGCTATTAAAAAGTAAAGATATATCACTATTTCAGTTGTAACATACAAATTTGACAGCTGGACCATAGAGATTTTAATTTTGATTTTAGTCCCCTACTAATTAATGAGATTATCATTTAGATTTTTAAGTGTATTTTTTTTAATTTATACATTTTTTTTATATTATTATTATTATTATTATAAAGGTTATCTATAAATTGTATTATCGTGTAACAAACCACAATATATAAAGGTGTTTTCAACTGAGTCTATTTTGTGGGTAACATCTAATAGTTGCCATCTGCTTCATATAGTATAGTTTCACAAAATGCATTAAATCGAGCATGTCATTTAATTAGAGTGGTGTTTTAGAGTTCAAAATCTTATGTTTTTTTGCTACATTTAGGGTAGCTATAATTAAATGTTAATATTTAGTGTCTTTTGGGAGGATTCCCAGTAGATAAGTTGATATTTCTTTATGGTCAATAAAAAGCTAGGTTTCTTGTAGGTCTGATTAGGGACTGTGTCACGGTCTGCTACTTCAATTCGACTTGGTAAGAACATAGTTCAAACCTATCCATATATATCCACATCCTAATCTCCAATGCTGCATACCAATATGTTGTATCTATTGCTAATGTTAAATCAGTATTACCCACACTTCTACATTGATTTGGCGAAAAACACAAAACAAAACAATACAGTACATACAAAAAAATTTAAGGCACAGAGAGATCACTCTGTGAACATCTACTGTGGCTCTGCATCAATGTATTTGTCCCAAATACACCATCTATAAGCAATTCTCTTTTTGGAATCGCCATTAACGAAAGTGAAATCCATTTCCAGCTGTCTATTACAGTCTACATGTGTTCTTATTTCTTATTTCTAACAAATCTATATAGTATAGTCCAAATACCGCTCCAACTTGTGGCCACTGAGCGGGTTTTGATATATACCCCTCTCCCATTTGCTCACAACACTTCAAGGGCTGGAAGACCCTAATAGTCTGGTTACTTGGAGATTAACAGGATGTAAGGAGTTTGGTGTAATTGGACAGTATATAAATAGTAGTCACAAATTACAATACCCTTAGTAAAAATAAATGAAAAATGTGTATATGTATTTATCAAGCACTAGGACCTCCCTCCAATCAGCAGTCCCCTGATGAGAGTGCAAATCTGGGCATACAATATTCAACAGTACACTATACTAAGGCCTCTATTCAATTGAGCATTTGATGTTTACTGGAGCCCGTTATGTAGCCTGTAAACTAATTTGTTATTAAATTGGCATCTTTTAGCTACCCGCAAATGATCTACGGGTTACAGGCTGAAAATCCCTGTGGTTGTTAAAATACTAACATACAACCCATCTAAGTTTTTGATCTTTCAAGTCTGCAAAAGTTACAATTGCTAAAATCGCAAATCGCTATTCAATTGCTACAATTCCTCAACCCTGCAAATGTTTTCACATCCGTAAATGGCAAATGTAGAAATCCTACGGGTACCAAATAGGACCCGCAAAGGGGTTAAAGACATGTCTGTAGCACTGTAAATGCAAATAAAAAAGTAAATGCAAATAAAAAATCAATACTTTAAAAGATGGGAAAAGTGATGAAAAACATTAGATTTAATTGCACAACAGTCTCAATTTCGCAAATCTGCAATAGAATTTTTTTTTTTTTTATGTTTAATTTCGGGGTTATGTCAATCTCGGGAATCAATGAGTTAATACATATCAGGCCACCCACAGAGACTTAAACAGTATCGCCATTCATTTTTATTATTTTGTACATTGCCGAAATTGCAAGTCTGATCACATATGGGACCTCTAAACGCTAATTGATTGACGTGTAACCTCTGTGTTTTACTGATGTAATGATGACGGTCTCATTTACTATTGGCTGTTTCTAAATCAGTAGTTACGTTCTTGCTTAATTGATCATGATCATACCCTGAAATGCTACTTATGATTGCATGTTTTACGGTTTCGGCTTTCGGAATCGATCTGTAATTGTAGTATATTTCAAGCCCGCAGACATACGGCCAGTATAACGTAATTTGCAGGCTTACAATTGAATAAGGCCCTAAGTATGTAAACTACTTAAATTAAAAGGACAATAAAGCAAAGATAAATTATTATAATAATAGATAAAATTAAATCAGTTCATGTATTTGTGTTTATAGTTGTGTGTACGAGTGATAACTACGTAAAGGTATTTGATATTTTTTCCTTTACATAAAAATTAGTCAATTGCATGTGTCTGTTGTGCCTGCCAGTAATTTCGCTTGCCACTGTAGGTACAAGTAATAGCACTTGAACAAAACTTGGAAGGTAAGTATAGTTCAATTGGTGGAGTCTATTAATTGATAAAAGTGGGTTATATTATTAACCTTTCAATTTAAGTATAGTTTGTGCTCTGTGCTGAGTTTAAAGGCTGGTACTCTGTAATAGGAGTACATTTTGAAAAGCTTGTGGAACCCTGATGGATTATTAAACAAGTGCCATGCTTTAAGGATAGTTTATACCAGTATTTGATTGGTTAAATACTTGGGGAGTTTTTGATGCTGCCCTGCTAAGATTCCTTTGGGAGTGAATAGGTGGTATTTCAAGGCTAAATTTGTGTATTCTGTTTTGAAAAGGATCCAATACCTCATTATTCTAGAGCAGCATATCTGGCAAGGAGAAACCCTCATGTCGTTTAAGTAAAAATGTGTTGAATGTGTTCAATGGCTTTCTCCTTCCCATATAAAACTAGTAAAGATGCTCTGTAATAGTGCAGTAGTTTTTCTTTTTAGTAAGTATGATAACATAAGTAGTTTTATACAGTAATTTAGGCAAGCAATATGCCTTAATGACCCATAAAGGATAAATTAAGATTTTGCCTAGCTAGAAGGTTTTGTTTTATGACTGATGACTGGGGTGATATTTATTTTATTTAATCTAGCTAAACTAATTTGAATACCCAAAATACTTGAACATGGCACTCAAGACAGGAAAAACTTGACCTTCACATAGATATTGCTTTTTATTACAACAGTTTAAAGTTAACCAAACTATTTCAGATGTTTAGAAATTAATCTAAAACCCTGTAAAATGACAGATGGTCTCTAGTAATGACATTTTAGGGAGATTTACAGAGCAATACATCATCTGCAAATTGTGATTATTTCACTTCTGCATAGTGTAGCCAAAAGCCTTTAAATCAGTGGCAATTCTTGAAGCACCACCGCATTTTCAAGAAAAAACACTTATTTGTAAATTATGTACCTAGTTAGTAAGAGAATGAAGAGAGGGATGAGAGGAGAGAACAGAGAGTCTTTGCTAAAATAATTGGATAAGACCGAAATTTATACAATACCCATTCCCTCTCAGTGGCCCAGAAGCAGATCCACCAAAGTAGAGGCAACAACATTTATTTTTTTAAAGAACTAGATGTATGGCGTTTTCCCTGCTTAATTATGTTCTGACTTAGACTTAAAGTTTTTATAAATATTATATATATATTTTTGCATTATGCTGTGGTCCTGAACTTGAGTGCCAGGGGTTCTAGAAGTTGAAAACAATAGGTGATAATGGATAACTTTTTCTTGTACGATTTTTGATTTGCACAGGTTCAGAAAACGGTTTGATTGATGCGTAATTTGGCCATCTATATAACATATGAAGTGCTGTGATGAATGAACCACAAACATTCATCTTTTAATGAATGTTGTCTATTTTTATGGGCATAATCTAAACACTTGGAACCTCATTCAATTTGAAGCCTGTATCTCGCGGTACACAGGCCCTGTGTCTGCGGGCGTGCTGTGGGCTCGCTGTCTGCTACAATTCCGGTGATATTCAATTGAACCAGCCCACAAGTTAGGGGTAGAAAGCTGAAACCCTAAACCATGCACTTGTACGCAGCATTTAAGGGAACATGATCACTTAAGCAAGGCCGTAACTATCCATTTAGAAACAGTCAATAGAAAATGAGACTTTCATCATTAGGTCAGTAAGACATGGAGGTTACATGTCAATCAATTAGCATTTGGAGGTCCGATTTGCGATCGTAAAAACACAAAATAATAAAAATGAAGGCTGTTCTAGTCCATGTGGGTTAGCTTGCTATGTATTAACTCATTGATTCCCGAGATCGATATAACCCTGAAATTAAACATAAAATAATGTGATTTTTGATTGCCGGTTTGCGAGCTTGTGACTGTTGTGTAATGTCTTTCATCGCTTTCCCCATCATTTACAGTGCAGTATTGATTTTTTATTTACTTTTCCAGTGCTACGGATATGTCTTTAAACCCTTTGTGGTCCTTTCTAGTACTCAGATTTTCTTCTATATTTGCCGTTTACATGTGTGAAAACATTTGCGGGTTTGAGGAATTGGTTTAGATGGGTTGTAAGTTACGGTTGTAACAACCGCAAGGGTTTCAAGCCCGTAGCAAATAGCCCATTTGCGGCTCACCAAAAAACACCAATTGAATAGCAAATTAACTCCATTACGGGTGCCCGTAACTTACAATTTCTCAATTGAATGAGGCACATATTATGTAATGCTTTATAAAAATGTGTATCCATGTAGAGATGAGATTGTCAATAACTTGGCTTGTTGTTACTTTGGTACTAATTTTTTTTAAATTTATATTATTGATATTGGGGCATAAAGAATAATGGCTTGAGTTACAGAAGGAAACATTTTTACTGGATCTTGTGAGTACTGCTTTAGCTTGGCAAGTATATTCATTACTGGTAGGTATGAGGGCCCTCCATAAGTTTACAAGCCCTAATCATTTTTTAAATTCTGCCATATCCCAGGCTGGCCATGTCATCCTGTATTCTCTTGGGGGGGGGGGGGGGTTATGGGTTATCAATAAGATTGAAGTTTCTTTCAATCAGAATCTTACCTTCATTGTATTGTGACAACATATTTATCAAAGATCCTTATCAAAGGTTTTTAGTGCAAAAACATTACAAAGAATATTCAAAACTCCATCAATTTAATTTCTAATATAATGAAGTTACCTTCTGGGTCAATTATTTGCTTAATAAATTTTAATTATAAAAGTTTTTGGTAGAAAATTATAATACCCCTGGATTTTCCATTATAAGCTGCCCATATTATAAATATGTGATTGAAATTTAGTATGTTATTTTGCAGATCAAAGTGTATCTTAAAGAAGGCGTTTAACGTGCTGCAAGATTCTATTTTGTTTTATGCAGAATTTACTCCACCAACATTCCGTGTTTTAAATTTAAGAGACATTATCTAATTCTATTTTATTACGCATATTATGGGGAGTGATATAGTGCCTATCAATCATTTGTATCTTAGCACTATAGATAGTAGTGTGCTCTCAGAATGCCATATGAATAGGAAGAAGTGTTTAATAACCTATGTATGCATTTTTCTTTTCAAGACATGTATAGCACATTCAGTAACCATAGAAACATACCGTGAATTTAGAACAGAAGTATGACACTTATTGCTATAACAACATACTTTTATGCAATGTGAATTATGGTACAGTTAATTAAACAAAAGAATGATAATTTAAGACCTTGGGTTCACTCAAAACATTTTTATTGGATACACCCGCCTGTTCCTCATCTTCTTCATTATCGTTGTCTACGTCTGACGCCTGTTTCTCTGTGTTTCTATCTTGTTTATTTTCTTCTTCAATGGTCAATATTATGTTTTTTTTTGGGTTCTATCTGTCATTAGTTTAGAGCATATAGTTGTAAATTCCTTGCATGATTTGATGACTTGTCAGAGAAGTCCTGCAACATCAATATTGTGTGATTGTTCCACGTAACTTGTCTCCTATTACGATATGCTCAAAGAAGGAGCAGCTTATGTGGAAAGCGAGTGGTACAGGAGATAATGGGCCTTGTGAAGCCCTCACATCTGTGTGGTCCTAATCGGTAAGCTTTTTCAATGGGTAATGGTAGTTGTTTTTGTGGGACCACCAGGACAGAGGGGGGTCTGTCGCCAGAAATTTGAAAAAATTATCTCCTTTCGCAGTGTACAGCACTGCCACTATTCTCAGATTGTTTCTTCTTTGACAGCCCTCTAACTCAGGGGTGGGCAAGAGGGGCCACACACAGGCCTGGATTTGATGATATCCCTGCTGCACACAGGTGAGTCAATCGCGTCTTCAGTCATCCTAATTAACTCACCTGTGCACAGAAAGGAAATCTTCAAATCCAGGCCTGGATGCGGCCCTCCAGGACCGAATTTGCCCACCCCTGCTCTAAATCATCAAGTTTGTTTTTATATTTGATCTATTTAATTCCTTTTGGATCTTTAACAAATCACTTGTGATGGATTTCCCCACTTTTTCTGCTTTGGTTGTTTTTTTTAGCCAAATGAATAATTTGTATCTGATAAAGGCAAGCATCTTTTATATCATAAAAATAAAGAAAAATGTTCAGACAACATACTGCTTCTATAATGCTACCGTAATTATCATCTCATAGAGAGGTGTCAACCCGAGGCAACAAGGCCACATGCTTGACATGCCTTACATAGTGTTTCCTGGATTTAATATCTTCTCAAATGATAAAGAATATTCTATTCGTGGTCCAATGTGTTCACGACAGCTTCTGTCAACATGCAAACTTATTTAATCATAGAGATAATATATAATGGAATTGTTAAAAGATAATTTCTTAAAAATTCACTGTGTTAAAAAATATATAGATACAAAGTTTTAATGACATACAATGGAAAGAACTCTTCCATCACCCCTCCTGTGGAAGTATACCTGGAAGAAAGCAATGTCAGTCCTAAATTGTGTTAAACCTGAACAATAGATCCAACTGGTCTGACAATTGTCTCTACCCAAATATATAAAACTGATACATAGGAAGTTCCAAATATGGTATAATTTCTACTTCATCAATAGAATAGTATTAAAAAATTACATTGAAGGATGCATATTTACTTGTCAGTCAGCCTTTCTGATTCACTTATTAAACTCCCTACATCTAAAAAATAATACAGTAATTGCTGATTTCCCCATGGGGTTTTGAATGAATTGTCTTCTGTGTAAAACACATGTAAAACAAAAGTCTGAGCATGCTGATACCCAAGGGAATAATATATCTTATCAACAAAGTTACCCCCTGGGGTCTGAGCATGGGCAGTACTATGTTTTGCATATGACTTAGAATAAAGAATATACCGTATTTGCCGGCGTATAAGGCGACTGGGCGTATAAGACGACCCCCCAACATTGCCACTCAAAATATTGAGTTTGTTATGCGACCGCAGCGCCTCCGGCCCGCCCCTGCAACGCGACCGCAGTGCCTCCGGCCCGCCTCTGCAACGCAACCGCAGCGCCATCCTCAACCTCCCTCCTCAACCTCAACCCCCCTCCTCATCCTCAACCTCCCCCCTCATCCTCAACCCCCCATCCTCATCCTCAACCCCCCTCATCCTAAACCCCCCTCCTCACTTTACCCCTCTAAATACCTCCCCCTCTCCCTTTCCCCTCACTTACCCTCACCTGCAGCTTCTCCTCCAACCTCTGCTCCTTCCTGCGTCGGCACCTGGTATATGCTAATGACGTGACGCCACATGCGCACCACGTCATTAGCATATTTCCCGGGTGCCGACGCAGGAAGGAGCGGAGGCCGGAGGAGAAGCTGCAGATGAAGGGGGGTGGGGGGGCACGAGCTCTGCGCAGACAGAGTGCACCCGGCGTATAAGACGACCCCCCCACTTGGAGGCATGTTTTTCAGGACAAAAAAGTTGTCTTATACGCCGGCAAATACGGTAGGTTCACAGCCCCAGGTGGTATTCAGCATTTTTTGTATATGATCTACCATTAACAAGAGAAACAGAGAGCCTTTAGTCGGTGGATCAGAAACTCTGAAAAATTACAGACCTCAATGTAATTTTAGTTAAGTAAAATGCAACCTTAAAAATGATGTTCAATTAATAACATACTTGTTAATACCTCTAGTTTTAAATGACACCATATTTAGAACCTCATCTGTGTCACTTTAAACCTTGCATATATCCCAGGCAATCTCTTTCCTGTATAGAGCCCAGTAGGAGTGAGTGAAGAATTCTTCCTGCACAAAGCTTTACTTAAACTTGCAAAATTAATAATACATTTTGACTTCACAGTGAAAAAATGACACGTTAGCAATTAATTTATAAAGAACAATTTTTAAAATGAAGCTGTAACAACATGAATAAAGTTTATTTTGTGTCATTGTAATCTATAACATTCTTCAGCTCATGACAAGATACTGAGATAAAATCTTCACACTCTAACACCTTCACTGTTTCCTTATCTGTATTTCAGGATAATTATAGAAATTCCACAAGGCTGTTACAGGTCACTTGAAGAAGCCTTCAAAGCCTCTGCTTTTTTTCTTGGTTCGCTAAAATTAGCAGCTACCCAGAGCATCCTTTTCCAGAACCAATACAGAAATTTGCACTTTTATACTATGAACTGATAAAAATAGCTTTGTGCAGATTTTAAATGACTGTGGTTATTTTTTAAATATTTCCTTGGTTGCTTCAAATAAAATAAAAATGAAAGAATAAAGCATCAGGTACATTTGCATAATACTGGGGCAGTTATTTGACCATTTCATTAATTCATTTTTGGGCATGTTAGGTGATTTGGGTTTATATCAATATCTATTTTATCTCTATTTTATCCATTTTGTGTCCAAAAGAGGAAATATTATTTCTGATATTTCTGGTGGTATTTTATTACTGTAGCACTGGGTTGTTTTTTAATTACAGATCTAATTTGTCAGGTTTAATTGTGTTACCATTCTCAGATTTGGAAGAGATTACAGGAAGTATATTTTGCAAGGGGTGTTTCTAAAGTACATCCCTTAATTTACTTTGCCCTATTTCCTATGGGGAAAAACAGATTTCAATCCGTGCTTTCTGACTAGGCATAGTAGTAATTCAAATGCTCAATTCTGATTGGCTGAAATATGATTGACATATATTTCAGTTAATCAGTTTCCACAAATAGTGTATAAAGCGAAAAAACGTTAGTCGACACATGAGCTCCTTGGAGGACGAGCTCTGCTAGGTGAAGTTTTTTTCAGACCAGAGGGTTTTTAATAGGCGGAGGCTTGTTTCCATAGGCCGAAGTTGAGGAACAAAGGCTTCAATCATGAAAGAAGAGGATGGATTCTTCAATAAACATGAAAATGCCCGCTTATCTAGAGCTGAAGAGTGAAGAACCCGGGCGTCAATAATCGTCATTGGAGGGAGTCGAAAAGATATTTTTTCCCTTAGAAGTATATATTTTTTTCCATTTTATGTAACAAAATGTTATCTATTTAGTGTTAGGGACAATGGGGGATACCCAGGCTCATAGTGGCTAACATATATTATGGAGGAATCCCAGGGAATAACCAGCTCATACTGGGTAGTGGGTCAAAGGAGGAGAGGTCATTCCGTAGCATTGCTATGGAGACTACTTTCAGATTTGGAGTCTCCTGTGAGTAGGCTGTGAGCAGATATTAGAGCTAGAGAGACCCCCCTCTGTAATATCTTCAATCAAAATTGGCAGCTTTTCTTTGCTGGACTGCAATGAACGAGAACTACATTTTCTACAATGTGGTGTGTCAGCTTTAGTCACTAAAATAGAAAAACTTGTAACGTTTAAAATCAAATAATAATTAAAACAAAACTTCAAAGCACTCACAGGGCTAAAGTTTCCACACATTCTGTCAGAACTTTTGAAAATACCCACGTTTAGTTAAAGAATTCACTAGTTTTGGAATATTCCACATATTTATGTAACAAACTATCAGTAGTATCAGCAGTAATGCAAGCCAGGAGAAGAAAAGCATTTAGTTGAGTCTGCTTCAGTCAAAAAAGATTCCATCCATTTGGACAATATGTAGATCAAGACATTAAATATGTATAATTTTTATATGACCTTCTGAGCAACTAATAATAATAAACTTTTTTACAAAGTAAAAATGAGCTTTAAAAATTTCAATTACATGTACCGGGTACCGGCACCCGGTATATGCTAATGACGCGGCGCGCATGTGACGTCACTCACATGCGCGCCGTCGCTGTGTCAAGGAGCGGAGGCTGGAGCACAAGCAGGTAAGTGAGGGGAGAGGGGGGAGGTATTTAGGGGGGTTTAGGTGGAGGAGGGGGGTTGAGGGGGGTTTAGGTTAAGTAGAGGGGAGGGAAAGAGACACGGGTGGGTAGAGAGACACACGGGGGGGTTAGAGACACACGGGGGGGTTAGAGACACACAGGGGGTGGGGTTAGAGAGACACGGAGGGGGGGGGGGGGGGAGTGACTCGAGTATAAGCCGAGGGGGCCCTTTTTTGCCTTAAAAAAAGGGCTGAAAAACTCGGCTTATACTCGAGTATATACGGTAATTATGTAAAAATTTCCTTTGCTGGGCTTCTTCTTTCAGCAGTGTATCCATGTAAACCAGAGGATGTCAACCTTTTAATACCTACCCCCGACTTTTGATGATAACATTTCCTTACTGCCCACCGGTGCCGCAGAGACTCTGCTTACCCCATCTAATTACTGGTACATAAATCATATGACCCAAGCTATGTATCACCCTGTACTTACTAGATAGTGATCCGGTCCTGACCACCGTCCATGGGCTCTTAGCTCTCCAACTAGCCAAGCATGGTGCGGCCGGTCTCCGACGTGTGATGTCACTCGTCAGCGATGCCACTTAACGATTACCCTGCCGCCCACCACGAAGGCTTGAATCACCAACTAGTGGGCAATAGGGACCAGGTTGACTACCACTGATGTAAACTAACAAGCTTTCTATAAGACCACTTTTCCATCGTACATATAGAAGTTTTCTCTTAATTCAAATTCTCCTCCCATATGAGGTAGAAGATAAACATAAACCAAAATTGTATGTTTCACTGCAGTAAAATGACATATAAAAGGTAATAGATTATTTTTTATATTAAATATTATTATTATATTACATATTTTATACTTCTAAAAATAATTTGCTCTCCATGTGTATTCATCAAAAGACATTACGGTATTGTAAATATGGGACTACAACTTCCCTTTAAGGCAGCAGGAACATGTTGAAGATATAATGTTCATAACACCTATTTTTGCTTTTGCATATACACATTTTTATTATGGCTAGTTGCCTCAAAAACTGTAAGCGGAATGAGATTTTATGATCCTCTGACAGGACTTGCCTATGATTAATATATCTTGAATACACATCTGACAACTTTGTGCTCAGTCTAAAGAGTTTGATTTAATTAGTTTTTATCTGAGATCTCAGACAGATTTGATTTCCTCTGGCTGTACCCTTTTGTTGGATATTGTTTTGTTTTGAGTAAAAGCTTTCAAAGACAATATTAAAATTATGAGTTTTTTCAAGCTACGGTAACTTAAATATTTTTTTATATTGCAGCATGGGATTTTACCATTATAGATGACCTAGTTATTTCAAATAAGGGAAACAATAATAGGGAAAAAATACTGTTTCTTTTTTTAATTCTATTAGTTTATTTTAATGAGCTATTGTAGGAAACATCTCCTGTATATTCCACTGTTTCATTTTCCCATGGTCTGATATATCTAACCTTCACATTTATTAATCACTGATAACCCTAAGGTCTTTTGTGCCCCAAATAGCACTGTTATTCTAAAAAGTTTTATTGGTGTTTTCTTAAAATTGTTTTCATATTTAACCCTTTCTTTGTCTTTGGCACTGAGAATCCATATAAAGTTGTCTACAAGCATTGTAATAACTGGACAATAGCCAAATACCCACAGAAGAATGACTAGGTTACGTTGATGATGCCAAAGGAAATACATATATCCTGGGTAAAAAATACAGGATAACTGTCATTATTACTTTCTAAATAAAATGTCGATCCCAAATGTGGACTCTGTTGTTTACTTTCCCTATTGCACCTAATGTCCTGGAATATTATTCCCTGATGAATTTCCTTCCTTGGCAAAGAGAATTGAGCATTAGGTTACTGTAGATGTTACAGCTTAGTTTAAATGCACATGCAATTCATCAATGCTGCTCTACATAATCAAACTGAAGGGCATAATATAATTAAAAAAGCACTTTAGACATTAAAAAAAAAATGCATAGTTCACTTATTTTATTATAATATATTTGTACCCTTGGCAAAAATTAGCAAAAGGGTTGTGAAAAAAATCTTTGCTGTTGCAATTTGTGGCACCTCTGCATTTGGTTCTTATTGCACTCTCCCTTTGAAAGATTTTAGATCATTGCTTTGGAGTGTTGCCCTGCTAGAAGATACAGCCATGACCTAGTCTACTGACAGAGGCAGGTAGATTTTGGTCTAAACTTCCTGGTATTTGATGGAGTCCATGACAATAGTTTGCTGAATAAATGATGTTTCCAATTTGTAAATTGACACCTGAGAATGCAATCAACTCCTAAAATTGTCCACACTGATACAGTTAGAGAAAGTTTTGCCTCTTGGACTATGTGTGGATGCAAAATACATTTGTGTCCTCTTTCAGGCAGATTCCAGTCCAGTACAACTCCAGTCCTTTGCAGTTTCTTAGTTATTGTCCTAATACTAGAGACGGGTATTTTAAGGTGGAAAGTTATTTTTTATAACCATTGTCTGACAGCAAGCGTCTAATTTTTTTAAGGCTTTCTCTGATTTCTTCCTAATGATTACGTGTGTTTGGCCTGTGTGTCACCGCAACAAAACAGGAAGTCATGGATGGCCACTTAGAGTTCGTAAAGACTCAGATTGTAATCTGTGAATGAGAATATATGTCAATACGATTTTGATTCTTTTTGATAATTTTATCTCACTGAAAGGACATATTTTCTGTGTTAAATAAATCTAATAAACAACAAATAGATTGTATTGCCTTTTTGGCTGCATTTGTTATTCAGCTGTCATTCCTCTGTTCTTCCTGTAATAATTTTATCTCTTTAGGTTCTAAATCCAAAAACCCATAAGGAACTTGCAAATGCCAATACACTATCTTGCTGCAACAAAATTGCCTCTTTTTTGGGGGTTTCTCCAGACATACTATCTTCCAAAAAGGTATTAGTGTATTATTACATTGATAGGAGCATTTAGAGGAAGCATGTAGTTTATGGTCTCTTCAGGACCTGATAACTTAAAGTTGTTTCTAAAGTCAAGATATTGGCCTATGCAGCTAAATTGGAGATAACACCAATTCTTTATCTTTAAGATATTTAAAAACTAACACTTCACCATTTAAAAACAATTATAAAACACTGAAACATTTGTGTCAAATGAAAACATGTTTACAACTTTTCCACTTGATTTTTGATTTTGCTCTACATGGTGGTGCAGAGCAGCATTCATGAATTCTGAGTCCCTTTAAAAAAAATATCTGACAGTAGACCTGTTCCCCAGGTCTCTGTAGCAAGAAAATGGTTAATTACTGTTATGCCGGTTAGTGTGGTTTGATGTGCTTAATACAGGAGTACACTGATGAGAATGGTATTACAATAATTTGAGTAGTGTGGAATGCTATGTGTTTTAGTGAGTGAGTTGTTCCATCTGATGGAAGATTGTGAAGAGGTCCCGGAGCTACCCTTGTTGAATAGTGAGGTCCAGGGATAAACAGAGTGGGGTCAACAGAGTGGGGTAAAGGGCATGGAGTACCAAGGAATGGTTTTAGGGTCTGCTCTAGAGGTAAGGTATGAATAAAATAGTCAATACTGTGTAGATGAGTTTTGGAGTGTTAAGTAAGTGGTAGAGTGATGTGAGATTCCATAAAGAGGTAAGGTATAAATAAAATAGTCCATACTGTGTAGATGAGTTTTGGAGTGTTAAGTAAGTGGTAGAGTGATGTGAGATTCCATAAAGAATGGGGTCTGTGTTGTGAGTGTATTGGAAGTCGCTGTTAAAGGACCACTGAGAAAAATGTTCACATGTTTGTAACAAACAAACAAACAACATTAACAGCTGTGTAAACCATGAACATAAAACAATTTATCCAAAAATATTAACTTTTGGAGGCTAACAGCCTTATTAAATTGCAATTCTGTAAATTTAAAAGGGCTCTATTTAAGCACACAAGTTATTTTATTTACAGAAGTTTTTAGTTAGTGAAGACCTTGCTTTTGGATAGAAGTTCACTAACTAAAAACTTCTGTAAAAACAATATGCATGCAATTTTGTTCTAATATACTGAAAAGTGGAGGGAGGTGTATTGAGGAGGGAGGACTGAGCGTGGAGGGTATTCATTAAGGGACTGGAGGTTTTGTGCAAAAGGATGTTTGCTCTATTGTGCAGTAATCAGTTGGCAGGTGAGTAGTCCAAACAGTTATAGTGTAAGTGTGGGAGTTTAAAGAAAAGGAGGGAAGTTGAAGAAAAGGCGTTGAAAATAAAGCTATTTTTCTAGATTAAGGTATAGAAAACCTCTCTTTATACAAATATATTGAGTCGTTTTCTCATTGTATTTTTGTAATTGGTAATCATGAGTCAGTTCAATGGCATCGTATGCATGACCGGAGTAGCTGATCCAGGATCCATACCACTGTGACAGGTGTGAGCATGTTGCCTCTCTTGAAGCTCACATTGGAGAACTTGGGGGTAGAACTGCAACACTTTGACATTGCTCCACTGGAAAGGGAGTTGGTGCTCACTCAGCAGTTTAGCATGGAGGGTGGAGTTGGGGCTAGTGAGGATGTCCAAGGAGGTAGATGGGTTATAGTTACAAGGGGAAAAAGATGGAACAGGAGGAGGCAAACAATTTTTGAGTTTGCAAACACCAACAGATTCAACAGATTGAGTGGACATGTTGGGGATGTCCATTCAGGAATGGCAATGCCAGATAGAGAAGTTCCCTCTAACAGCCGGGAGAAGAGTTCTACCGGAGGGAGGAGAGGAATGGCAGAATAGGCACAGCAACAGGAAGGTTTTGGTGGTAGGGGACTCTGGTATTAGGGAGGTAGGGTGATTTGTCACCCAGATCCCAGTAATCAAACAGTTTGGTTTCTTCCAGGTGCTCGGGTTTGGCATGTTGTGGATCGGGTAGATAAATTACTGGGAGGGGCTGGAAATGACCCAGTGCTCTTGGTACATATTGATAGCAATTAAAAAGTAAGTGGAAGATGGATTGTCCTCAAGAATGATTTTATAGAACTAGGAAACAAGCTTAAGGCAAGGACTACCAAAGTAGTATGTTCTGAGATACTACCAGTGCCACATACCAGCCCAGGGAGATCAAATGAGCTTAGTGTGTGGCTAAAAAAAAGTGGTGTGCTAAGGAGATTTGGTTTTTTTTAAAGCAATGGGCTGAATTTTCACTTGGGTATAATCTCTATAGCAGTGAATGATTACACCTTAATGAAAAGGGAGCTTCTGTGCTCAGGAAAATGATGGTCGAACGGCTGGGGGAGTTTTTAAACTAGTAGGCGGGGGGAGGGACTAGATGAAGTAATGAGGTAGAAAGTGTAGAGGGGTTACAAATTAATTAACTACTCATGGCGGAGCAGAAGGGGGAAGTCAGTATTCAATAGGGAAGTATTGATAAGTAACTCAAATACAGTGGCAAGCACTTCATAACTGACATAACAACATAACGTGTATGCTTGCTAATGCAAGAAACTTGCCATGAAAGTGAGAAAATGGGTGAGCTATAATTATTAGCAGTAAATGAGAAATACGACTTGATATGCATTACGGAAACATAGTGGGATGACTCTCACGACTGGACTGTTCATTTTGATGGTTATGTAGAAAAGATAGGGGCAATAGTAGAAGAGGAGGAGGGGTTTATTTGTATGTCAAACCTGGATTTAAGCCTATAGTCATGGTTGAACTAGAGAAAATGTTGAATCCTTGTGGGTTGAGTTAAACAGTGGAGGAACAAATCCTAAAAAGAATATTGGTATGATTGTGCTAGAAACCCTCAAATATAATGGAATGTGAGGAATTGCAATTGTTGTTACAGAATGGAAATGCAGCTAAGCATGGGCAAGTTCTAATAATGGGAGATTTCAACTACCCTGAAATAAACTGGATGATTGAGACCAGCAATTCAGCAGGTTCTTGAGTACACTCAGAGATCCTCATCTGGCCCAGAATATATAAGAACCTACTAGAAATTAGTCTATCTTGGATTTGGCCATCATAAATAATATTTATATGGTATCGAATGTTAAAATAGGAAAACCTTTGGGAAACAGTGATCACAACACAGTCTTATTTGAGATTGAATTAAAATAACATAGTTGTAGTGGGCAAACAAAAACTCTTAACTTTAAAAGGGCCCATTTTAATGGTCTAAATACAGAAATACAACCTATAATCTGGGACAAAGAATTGCCAGATAAAAATACTGGAAATAAATGGACGACATTCAAATCCTTACTAAATATGCATACCATATACCATGTGAAAATAAATGTAAAAGGAGTAAATCTCATCCCAAGTGGCTTATCAATGATTTGATTATCAAGACACAGAGTAAAAAGCAGGAATTTAAATTAAACAAGAAAGCTTTACGTGAGTACAAGGAAATCAAGCTTGCAAAAGAGCTTTTATGTGAGTTAAAATAGAAAATGAAACGTTACTTGCAAAGAAGAGTAAGACTAACACGATTCTTTTTTTAAATATATTATTGGGAAGAAGGCCAGGAAGGAAGCTATAGGAACAATACAATGTGAAACAGGCCGACCAGGAAAAGGCAGATGAGCTGAATAAGTTATTTTCTTAGGTATACACAAGGGAGGTACCAGTGGCTGGGACACTGCAACCAAATCATTGGTTAATGCAGGAAGAAATCCAAAATAAATGTTAATAAAGCCCCAGGTTCTGATGGAACACATCCAAGGGCACTGAAGGAACTGAGTCTGTAATAGCCAAGCCATTTTATCTAATTTTTTTATCTAACCACAGGGTCGCTACCAGATGAATGAAGAAAAGCATGTGAGTCCTATATTTAAGAAGAATGCAAGAGCAAATCCAGGGAGCTATAGACCTGTAAGTCTCACTTATGTAGTGGGGAAGCTTTTAAAAAGTTACTGAGGAGTAGTATACATGAATATGGCTATTTAAACAAGTAGTAGACAACACAGGTTTATGGCGAGAAAGGTAATGTCACACAAATTTAGGGCCCTATTAAATTCCAGCCTCGTAAATAAGAGGCTTCTACTTAAGCCCAACGTACTGCAAAGTTTCTCTAACTTACAATGCTATTAAATTAGCCCTGCTGCGAGCAACGTATGAGCTACGCAGCAGGCCCGTACGTATCTACACTGCGTAAATGTACATGAGGAGTGACAGCCTGCGAGATGATATCGCAGGCTCCCACTCCTCATCAAGTGCTGCGGGGGTCCTAAAAGGGACCTCCGCGGCAGTCCCCCACATAAGCCCTGCCGTGGGGGGTACTCCAAACCCCCCCCTAGGCACCTAAAATGAACCCCCCCTCAATGCGGGGGTCCCTGTCGGGACCCCCGAAGTGTCCTCACATGAACACCTTGCTGCAGGGGTCCATAGGAACCCCCGCAGCCCCCACACATTAACCCCTTGCAGCGGGGGTCCCCGATCGGCACCGATCAGGCCCCCGCTGCATTTAAAACTTTTAAATTCCCCGCCGCGGCTCCTTAAAGGGACCGCGGCACACTATTACCCAATCCCGGCCGCGGCACTTAAAATTAACCCCCCTCTATGCTGGGGGTCCCCATCGGGACCCCCGAAGTGTCCCCACATAAACCCATTGCAGGGGGGGTCCCCGATCTGCATAGATCAGGCCCTCCGCTGCATTTAAAACTTTTAAATTCCCCGCCGCGGCTCCTTAAAGGGACCGCGGCACACTATTACCCAATCCCGGCCGCGGCACTTAAAATTAACCCCCCTCTATGCTGGGGGTCCCCATCGGGACCCCCGAAGTGTCCCCACATAAACCCCCTGCTGCGGGGGGCCCCGATCGGCACCGATCGTGACCCTGCTGCAATTCAATTTTAAATTTCCCGCCTCGCGGGTCCTCAAAGGACCGTAAAGGTCCTGAAAGGACTCGCACTAAAAATATTAACCCCAGGCAACTATAATTACCCCATTAACTCATGATGGTCAATCCAGACCACCATAAGGCCTAAATTAACCCATTAACTCATGGTGGTCAATACAGACCACCATAAGGCTCTAATTAACCCATTAACTCATGGTGGTCAATACAGACCACCATAAGGCCTAAATTAACCCATTAACTCATGGTGGTCAATACAGACCACCATAAGGCTCTAATTAACCCATTAACTCATGGTGGTCAATACAGACCACCATAAGGCCTAAATTAACCCATTAACTCATGGTGGTCAATACAGACCACCATAAGGCCTAAATTAACCCATTAACTCATGGTGGTCAATACAGACCACCATAAGGCTCTAATTAACCCATTAACTCATGGTGGTCAATACAGACCACCATAAGGCCTAAATTAACCCATTAACTCATGGTGGTCAATACAGACCACCATAAGGCTCTAATTAACCCATTAACTCAGGGTGGTCAATACAGACCACCATAAGGCCTAAATTAACCCATTAACTCATGGTGGTCAATACAGACCACCATAAGGCTCTAATTAACCCATTAACTCATGGTGGTCAATACAGACCACCATAAGGCTCTATTTAACCCCATCAGTCCCATAAGGGTATATTATTACCATTATGGGCCTGTTACAACCCAACATTAACCACATAAGTGCCATGATGGTCCTCAAGGACCATCATGACACTAACTACAAACACTACACTATAACCCCCAATAAACCATTTAATCTAAACTAACCCCCCTCTACACTAATCTATTAACACTTACACTACCTACCTACACTACCTACCCCCTAATAAACCTCCCCAACACTCTAATTACAAAAAACAATAAACCTACAGCACAGAAAACAAAAAACCTACAGTACAAAAAACAAAAAAACCTACAGTACAGAAAAAATAAAAATTACAACCCCACCCCCCACTACAGAAAACAAAAAAATACATTACAACCCCACCCCCCACTACAGAAAATAAAAAAATTACACACCTGAAAAGGAAAGACAGATAAACACAATACATTACATACATATAATACAATACATGACATTACATACATTAAATATAATATATTAAATATAATATATTACATATAATATATTACATATAATACATTACATACATTACATACAATACATGACATTACATACATTAAATATAATATATTAAATATAATATATTACATATAATACATTACATACATTACATACAATACATGACATTACATACATTAAATATAATATATTAAATATAATATATTACATATAATATATTACATATAATACATTACATACATTACATACAATACATGACATTACATACATTACATATAATGTATTACATATAATATATTACATATAATATATTACATATAATATATTACATATAGTCCTAATCAAATACCCCCTATCTATCTAACATACAATCTATTTAATTTAAAATAAATCCTAACTATATCAAATACATCCCCCTATCTATCTAATATACAAAAAATCCTAACTACATACACAGACCCTAATTCTAAGCTAAAATCAATAAATTAAGACCACTTACCTTTAAGATGTTGCTTCAGATCACTAACCTATGGGTCAAACAAAAAATAAAAATTAGTACAAAACATTAACATCAAATAAATAAACATTCTATACATTCTAAATATTCAACTCACCTTTACAGCATGTCCAGTCACTGTTTAGCTCTTCCGGCGCGGCCCTGTTAAAAAAAAAAACACAATACATGAATACATGAATACAATATATAAACAATAAATAAAATACACAAATAAACATCTAAATATACATTGAACTTACCTCCCCGCGATGTCCCCGGCCTTCTCTCCTTCAGCCCCGGCTGGGCCGCGGAACCATCCGCGCTCTAAAAAAAAACAAAAAAAAAACTAACGGAGGTCTGCACTGGCAGACCTCCCCGACGCTACTGAACCTCCCGGAGTCGTTTCCGGGAGGAAATTGGCATTGTCGGCTTGTGATTGGCTGAAAAAGCTGTCAGCCAATCAAAAGTCGTCAATGTAGGAGCCAATCAGGATGCGCAGATGTCTTCTACCAATCACTCCGTGGGGGTGTATCCCATAGTGATTGGCTGAAGGCATCTGAGCGTTGTGATTGGTTCCCAGAAAGATAGACAAGTGTTTAAGCCAATCAGGGTGGGATATTGGGGTGTATCCCATCCTGATTGGCTCACACATTGACGACTTCTGATTGGCTGAAATTGATAGACAGCTTTTTCAGCCAATCACAAGCCGCCAATGCCAATTTCCTCCCGGAAACGACTCCGGGAGGTTCAGTAGCGTCGGGGAGGTCTGCCAGTGCAGACCTCCGTTAGTTTTTTTTCTTTTTTTTTTTTAGAGCGCGAATGGTTCCGCGGCCCAGCCGGGGCTGAAGGAGAGAAGGCCGGGGACATCGCGGGTAGGTAAGTGAAATGTATATTTAGATGTTTATTTGTGTATTTTATTTATTGTTTATATATTGTATTCATGTATTCATGTATTGTGTTTTTTTTTTAACAGGGCCGCGCCGGAAGAGCTAAACAGTGACTGGACATGCTGTAAAGGTGAGTTGAATATTTAGAATGTATAGAATGTTTATTTATTTGATGTTAATGTTTTGTACTAATTTTTATTTTTTGTTTGACCCATAGGTTAGTGATCTGAAGCAACATCTTAAAGGTAAGTGGTCTTAATTTATTGATTTTAGCTTAGAATTAGGGTCTGTGTATGTAGTTAGGACTGTAATTATTTTATTTTACTTTAGAATAATGGTCTGTGTATGTAGTTAGGATTTTTTGTATATTAGATAGATAGGGGGATGTATTTGATATAGTTAGGATTTATTTTAAATTAAATAGATTGTATGTTAGATAGATAGGGGGTATTTGATTAGGACTATATGTAATATATTATATGTAATATATTATATGTAATATATTATATTTAATATATTATATGTAATGTATGTAATGTCATGTATTGTATGTAATGTATGTAATGTATTATATGTAATATATTATATGTAATATATTATATTTAATATATTATATGTAATGTCATGTATTGTATTGTGTTTATCTGTCTTTCCTTTTCAGGTGTGTAATTTTTTTATTTTCTGTAGTGGGGGGTGGGGTTGTAATGTATTTTTTTGTTTTCTGTAGTGGGGGGTGGGGTTGTAATTGTTTTTTGTTTTCTGTACTGTAGGTTTTTTTGTTTTTTGTACTGTAGGTTTTTTTTTTCTGTGCTGTAGGTTTTTTGTTTTTTGTAATTAGAGTGTTGGGGAGGTTTATTAGGGGGTAGGTAGTGTAGGTAGGTAGTGTAAGTGTTAATAGATTAGTGTAGAGGGGGGTTAGTTTAGATTAAATGGTTTATTGGGGGTTATAGTGTAGTGTTTGTAGTTAGTGTCATGATGGTCCTTGAGGACCATCATGGCACTTATGTGGTTAATGTTGGGTTGTAACAGGCCCATAATGGTAATAATATACCCTTATGGGACTGATGGGGTTAAATAGAGCCTTATGGTGGTCTGGATTGACCATCATGAGTTAATGGGTTAATTTAGGCCTTATGGTGGTCTGTATTGACCACCATGAGTTAATGGGTTAATTTAGGCCTTATGGTGGTCTGTATTGACCACCATGAGTTAATGGGTTAAATAGAGCCTTATGGTGGTCTGGATTGACCATCATGAGTTAATGGGTTAATTTAGGCCTTATGGTGGTCTGTATAGACCACCATGAGTTAATGGGTTAATTAGAGCCTTATGGTGGTCTGGATTGACCACCATGAGTTAATGGGTTAAATAGAGCCTTATGGTGGTCTGGATTGACCATCATGAGTTAATGGGTTAATTAGAGCCTTATGGTGGTCTGGATTGACCACCATGAGTTAATGGGTTAAATAGAGCCTTATGGTGGTCTGGATTGACCATCATGAGTTAATGGGTTAATTTAGGCCTTATGGTGGTCTGTATTGACCACCATGAGTTAATGGGTTAATTTAGGCCTTATGGTGGTCTGGATTGACCACCATGAGTTAATGGGTTAAATAGAGCCTTATGGTGGTCTGGATTGACCATCATGAGTTAATGGGTTAATTTAGGCCTTATGGTGGTCTGTATAGACCACCATGAGTTAATGGGTTAATTAGAGCCTTATGGTGGTCTGGATTGACCACCATGAGTTAATGGGGTAATTATAGTTGCCTGGGGTTAATATTTTTAGTGCGAGTCCTTTCAGGACCTTTACGGTCCTTTGAGAACCGCGAGGCGGGAAATTTAAAATTGAATTGCAGCAGGGTCACGATCGGTGCCGATCGGGGCCCCCCGCTGCAGGGGGTTTATGTGGGGACACTTCCGGGGTCCCGATGGGGACCCCCAGCATAGAGGGGGGTTAATTTTAAGTGCCGCGGCCGGGATTGGGTAATAGTGTGCCGCGGTCCCTTTAAGGAGCCGGGGCGGGGAATTTAAAAGTTTTAAATGCAGCGGGGGGCCTGATCTATGCAGATCGGGGCCCCCCCCTGCAATGGGTTTATGTGGGGACACTTCGGGGGTCCCGATGGGGACCCCCAGCATAGAGGGGGGTTAATTTTAAGTGCCGCGGCCGGGATTGGGTAATAGTGTGCCGCGGTCCCTTTAAGGAGCCGCGGCGGGGAATTTAAAAGTTTTAAATGCAGCGGGGGGCCTGATCTATGCAGATCGGGGCCCCCCCCTGCAATGGGTTTATGTGGGGACACTTCGGGGGTCCCGATGGGGACCCTCAGCATAGAGGGGGGTTAATTTTAAGTGCCGCGGCCGGGATTGGGTAATAGTGTGCCGCGGTCCCTTTAAGGAGCCGCGGCGGGGAATTTAAAAGTTTTAAATGCAGCGGGGGGCCTGATCTATGCAGATCGGGGACCCCCGCTGCAAGGGGTTAATGTGGGGGTGCTGCAGGGGTCCCGATAGAGACCCCTGCAGCATGGGGATGTGTATAGGGTGCAGGGGGGAGCCTCACACTGCTGTCTCGGGCTGTTCCGAGGCAGCACGTAGAGGCTTTCGGATCCCTTGCGTGGACTTTTTGTCCACGTAGGGATTCTTACGATATGCGAGACTCGTGCATAGATTTAAGGCTACGTAGCTCTCTCGGAGCCTATTCTCGGCCATTTTCTCGCAGTCATATCGTAAAGCAGGCTGCGAGAGATTCGGTTCTCGCAAACAGCAGGAAAACTGCCTTTTGCGAGCACCGAGAGAACTACGAGGGAGAATTTAATAGGGCCCTTAATTAGTTTCCATGGAATACAAGAATTGCAGTAAATATCTGCTCATGGATTGAGAGCTGTATAAGAGACAGGATGTAAACGGTTGCTGTAAATTGAAAATACTCGGAATGGACTAATGTGGTAAGTGGAGTTCCTCACGGTTCAGTATTATGTCCTCTCCTTTTTAACATATTTATTACTGGTCACATTAAGTTATGCTAGGTAATTAAATGAGAAAATTACGTACTTTCCCTCCAAAGGATTTTATATAAATCAGAGAAATGGGCAACTAAATGGCAGATGAGATTTAATTTAAATACATGTAAAGTTATGGATTTTGGAAGGGAAAATAATCATTTATAATCGTATTTATGATATAGAGAGGGAGAGAGAGAATGAGTGAGAGAGGGAGGGAGGTAGAGAGGGAGAAGGAGGGAGAGAGAGAATGAGAGAGAGGGAGAGAGGGAGGGAGAGGAGGGAGAGAGAGGGAGGGAGAATGATTGAGAGAGGGAGAGAAGGAAGGAGAGAATGAGAGAGAGGAAGAGAGAGAGAGAGGATGAGGGAGAGAGAGAAGAAGAGAGAGAGAAGGAGGGAGAGAAGGAGGGAGAGAGAGAATGTAAAGTTATGGATTTTGGAAGGGAAAATAATCATTTATAATCGTATTTATGATATAGAGAGGGAGAGAGAGAATGAGTGAGAGAGGGAGGTAGAGAAGGAGAGAGAGGGAGAGAGAGAAGGAGGGAGAGAGAGAATGAGTGAGAGAGGGAGGGAGAGAGGGAGGGAGAGGAAGGAGAGAGAGAGAGGGAGAAGGAGGGAGAATGATTGAGAGATAGAGAAGATAAGAGAGAATGAGAGAGAGAGAGGATGAGGGAGAGAGAGAAGGAGAGAGAGAAGGAGGGAGATAAGGAGGGAGAGAGAGAATGAGTGAGAGAGGGAAGGAGGGACAGAGGGAGAGGGAAGGGTACAGAGACAAAAAAATTCTGCCACTATACAAATCTCTAGTACGCCCTCATTTAGAATATGGAGTACAATTTTGGGCACTACTTCATAAAAAGAGCATTTTGGAGCTGGAAAAAGTATAGAGAAGGACAACATAGTAAGGGGAATGAATGGACTAAGCTATGAAGACAAAATAACAAAATTAAACTAATTTTCAGTAAAAGGCATTGTCAAGTGAACTTTTTGTGCCAAGCGGTTTTCAAGAGATATTTATCCAGAAGACCAGAATATCGAGAAGATCACTGTCTAGAACCTGGAGGCTCATTTATGTCCATAAAGCATAGAAATATATCACTCTACTCAATATGGCCAACTTACTATATTCACTTTATCTCTAACTACCAAGAGTCAAAAATCTAAAGGCCAAGCAAATTTTAAAACACAATTAAAATTCCTTATGTGTTAATAAATCAAACTGGATCTCTGCATGTTATTTCTCAAAATATTTGAAATGTGTAGAGTTTCTTAGATAAAATACCTTATTATAAAGATCTATGTACTGTGAGGTATTTCCTAAGATTTATCTTCTCTGAGACAAGCCAGCTATATCTGGTTTATTTGAGAATTTTCCACTATTTTATGAATGACACATACAAACTACACACTTGAGAAAAAGATGTTCTCTTTGAACTGAGATTAAATCTCCCCTAAGATTTTCAAGAAACATAAATATGATACCAGATCAAATCAGTCTGGTCCAGTTAGCTAGCGCTTTTACTGCCTGGTTTAGATGGTCTGATTAAACATGATAGTTATTCTTATTTTAAGTTCATACCTCTCTGTGTTGTATTTCTAAGGAATCAGATAACAGGGCAATAACAAAGATTTTTTATATTTAAAATGTACTTTGTAGATGCGCATAACAATGAGGATGAAATAGCAGGGGAATTGTTAGGTAGGGGATGGTACTGGGTTGATTTTAAAGAAGGTGATAAAATTATATAACATTATATAAACAAATTCACTGTTACAGCTAATCACTGTTTGGACTTCAGTAAATTAGAACAAGAAAGCATCCACCTATGGTTGTATGAAGTGGTCAGTGATCTTCTTTGTTGTAGGATATTAGTTAGTTGTCAGATAGTCCAACAAATTGTTTGGCAGAATATTTAGTCATTGCCCTATGCATAATACCAGAATAAAAAGCAGTGTAAGATTAATGTTAATAATAATAAAAGCAAAAAGACAGTTAGATTGGAAAAAAGGGAAAGTGATATGAACACAATAAATATATATATGAACTGAAGTATAATGAAGTATTAAACATTTACTAAGTACCCTCTAGCTGTGAGAGGGGACAGTTTAGTATATATTTTTTTTTTCAGTACAAGAGGGGTGACTTTTATGCACTGGCAGAGAGTGGTTTAATGGGGAATTTTCCACTTGTAAATATCCTATTATCCTAGGGACACTGAAAACATTTTGTTCTTTACAGTTATATATAGATAATATGTAAGGGGATTACTGCATATGCTTGAGTAAAATGCCTGCAAAAGCTTGCTAACTTACCTCTCAGTTGTTTAACATGGTTCCCCTGCTTCCCCCCTAACAACTGCTCTCTGCCTTCCTAATAAATCAATGTGTTTAGTCAACCAAATGTGAGAGTTTCCTGATGGAGAAAGACATCCTAGTTGGGAATGTTCTGCTATCTCCCTAGAGCAAAATTAGTGACTGACCTAAGATTAATGACATGGCTTCCATCGATGTCACTGGCTGTACAACTTATTTATGAATTACTGTAGTGATATCCTTAATCAATATATATTCATAATTTTGTCTAAGACATTATGTGTCTTTTCATTACCTTATGTATTCCATAATAACAATATTGAATAACTTACTTTTTTGAGCCATACAACTCTCCTGCACATTATACACTACACTATAGTTTTATATGTTGTGACAAGTTATCATTCTTCTCTGGGGTTGTGTCTGTGTCTCATGCACTTTGATGGAGAAACAAAATACAAGAGGCTGTATATACTTTTCCAAGTTTTACTGAAAATTAACCAGTGATATGAAAATAACAAACAAAAACGCACTGCTTTAACTAATATACAGTTCCTCACTAACCAGCTCTTATCCAGCTTAACCTTTGTGGGGCAAAGCAAACAGTCCAATAGTTGGTTAAAAAAAAATCACTGGTCTGTAATTTTTTAGATTTCTGGGTCTCTCCTCTGCACCAAACAGTTATAAGGTGCAGGCTGCTGTGTCACTTTGTGTGTCTTTCTCCAGATCAGAAAAAACGCAGTCAGTTGATAGACAGATCCCCATACTCCAGGAACAGTCTTAAATCAGGGCTGCCCAGGTGCAGCTAATCAATTGAGCAGGAAAGCCCTTGGCTACCTCTGTCAAAATGTATAATATACTGTTTTAAAGAACGAAATGTGATCATGGGCAATATATTTACATAAAGTAAAAAGAAACATGTACAGTCTTTCGTTTTCTTTTTTGTGTAAGATCTCTCTATATAAAATATAACAGTTAATAAATTAAATATAATAGGCAATAAATTAAAGAACAACGGTAATGCCATAGCAAAATGAGTTATTTTAATTATGCATTGATCATTAATACATTTCCCATTTAATTATTTATGACAGTAATATATAATATTAAATTCCTTTTCAAAGATTAAAATACCAGCCTCCACTTAAGTATTTGTTCCACCCTGAAAAGATTTTTAAGGGGATTGTAGAGGTTTGGATTAGAGAAAGGGTTTTAATAACAATCATACATGATTAGTGAATAAACAAAGATCAATAAGCTGCCCCCACAGTGGAAGTGTATCGTCAGAGGAAAGCACTATAACAGCCAAAGGAGATAATTTTATTGATATATACAGGCCATCGGGGTCCTATTAATGCTGAACTAGAAAACAGGTTACATAAAAAGAAAATTATCATGGGGAAAAAGTATTCTTTAACTGAAAGTGCATAATTAAATTAACATGTAGAACAGTTGAAAACACTTATCAGTTTAATATTTCAGTAGTTTTGAGCCTCTCTCTACATCACAGTATAGTCGCATGACTAAGTTCTCTGTGATTGCTTGTTTTATAGATCCACTCTGGAGACAGTGCCTTATCAATTTTTGAACTGCAAAGTTAACAGCTCCCAAGCTGAGACATATTGACATTTCAGATCACTTGTTTCATTCATAGAAGTCCAGATCAGGGAGATATCAATCAATAAGTTTATAACTGGCAATTTATTGTTTAGTTTAATTGCATTTTTTGTATGGGGGTACTACATGTTAGCTTTGTTGCGGCTTCCCTAAGGAGAAAAAATTCTAAATATTTTCGTGCATTGCATACTATAACAAATAGAAATCATTTGTAGTGTATTGTATATCATATATACATGCATATCATTTAATCACAGTAGAAAATGCTTAGTGTTTTACCTTGTAGGTTCCATGAAGAAAATAACTATAGGTATTGATATACTTTGCCCCAATAAATAAAGGACCACTATATGTATGCATGTATGTATGTATCTTGGAAAGATTAGAGGTGGTGGTTATGACTGTATCTGGAGACAAGAGTTGAGATGTAGGGAGGTGTAGGGTTGTCAAGGGTTTTTTAAGTGAGGTTTAGGATTTCAAATATTATACTTGAGGAAAACCAGTGTAGGGACTGGTAGATTGGGGATACATAGATGATGAGTGCTGGGTGCAATTGATGTGTCTGGCAGAGGCGTTGAGGATTGATTGGAGTGAGTATAGGCCAATTAGGATGAGTTTAATCAATCCATATAAATAAACAACCAGCTAGATAATGAGGTTGAATTTAAAAGAACTGAGATGGGGCTGTAGTCCTTCTACAGCCCTTTGGGAGGTAAACTCACACATCATCTCGGAGGACCAAGACAGGCGGTACTCTGCATATATACGGGAGCGCAGTGCCCAGAACAAGGCCTCACACAGTAGGATCCTCCTCAGCCAGACACTGCTTCCTGGATTTATAGATAGCCAGCTTGGCTAATGCCTGGAGCTGGTTGACAAATAGGTCAACAAAGTATCAAAGATGTCTTATGAGGTCAACAGAGGAATTACAATATATTAATTAAAAATGTAAAATCTAACTTTATATTTTTCCTGCTAAATTATGCTCTTATACTCAACTTTTTTAAACATTTTTTTTTAGCATACAGTGGTACATTAATTCAGTTTTCTGTGTTGTCATGTACAGAATTCAGCCAAGAAGTGTGCCAATGGGAGAGAACTGTAAGGAGTAGTCAGCTTATGTTGGTATGCATGATATATAATAATTAAGATTTAATGTAACTTATTGTAGGTTAAGTCTGCTTATCTCATTTTTACTGTATATATATTAGCAATCTCTGATATTAAACTGAGAAGCGTTGGGTGTTATTTTTTGAATAACTGAGCTAAAATAAGCAAAAATAGTGCAAATCCAAAGTGTTTGGATCCAGAGCTATACTTCATGCCAATTATTCAAATATGTTTACCAGAAAATGTCTATAACACAGGCCAAACTTCAGAGCTATATTGTATTGCCAGAGACTTTATTTGTTTGCCTATTTATTGCACGGTGTCCAAAGTGTTAGCTGAAGTATGAATTAAAGAAGCATTATATGACAACTAAAGCGGCAGAGTTACTGGGTTCAAATAAAAAAAAAATACTTTTTGTAGGATAAAATAAAAACATTTCTGACATTTTGAAACATAATAGTGTTTGGTAAATATGCTTCATGACCCTTCTTATTTGATATTTCCAATTTCCCAGCATACAGTAAACAAGGCTGATCAAATCATTAACTAGAATGAGAAACAACATGTACAAGTGTGTGTTTATATGGTGCATATAAAGTCAAAAGAGGTTTCACAAGGTCAGATACTTGGTATTTATGTGCAAGCAACCTATCATTCCAATATCACATGATCTGCATAACCAATCATATGCAGATGGCACAGGAACTCAGATGCATGGGATATCATGATTTAATTTATCTTACTTTTTAGCAAAGCAATGTCAGAAAAAATCAATTCAGACACAACGTATACATTAGGACATAAAAGGGTACAAATATCCATACTTTAGGAGGTTAGTATAGTCGCATGAAGAGCAATACTGTAATAAACAAATCAAGAAAAACCATTTAAGTGCAAAATAAATATTATATGAAACATTCTTATAGGCACATATGCACGTGGGACTTAGGCTACGAGGGTCGCAACTGCAAGCCAAGCGCGTAACTCTAAAAACCCGAAAAAACAGCAAAATAATAAAAAAAAAATAACACACTCACATACAGCACAGGGGGGGAGCCAGGAAGCCTGGGAGTGAGGTTGCAAGCGAATTTGAGCCAGATTTGGCATTTTTCGTCAATCCAAAATCTGCCAAGCATGGGGGGGGAGGGGAAATGGTGACTTAAAACATCCCAAACTGGATAAAACGAGGCTGAACAAAGGCAGGAACTCAGAACTTAGAAGATACCAGACACACAGAGGAGAAAGACACAGGGAAGGGGGGGGGGAGATGGTGGAAAGAGACACATGGCATTCCCAAGCACAAAACTTGCAATGAGCGGCCCGAACTGTAGGTGGGTGGAAAGGCTTGCAATGAGCCCCGAAGGCACTCATCGCGGGGCTCGCCATGAGCACGGTGAGCAGGAGAGGCTTGCAATGAGCTCCGAAGGGGCTCATTGCAAAACCCCATGATGAGCGCTGACAGTCCCTCAGCGTGGGGCTTGCGATGAGCGCCGAAGGTGATCAGTGCAAAGCAGGAAAGTTGAAGTACATGGGGGAAAGAATCGCAATTAGCACCAAAGGCACTCAGCTTGGGGCTCGCAATGAGTGCCGAAGGTGCTCAAGGGAGCAAAAGCATTGCCAGCCTTACAAATTTATTCCCGTCATTTTTGACGGGCAAGTTCCTAGTTATTTATAATGATGTAACTTGAGGTTAGGGTTATATAACCGTTTTGCTGTTTTTGAAGAGAAGGCAAATTGTTAGTGAATACCAATATTGTGAGTAATGTTTTGAGGGTGATAGTTCTTAATGAGAAGAGAGATTAAATGACAACAATAATCAAACATTTTCTGTATGATTCTGTTAATAAAATAGAAAAATACCTTAGCAACTTGCTTCTGTTCTGTAATGCAAAATGAAAACATTAGTAGAATGAGATACTTAAAAAATATTTGAGACCCAGATTTGTTCACTGATCAGCTTATATATTTTAATAAGCCAAAGAAAAGCAGTGGCACTCAGTATGGTATTTTGGTACTGGATCACTCTTCTGAGTGAGGCCAGACTGATATACTAAAGGGATATTTCTCCCTGTGAAGGGTACAATGGAGTTAAAAGAGGCTGCTCTCTGAGTAGGTAACCAGACCTATATAAAAAACTACTTTCCGAGAGCAAACTCTTTTTGTTTGTTTTTTCTCTCCTTATGGGTGACAGGGGCCTCCAGATGTGTACTTACTCACTGTGCCTTAGTGAGTACAGTTGCACCTCACTGATGATGCCCACAGAGGCCAAAACGTATGTCTAGGGTTTGCTATTTTCTGATATACTACAGGATATTTCTCATTGTGAAGGCCACAAGTGAACCAAAAAAAGGCTGCTCTATGAGAGCCGTCAAATGGCCGCAATGCTGCGATTCCTTGTGGCCATCTTACGGCCCTGTGTAGTGCTACTGCTAGTTGCTATTCAGATAAACGGCGCCACAAGGAGGTCCCCCTTACGGCCGGCAGCAAATTATGCAATCAGCAGCAAGTGTTTCCTGCGCGCCCGTAAATCGTGTTTCAAGGTCGCAAAGTTGGAAAACGGTAAATGCAAATATAAATTCAAGATAGCACTGTAAAGCACTGTAAATGATAGGCAACTTAATGTGGGACATGACGATTAATAGCAACTCCCTCTCAAGCTTGCACATCGCCCAAATCCTATATTTTATTTTCCGTCCCAAGTCCCGCGGGCTCGTCGTTGTTAAAACCCGTACGGGCTCGTAGGTTGAAAACCGCAAACTCAAAGCATTGTAGAAGACAATATATATTCAATCCAGCACTGCAAAGCACTGTAAATGATGGGGAATGATGGCTCGTTATTCAAGCATGTGCGGGCTTAGAGCGTGATTGACCTCCAAGCCCGTAGCTCGTTATTCAAAACCGTGCGGGCTTGCATGATAGATAGACGAAGATTTAACATGAAATTACATTTCTTTATTTGCGGATTTGAGAGTAGGGGAATGTTGAGCTATTAATTCTAAGACCAAACATCACTTTCACTTTTAATAAAAGTACAAGATGGCTTTTCTGTTTGCTTAATTAGTGCTACGATTTGTAAGTAAGCCCTTTGCGACCTTTGGGTCTATTTTACACATTTACGGACTTGACGGAGGCTAATCCTGCAGTCGTTGCGGGTCTGATGTGCTCCAAGCCCGTGGGACTCTGGACATGGAAACTGAACATGAATTACAATAAAAGTTAATAAAAGTTAGATTTGAGTGTAGGGGAATGTTGTGCTATGAATTCTAACACCTCCAATCACTTTCACGTCTCATCAAAGTATAAGATGGCTTTTTTATGTGCTTAATTGGTGCTCCGATTTGTAAGTAAGAGCTTTGCAGGACCTTTTTGGTGTAAGTAAGCTGTGGCTCGGTTTTAGCTAATTACGGCCTTGACTGAAGGGTTCACGTAGCATTTGAATAGCGACCTTGGCTTTCTTGCGGCCGAAACTCTTGCGGCCGTGTAAGATCAAATGCTTTTTCTGCTGTGCGGGCGGATGCAAGAGATAACAGGGCGACGACCGGAAGCCGGCTGGAGCCCTCGGCCGAAAGTGATTAGAATATGGACGTAGCTTGTGGCCGGTCCTTGAGGCCGGTCCTTGCGGCCACGCATCTCCTACGGCCGTTAATAGAATGAGGCCCTGAGTAGGTAACCAGACCTATAGGACAAACCTACTTAGGTGTTGTTCTTTCTCAAATGAGAACCTCTACTCTTTTTATATATTTTAATATAAACTGAAAATGTTTCTATATTTTTTATTCCATACTAAAATTATTTAAACTATATTTTCTAATATAATATAGATATTTCATATTTCAAAATCATATTGAAGGTTTAAGATATCTTTTGAAAAATACCTCAAACCTTGATTTTTTCATGTATACATTTTTTTTTAATATAATGTTTCATACAAATGTTAGTTATTATATACCTCATAATAAAATATTGTATGAAAATCAAATTTTTATTCTTTGTATTGAATGTTTAATATAAAAATGTAATATATTTTAGATATTTATAAAAATGAAAATTGAAAAAAAATTATATATATAAACATTTATTTATATGTATACATTTATCTTTTAGCAAAATTGTTGATGTTTCTTTAAAATGCTATGTATTTTATATACATTGTGTTAATAGGAACACTTAATCAAAAATTCACTTCATTTTACATTTTTAAAAGACATGCCAGAACAGATTTAATGTCACATGATAGCTAACCTATTGTGTTCTTTATTATGATTAGAATATTGTCTAATCCCAATAGAGTCCTTATGAAGGCGTATGGTAAACTACAGTCCTGTGAAGGAGCAGGGTAAACTACAGTCCTGTGAAGGAGCATGGTAGACTACAGTCCTGTGAAGGAGCAGGGTAAACTACAGTCCTGTGAAGGAGCAGGGGAAACTACAGTCCTGTGAAGGAGCAGGGTAAACTACAGTCCTGTGAAGGAGCAGGGTAAACTACAGTCCTGTGAAGGAGCAGGGGAAACTACAGTCCTGTGAAGGAGCAGGGTAAACTACAGTCCTGTGAAGGAGCAGGGTAAACTACAGTCCTGTGAAGGAGCAGGGTAAACTACAGTCCTGTGAAGGAGCATGGTAAACTACAGTCCTGTGAAGGAGCATGGTAAACTACAGTCCTGTGAAGGAGCAGGGTAAACTACAGTCCTGTGAAGGAGCAGGGTAAACTACAGTCCTGTGAAGGAGCAGGGGAAACTACAGTCCTGTGAAGGAGCAGGGTAAACTACAGTCCTGTGAAGGAGCATGGTAAACTACAGTCCTGTGAAGGAGCAGGGTAAACTACAGTCCTGTGAAGGAGCATGGTAAACTACAGTCCTGTGAAGGAGCAGGGTAAACTACAGTCCTGTGAAGGAGCATGGTAAACTACAGTCCTGTGAAGGAGGAGGGTAAACTACAGTCCTGTGAAGGAGCAGGGGAAACAACAGTCTGTGCTGAAGACCATCTCACACGTATGACACTTTCTCAAAATGTCTGTAGGATAGTGGAGGTCTTTCACCAATTGTCATAATTAAAGGACTGGAGAAATTGGCACCTCAACGTTAACACGGCTGACAAATGTGCGCCGTCAAATGCGTGCCTACGAATGCGCGCGCACACACAAAAGTGTGCCCGTCATGAGTGCACCCCGACATCTGCACGAGGGGGGAGACAGAAGAGGGAGGTGAGTGACAGGAGAAGGAGAGATAGGAAAAGGAGAGTGACAGGAGAAGGGATGATGGGAGAGGAGTGACATGAGGAGAATGACAAGAGTAAGATGTCTCTGGGGGTGTCTCTGGGAGTACAGAGGAGACCTGAGGGCACAGAGTATAGATTGGGAGAGATGTGAGGGGACCTGCGTGCAGATGTTGGGGTTCGCTCATGACGGGCAAGCTTTTGTGTGTGCGCGCATGTGTCGGCTCGTATTTGTCGGCGCGCATTTGTCAGGCGCTCTAAAGTCATGCTACCGCAGAAATTAGGAGAAAATCTTGGTTGAAGCAGCAGAATTTAATGGACTAAATATCCACATAAAATCCCCAGTCTATAGAGCATACAGATGTCAGTTTAAGTTTAAAAAATATAGAAATACAAGTAAATAAATATCTAGATGCAGCTTTGACTTGAGATTATGATGTATAACAAGGAGCTACTTGTGGAAGGTTTGAATGGAACATATTGATTAACGGGCCAGCATAAGTGCTTTTCATGTTAAATCAATTTTAGTTACTATTACTTAATATTAAAATTACATGTATATAGCAGCAAGGCGAAGAAAAGCTTTAGGCATAAAATATAATGTAAAAACACACTTTGAAGATGCAGGGTTTTATGGGATTCTAACTTTAGCCTCCTCATAGCGCATACCCCAGGGTACCCACCCTGTCTAATTAATGGGATATGTTAGGTTTCCTGTTTTTAATATTAAAATAAACTACCTACCTATTTATTTACATATCTAAATATTGTTCTATTGACAAGTGGTTAAAAACTCTGTTTTTACTTACTGAATCCTTCCAAACAGTCCCAACAAATGTCCACCACTCTAACTCATGAACGCAATTTCTCGGTAGTACTAGATGTACTAACCAATCACAGATTGTCTAACAGTAGGTGCTGAAAAACAGTCTGTAAGTGGTTAGTACATCTAGTACCAGTAGCACAAGCTGCTAGATGTGTACTTGGACTTTTTGGAATGATTCAATGAGTAAAAAAAAAAGCTTTTAAGCACTTGATAATTCAATGATGTTTAGATACACAAACAAACAGATTATGTTAACATTAAAATCAAGGAACCTTCCATATCCCTTTAACTTTATCGCAATTTATTCTTTTCAGTTGAGCTGAGGACAAGAGAGGTGGGGGGTTTAGTAGCAGCCTTTAGTGAGGTAAACTGTGTTTTTAAAATACATTTTTCTGTTTAAAGCTTTGATTTGCTGCTGTTTGCACATGTTTTTTTATGTTAATTAACAGTGAACTAAGACATTCAGAGTATTGCTGCTGACATTGATTTGATGGAAGCAAGATATGGGGGGAAATTGCTAGTGAACAGTTTTGCCCAAAACGAACAGGGCAGGGCATGATTGGAACATGAAGAGAGTCGATGTTTGGTTGAGTTTATTTACGCAAAAGTACCATCCTTTCCAACATGGTTTATAGTTTCACTCAGAGGTGACTTGGCTGGAAAGTTTATGTTGGCTGTATGACGAGAGCCAATGAGAAGTATTAATTCCTTACATATCTTGTTGCACTTACATTGTGAGGAAGATCAGTGTGCATTACAGAAGAGTTGAGTAGTTGCAGCTAGATTGCTACGGATAACAATAGTAGGGGAGAGTACTGAATGCTGATGCAATGGAAGAGAGGCTACACTGTTACCCAGTTCTGTCTACCAGGATACACGAGACAGCTTTGCTTATGCTTGGTTTTGCTGAAGGGTCAACAGTATTCATAAGATCAATAATATACAAAATCCTGTTAAAAGAAACGGAACTAGCTTCTAGCTCTCACCACATAGTAAAAAAAAATCTTAATTATTCATATTTCTATGTGAATAATTGTTAGCACCTTTACACATATGAGATGTCTTGGTCCATACTAATTACTGAGAAAAGTAGAACAATGTTGAAAGGAATTAAGAAACTCAACAACACAATGACAGACTGTCAAAATATAAGAAATATAAAACTACATAGAAAAAGCTAAATGTTTACATAGCAATTTAACGAATAATTTAATAAGTATTACAAATGTAAAAAAACACCATATAGCTTGATATAAAAAATAGATAGAAAACAAAATTAGATATGAATTGTTGAAAAAAAGAACATATTGATCAAACAATAATGAAATTACTTAGTAGGAAATGTTATAATGAAATAGAATAACAAGTGTGTTTGATGTACTCTTTGAAGTAACCTCGGTGTGACACTCTTGAGTGGATTGGAAAATGTTTTTTTTAGAACAGATGTTATCCAGCCTTGTGAGAGCCATGCTGTAGTCAGACTCCTTGCATACGACTTCACTCACTTGGGAATGATAAAGACAAACCCATATGTTGATCATAAATGAGAGTGGCTCTAGAGCTAGGGTGTACATTTTATACTGGTATTCTGGATTATTAAACTAGGCTTTGATCTGTAGTTGTAGTGTTGTATTGATGCCATCCATACAAAATTGATGCAGTTTTTTGATGTATGCAATGAAATATACCTGAGCCAGGCAAGATCAAGCAGGTCACAGTCTCATTTGAGATTGAATTAAAAAAACAAAACTGTAAGGGGCCAACAAAAATCTCAAGGGCAGATTTTAACGGATTAAGGGTAGCAATACAGCGTATAGACTGGGACAGAGAACTGGCAGGTAAAAATACTGAACATAAATGTACAACATTCAAATCCTTACTAAATATACATACTTATCACCATATACCATATGGAAATAAAAGTAAAAGGAGTAAAAAACACCCAATGTGCCTTAACCATGATTTAAAGATCAAGATACAGTAAAAAACAGGCATTTATATTACACAGAAAAGAGGGGACAGAGACTGCTTTACGTAAGTACAAGGAAATCAACAAGGCAGCAAAAGGGCTATTAGGCTGGCTAAAATAGAAAATGAAAAGTTAGTTGCAAAGGAGAGTATATCTAACACTAAGGCTGCTAGTACGCGGGGAACACCTCCAGGATGAATGAAGCGGAGCTGGGAACCAGAGGACTCAGTCATGAGAAGGTGCCTCCTATCCTCCCTATTGCGCCTGGCCAGGCTGCTCATAAGCTCTCAGTGACTGGAGGAGATACTGGCCTGGATCCCCTGCAGCCAGTCCAGGACAGTCCAGTCCAGTCTCGACACGGCCAGCCTCTCCTCCTGAGCAGCCTGGCTTGGTGGTGGTGGTGGGGATGGAGGGCTGGCTGCAGGGCCCATTGGTGGTTGTGGAGGAGGTGGCGGGGTGGCTCGGTGGGGAGGGGGTGTTGCCTGGCTGGTACCTGCCTCTAATCTGTTGAGGGTGGTGGACCTGGTGGTGGGAGCCAGGCCAACGAACCGCAGGGAGGAGGAAAAGGCGGGGATATGCCCCTGTCATCTCTCCAATATGTGTGCCCTGGGGATGGCTGCAGCTGCGGGAGGCATATGGTCTTGCTAGTGGCCCCACTGGCCAGGTGAAGTCCTCCTCTTCACCAGGGCACGGAGCTTCTGCTGGTCCCTCTTCCCCCTGCACCGGATACTGCTGGGCAGGGTCTTGCTTGCTCTGTGTCCTCCTGCTCCCATGGAGCCGACGCTCCAGAGGACCTAGATCTCTGTGAAGCTGATAAAGAGAAATGAGAAAAGAGAGGGATAAGTGTTAATGATGTTGAAAGCATTTTATTGAGTTCCTTCCTAACTATCTGACATCTAGGCTTGAACGTGGATGAATCACTTACAGGGCTCTTTCACACAATGAATCTCACCTAGAGCGAGGTAACTGTCCCTTTAATACAACTCTGAGTAGCTATCATTTGCTAGCAGTGATCTTTGTAGGGTTCTTAATCTTATAGTTCTTGGCTTCTAACGCTCTCTTGATTCTGGCTGCAGTCTGTGACTGCATATGCTGCAGTGGGCACACCCATGCATGGACTCTCTATTGGTTGATTAATGTTGTTCTGTTCACTGGAGACAGTGATTTATCAGCCTCATGAATTTAATGACGCATGACTGATCCATCTATCCCTTGTATATTCCATGAAGCTGACATGTCAGTGTCCTTGTAGGTCATCCTGTATTTGTATAGTGTGTGTGATATACATGTGGTTGTATGGTGTATGTGATATTCACCTGACATGGAAGCTGGATCCTGCTGGGCCACAGGGCCTGAAGTTCCAGCGACGGTCACCTGGCTCAGTAGGTCCTTGTGCTCCCACTCAATTTAGATGACAGTTACTACGGGGCCACTACTTGTTACTGAGGCCATCTCCTTGGCCACCTTCCTCCTCACCAGGACCCGGACGCCATCAAACGTGTGCTTCACAGACCTCACATCCCTTTACTCCGTGCCCACTGCTGTTACCGCAGCTTCTACCTCCTTCCATGCCTGGGCCCTAGGCCCGGACCTAACTTCCCTACCACCTGACAGGATAGCGGACCGCTCACGGATGGCACGCAGGAGTACCACCATCTCCTGGGGGGGAGTAATTTGGGGCCCTGTGCCTGCCACCAGCCTCTTGTGTTATTTACTCTATGTGTATTTGTATTATGTGTAATCAGTATATATGTGTAATCAAAATGTAAGTGTAAAATAGTATTTAGAATAATGAAAAGGAATAAAACCGTAAGAGCCTGCTTTGCAAACTCGCCTATTTTCTTTCTCTAGAACCAAGTACCAACTCCAGGACCTGTGTGCTACTTCTGAAGTGTGTTGCACTCTGTAAATACGGGTTATAACAGCGAACCTCATCTATTCCATTCCACTAACAGCTTGCGGGCGTGGTAAGGGTTTACAGGCTTGCGGCTCATGGATTGAGAGCTGGCTAAAAGACAGGAAGCAATTGGTTGTTGTAAATGGAAAATACTCAGTTTGGACTAATTTGGTAAGTGGGTTTCCCCAGGGCTCAGTATTAGGTCCTCTCCTTTTTAACATATTTTCTAATGACTTAGAAATAGGACTGGAAAGTAGTGTCTCCATTTTTGCTGATGACACTAAGTTGGGAATCTAAATGGCAGATGAGATTTAATAAAAATAACTGTAAATTTATGCATTTAGGAAGTAAAAATAGCCATGCAATTTATAATCTTTATGGAGCAAATCTAGGGTTATCAGATATTGAAAGGGATTTGGGAGTGCTTGTGGACAACCACCTAGGTAGCAGTGCTCAATGCCAAGCATCAGCTGCCAAGTAAAATATCAGCATGTATTAAGAAGGGATAGAAGCATGGGATACACTAAACAAATCCCTAGTACACCCTAATTTGGAATATGGAGTACAATTTTGGGCACCACCTCATAAAAAGGACATTTTAGAACTGGTAAAAGTACAGAGAAGGGCAACAAAACTAATAAGTGGAATTGAGGGGCTAAGTTATGAAGAAAGAATAACCATATTATATGTATTTTCTCTCGAAAAAAGGAGATATGATTACCTTCCAGGGTCAATATAAGGCTTAGTCAAGTGAACCTTTTGTGCCAAGAGGTTTTCAACTGACAAGAGGACATCTCTTGAGGTTAGAAGGAAAGAGATTCCAACATAAAAAAAGAAAAGGATTCTTCACAACTGTGGAATTCTCTACCAAAGGAGGTGGTGACAGCAGATTCAATAAATAACTTTAAAAAGGATTGGATTTTCTTTTATTTTAATAAAAAGGGCATTTAGGATAGCTAGAGAAGGAGTATTGATCCAGGCAGGAATCAGATTACTAGTATCTGGGGTCAAGAAGGAATTTTCCCCTTTTGACACAATTGGCAATATTTCAATGTTTTTTTTCTGTTTGCCTTCATCTGGATCAATTATGAATTAACAATTAATACTCATATTACAAAGATCAGTGGAGATCAAAAAAGGTTGAACTTGATAGAGTAAAATTATTTTTTCAACATCAACTACTATGTAACTATGAAACCTCCTTCAAGTTACCATGGTACTATTGTATATAGTAGTTGTTTGATTGACAGCATTCACAATAGAAAACAGTAAGGTATAGCAGGGTATGTCTATCAGGAGTAGTGAACAGCACATGCATGTTTTTTTATTGCAGGGTATTTAATTACAGAGGGTTCTTTAATGTTTGGTAGTTATCTTGCTAAGCGAATAGTTACAGTAGTTATGTTATTTTTTTGGAGCATGTAACAAGTTGGCACTGGCACAGTGTCTGTTCTGTATTAAAACTGCTATCAATCAATGTCTTCACTGTGTGCCTCAGCTATCTACTATTAATTATACAACAGGCAGGATACATTGTTTTTGTAAACAGACTTACAAATCTAGATGTTATTAGTGTAATTAAAAAAAAATGTTTTATCATACAATCTTCATCGCACCATGAAGAGCATCTATCATTTTATGTATAATTCTTAAGATAAAGATTGTTTTTATAAATCCCTTCAGCCATTCATTCTTACCAAACCTATTATATTTTATTAAAGCATTTAAATGGTACAAGCCCAATATGTTTTATCCATCATAAGTTCAAACTGAGGACCACAAAATCTATCAATGTGCTTTATTGCCAGCTAACACCGTGGTGTAAATGGTTTTATAAGAAGACATCTAATATTGTGAAAGTAATATACCCTACATTTCCTGCATTATTTGATTGAAAAACCTTCTCAGGTGAAACCTCATCGGATAAATCTTAATGTTCTAAGTTTTCTTCCATTATCTGAAAGACACAATGATAACACATTTCACTTTAGATCAATAACTCAGGATATTGGAGTTATAATTATGTTGTGAGAGAACATTCACCAGCCTTCAAATCAATTAGGTAAAAACTGCAATAATACACCTAACCCTGAGCTCTGACCTGAAAATGTATTGAATTACATCAGTTACAGATAGCAGAAAAGGATTAATTTATAACAGCAATACAAAGAGGAGTCTGGTGAGTTTAGATCATTCAAAAATATTGAACTTGCTATCTAGCTAAAAATATGTGAACCGTTGAAATTATACAGTTTAATAAGAGAAATCCTTTGGAGAGAAAGAGCTGTCGTTAATTCATCAGCTATGAATAGAATCTGTATATATATTAGTGTAGAGGAGAATAGAGGAAAAAGAGAGAAACCAAGACGGATGAAGAAATAATGAGAGCGACTGACAGAGAAATACAGAAGGACAGACTGATAGCTAGAAAGACCAACAGACATACTGATGTGTACATACATTAATAGATAGATAGATAGATAGATAGATAGATAGATAGATAGATAGATAGATAGATAGATAGACTGATTGATTGCTAGATAGACAGACTGATAGCTAGACAGACCAACAGACATACTGATGTGTACATACATTAATAGATAGATAGATAGATAGATAGATAGATAGATAGATAGATAGATAGATAGATAGATAGACTGATTGATTGATTGCTAGCTAGATAGACAGACTGATAGCTAGACAGACCAACAGACATATTGATGTGTACATTGATAGATAGATAGATAGATAGATAGATAGATAGATAGATAGATAGAATGATTGATTGATTGCTAGCTAGATAGACAGACTGATAGCTAGATAGACCAACAGACATACTGATGTATACATACATTGATAGATAGATAGATAGATAGATAGATAGATAGACTGATTGATTGCTAGATAGACTGAAATATTGATTGATTGATTGATTGATTAATTGATTGAGAGACTGGATGATTAATTGCCCAACAGACAAGCAGGCTGTAGATAAACATATGCACTGGCTGGTCGCTATCTTAACAGATAGACTGATTAGGCAGGTTGGTTAAAAGCCAGACAGATGGACGCATAGACAGACTGATCTCCTTGTAACTATATAAGAAACAGAATGGCCAAAAATACTAGTTATGTCAACTGTATTAAATAGACTAAAAATATAAAAATCACTAACACACAATTTTATATTTTATTATTTAATGGACTAATGTTGCTCCAGAGACCTAGATGGGCACTTCAAATGCCCACTTCCATAGATTAAAATATGAATATACAGAAAGAAAGAAATGCTGTTATAATAAAACGAAGCAGATAGAGGAGATTGTAACTATTTAAATAGTTACTGGAGAACATTTACCTCTCTTGTTAAGTCATGCAAAAAGAGAACAGATGTCATAACACCTGGGAAAGTTTATGTAAAATGTTTTAAATTAAATGGTATAGATTATTCAGTAATACAAGTAAGAAAGCAGAGCATTAAAAACACACGGCGAATGTTGCATTTATGTAAGAAATTAAGTGTTTTCCTATAAATAGGCATATCTGCATTTGGTTGGAAGTCAAAAATTTGTTTGTACAAACGACTACCACAAAGAGCATGATACCTGTCTGGACAGGAGACCCTTTATCAAAATGAATGTCATGCAATAAGGTTAAGGCCAAGATAGCACCAAAATATAGACAAGTATCTTGGTCTTAACCTTATTGCATGACATTTATTTTGTCTCAATTAACAATATCAAAGATTTAAGTGTGTTGGGCCATTCATTTCAGGACATATAAATGTTCTTAATTAGTATATAATTTGAATCGTTCTTTTTTTATTGCTATGTTTGTACTTGTATTATTATTATTTTTACATGCTATCAATAAAGGTTATATTTTATTTAATACTCTAGTTGGCCATCTGATTCTACTAATTCTCTGTATCATGGAGATTATACAATGGGAAAGTCTATGACCAGACATAAAGGTGTCTTTTCTTATTGTAACAATATATATTTACAGTGCTGTCCATAACTCTAATTCCTTTGACATATATATTATCTACCTAACTAAAAGATGATTTAATCTACTCTTATGTATCTTTATTGTAATTATTGGAACTATCTCCCTCTAGTGGTATTAATATCCCTTTATTCAATTGTTACATTAACCCCTAGTTGGGGTGTTACCAGCACTAAGTACACAGCTTCCCTTTGAATGCCCCTAAATCAAGGTGCCCCTTCTGGATCGGTACCTTGTCATGGTGAAGGGGCTTGTGTACTTCAATGAAGCTGTGAGCTATACCATGTAGGGTCACCCAAGATAGGCAGATCATAGAAGAGAGGTCCAAGAAATCTTGGTCCACTGGAGAAGGAACTGGCAATATTTATTTGCCATGAAAACCATATAGATAAGCACAAACATAAACACAGACAGATGTGCCTGGTGTGCAGTGGTCCATGTGGTCACCGAGAGTCGTACACAACTAAATGACTGAACAACAACAACAAATCAAGGTGAGTCATACATAGTATATGAGAGCCCCACTTAACCCAACGCATTTCCCCACACTGAATGTGGATTCATCATGGTTAATTGGCAGAAGAAATTAATTCTGACTTGTTATGTTTTTTGGGTTACATCCCTAATATTAACCCTTCATATTAATGCTTACTATCAATTATTCTAATGATCCTAATTTAACCAGTGACGGGACCTTTTTTTTTTGCAAACACACAACAATTTCAGAGTAGCTTGTGAATACAATTATATTGGCATTTAAAAAAATACTTTGCTTATGCAATGTGTTAACATTGTTTTTGCTTTGTACTAAACCCCTGTGTAGTGCTACAGAATATGTTCGCTTGTCACATATACAGGATGATATATATATTGGTTGCACTCTCTAATCTCCATTGTTTGTTAATAAAATCATAAATTAGTGCTAATATTGAGTGCTGCCACTCTTAGACAGAAATTACGTTTCAAGATCCTCCCTTCTGATTATCTGCTTTATCTTAGGTCATTAATTACCATTTACATTGGGGTGGTTGGCAAGACGAGCATGTCAAAAAGACACTGAGATTCTTCTGTTTCAACCAACTATATATCCCACAGTGAATCTTAATTATTGGCCTCATATAGACCACAGATCAGTTCCAGAGTATCTGTATAAAATAGCAACCATCTTTTTTTTATGTAATAACTTCTTGCAAATACCCTTCTTCATAAGTAAGGTTTTCATTTCTACTATAATTGGGACCTTTACAGTGTTCATTTAAATAAGGCAAATGTATGGACTATCTGAGCACTTCAGGGTGTGCTTAAGTTGGCCATCTGTTGTATACTGTAGATTATAGGAAGTGAAGACACGTACACAGGTAATTGCAACAATAACCTATTGATCATATAATTCTTTTGATACAGATGTTATTAAATGTAATAACATTTGTGTGTCTTAGCTCAACTTCCCAGAATGCAGTGTAATAACTGTTTTTCTCTGAATTCTGAGCTTGAAACAGGTTTTTTAACTTGCTTTAGACATTCAAATGTGAACACAGATGTACTATTTATTTACTGTACTACTGTATGGTGGAGGCTTCTATCGCTATTTTGCTCACCATATTATAAATGATTGCTGTGGTGAACTACCTACTCATAATTTCCACAACACAGGCTGAGATCCCGCTCCATGCTGATGATAGCCAGTAAGCTTGAAACAGCTGTACATGGATTGGATACTCAGCCTGTGTTTATTCCAACCTTGGCTTTGCATTAAAGCTGTGTAATACAGCATGCATAAGCTTAAAGGAAGCCATGTTTGATAATGGCTATGGAATAAAAGGCGAGGCATTTGTGGCCACATTTGTGTGTCCCAGCTCAACTACCCAGAATGCAGTGTAATAACTGTTTTTCTCAGAACTCTGAGCTGTAAGCAGGTTTTTTAACTTGCTTTAGACATTCAGATGTGAACACAGATGTACTTTTTATTTACTCTATATATATATATTAGCTCAGGTTATTAAAGATGTGCATTCATTGCTGTTTTTTTTTAAAGTTTAGTACAAATGACTTTTTATTGAGTTGTCCGTTTTCATTATTTTTTGCAATAGTGTAATAAACTGAACAATTTTGATTATAATTTATGAAATATGATTTTATAAAAGTCCTCAACTTGATATCAAAATATCACATAGGAGCTATATGAATGCCTATCAAAAAGATAATGGTAGAGTACTCATATCAGGAGTAATTAGTTCCTTTCACAAAATATTAAGCAAATAAAAAAGTTTCAAGTCTTCATCCAAACAAGCAGTGTTTTCGGCACATATAGGGCTCTTCATCAGGCTATAAGATAAGTAGATGATCACTGCTGTTTTCATTATTGTGATTTCTCCATATAGCAGGTACCTCAGTTAAAAAGGAAACAAGAGGCTGTTTAGTCAACCAGTAAGAAAAGAGTGTACATTTGAGCCCATCTGTATGTGTACAACATTTTTCTATATTTTCTGACTGTAATGAAATTACTGCAGACCATGAAACCGCAAGTGGAATTTCACACCATGAATATATCCACTGGCTGCTGACATAAGATTACAGATGAGTTGTCATTTTAATGTAGGGTTAGTTGAGGCAGTTTAGAAAATTTGCATAATAGGACGTAAGAAGACAAGAGGAAATGTAATGGTGAGTTGATGGGGAATCTATAAATATTCAAAGGCATCTTGCAAGATTTTGATGGATAAGAATACAGTACAGACTCCCATGAATCTGGAAGAAGTTACGTCAAGCTGTTATTTTACAACCAAAAAATTACTTGAGTCTGTTCCCTTGGCATGTAGAAAGGTGAAAGCCAGTCAAAAAAAAATACTTTTATTTACAGTTCATGAAAATTTATAATGAAAATCTTGTTAAAAGGATTCTTTGAGCATATTTTACTTTAATATATATGTTCTAACTATATTTATTAATTCATTTTATTCTCATGAATGTCATTTTCATATTCAATTTAAATCTTGCTTACTTCTGTTTTTAAGAAAGAAAAGTTTAAATGTTTAAATGTTTGTTTCTTCTAATAGACATTTTGAGAAGCTTGGAGTGTGAAGCCTTTCACTTGTAGCTCTGGGAAGTATAGATGGAGAAATTAGGTGGTTTCAGAAGCTGACATACTGTTATTCAGTTAAATTCACAGAAATTCATATACATTTCATATAAAAATTACACAGAGGACATTCAAATTTAGTAAACCTAGTTAGAATGCAATAAAGAAAACTATCAAAAGAATACCATTAATTACTAAGTAGATAATTGATATTTTATTATGTTATGAGAGATGACAAAAATTGGCACCTTATGAGTTTGGGTGAAGGTGTTAAACACAAACATGTACTTTATGGTCTGCAGTCGGGCTCCAACAATGGTTAAAGCTGCTCTGCTACTACCAAAAACCTAGACATCTTAAGGTGAAACAGCTTACACAAAATAGTATTATATAATAACATAGGAAATAAAAGTAGTGAAAAATAAGATAATAAGTATGGGATTAAAAAGAGAAGTCTACATAAACCACTGCAACTGCAACCTGGAGCAAAAGTATGATGACTCTCCAATCTCTATCCCCACACAAGGAATTCATTTTTTATTATTTTCCCTCTCACATATACAGTAGTAACAGGATTTAACACTGACCATGGAGAGACGTTAGTTGTAATTTACCCCTTTTATGGTAGGTGATACAATTAGCACAATGCTGATTAGCTAATATGGCATATATTTTCTCAGGGTACAGACACTAAACTTACTTGCAGACTCATTAAAATCTGCAGATTGTACAAATGAACTATGTAGAAAACACAAATTATTAGAGTAATGTAACACTTTCAATGATTAAACTAGAGATCATTCTAAGTATAAAATATACTAAATATCATTTGAGACTCCAGAATCTGGGATGTTTATTAGGGTATAGTACGGTGCTTCCATACATATCTAGACCCTTGTTTCTTTGGGATAGACTTAAAGCATCTCGGTGGTCTGTTTTTCTACACCATGAACTCAGAATAATATCAATGGACAAAATATAGTTACAAATGTTGGCATCACTTGGGCAAAGCCAACTGAAATATACAGTAGTATCACTAGTTGTTTTTTTAGATCTCAGTGCAGTTTTGGTCTATTAAGAACCAATCACCTCTCCCATATCTGGCTACTAACAGGGCATAGACCCAGCACCCCCATAGAGTGTCCTTCCATTTCACACTCCACAAATCAATGGTGTACGAAGCAGAATAATTCTAGGGGGGATACAGCTCACTTGATATATGGAACACTTAACAGCTTTTATAGGGATAATAAAACACAATAAAAAATCTGGGGGGATTTGTTCCCCTCATCAACCCCAGTTCCTACACCCATGCTCCACATCCCTACCCTTCCCACTGACATCAATTCTCCAAAAACAGTTTTCCCACCAGGACTATGCCCATAACACTTTAAAAGCATAGAGCAAGCTGGTTTGGAAATATAGAAGGAGATAACAATAACAGATTTTGAAAAGCTATTTAATGATTACCGAAACCATAAGCACTTCATCTCTACATGCTAAAATGTATTACATGACAACCCACAACCAATCAAGCTGTTCTACATGATAAAGTGGGGAAGAGATATTGCACATGAAATAGACAACAAAGCCGGTCAGGATATCTTAGGGATACAAAACAAGCTGTCTATTTGTGTAAGCTAAAAGGAGCAGAGTTATAAAAACCTTATTTACATGGAACATCACTCTAGATAAATTATCCATAATGACTACAATATCAAATAAAATGTGCAGGAGAAGATGTGAATAAATAAGTATATGCTACCACAACTGATTGACTGCCCCAAGGTGCAACAATTTTGGAATCAAACAAGGGATTTACTTGCAGGATGTCTCCAGACAGATATACCATTAGCAATGTTAACATAAAACGAGATAATAAACCAGAGTTTGCTCTATGTGATCTGTTTGATAGCTAAATCCTAAATCTAGTATAGTAGAGGTATATAACTTTTCAATTGTCTATAGTCACATACATCCTCATTCAATTGCTGCAATTTTGAGATCTGGGAGGTTGCAAGTTACTTTGCTATTCAATTGCCTTCTGTTTGCAGGCTCCGACCAAGTTTTGTTCTGCGAGCTGCGATTTCTAGAGATTTGTCAATTCGCAACTTACTTTCTTCAAAGCCTTTGATCTTTCACGTCCGCAAGAGTTACGATCGATAAAATCGCAAATCGCTATTCAATTGCTACGATTTTCCTGAGCTAATCACTCCATCAAGCCCGCAAATGGCAAAAATCAAACCACAGGTTACTGGGATCAAGGAGGTTTCGCAAAGGACTTACTGACAAATCAAAGCACTTTAAATGCAAATATAAATCCAATCCAGCAATGTAAATGATGGGGAACACAATGGGTGACATTAGAATTAATAGCACAACATTCTCAAGCTTGCACATCGCCAAAATATAATACTTTATTTCCGTTTAAAGTCCTACGGGCTTCAACCTCCAAGCCCGTAGGACTTTGAAAAGAATGGAGGTTGGATTCCAAAGTCCTACGGGATTGAATAACAAGTAACGGGCTTGGAGGTCATTCAAGCCCGCAAGACATTGGACGAAAATTAAACATGAAATAAAGTATTATATTTTGGTGATGCGCAAGCGTGTGAATGTTGGCTTTCGATTCATTTTTTCCCCCACAATTGTATTTATTTGAAAAATAGAAGTTACACATTCACAAATGTAGCAAGACAATGCATCTTCAATATACAAAATGTTTATATTACAATGTCCATTATTTTAAGTTGAGCACAAATCTAAGATGCACTTATAGTTTGTCTCATCAAAAAAGAAAAAAGAATATGTTTGTGAGCTTTTTCTGGTAAGTTTAAGCGCTATGAAAAAAAGGAAATCTCCATAGAGGGTTTGATCTGTTTATTTAGAATGCCGGTGAGCTGGTTGTAACATTCTTTCCAGAATATTTTAAGCTTTGGGCATTCCCACCAGATATGCCCAAAGCTACCTATCTGGCCACAGTCTCTCCAGCATACATTCAATTCCCTATTTTGAGCTATTTCTGATCATCTTGATAGTGTTAGATGCCATCTTTGTATGACCTTGAAGCACATTTGCTAAATGTTTATATGTATTGAAATCCCTGAAACCAAGCTTCTTTTGGCCAGACTATACCCACCTTTTTTCCCACTCTTTCATCCTCATCGTTTTATCTATTTCATTCTTAGATCTAAGGATTTCAAAACAGCAAGAAATTAGGTGTTTCTCTCCTTCTTTTATACAAATTAATTCAAAGTTAGTTAAATCTCTATTTACTGTATTTATACACTTAGGGCCCTATTAAATTCTCCCTCGTAGTTCTCTCGGTGCTCGCAAAAGGCAGTTTTCCTGCTGTTTGCGAGAACCGAATCTCTCGCAGCCTGCTTTACGATATGACTGCGAGAAAATGGCCGAGAATAGGCTCCGAGAGAGCTACGTAGCCTTAAATCTATGCACGAGTCTCGCATATCGTAAGAATCCCTACGTGGACAAAAAGTCCACGCAAGGGATCCGAAAGCCTCTACGTGCTGCCTCGGAACAGCCCGAGACAGCAGCGTGAGGCTCCCCCCTGCACCCTATACACATCCCCATGCTGCAGGGGTCTCTATCAGGACCCCTGCAGCACCCCCACATTAACCCCTTGCAGCGGGGGTCCCCGATCTGCATAGATCAGGCCCCCCGCTGCATTTAAAACTTTTAAATTCCCCGCCGCGGCTCCTTAAAGGGACCGCGGCACACTATTAGCCAATCCCGGCCGCGGCACTTAAAATTAACCCCCCTCTATGCTGGGGGTCCCCATCGGGACCCCCGAAGTGTCCCCACATAAACCCATTGCAGGGGGGGTCCCCGATCTGCATAGATCAGGCCCCCCGCTGTATTTAAAACTTTTAAATTCCCCGCCGCGGCTCCTTAAAGGGACCGCGGCACACTATTAGCCAATCCCGGCCGCGGCACTTAAAATTAACCCCCCTCTATGCTGGGGGTCCCCATCGGGACCCCCGAAGTGTCCCCACATAAACCCATTGCAGGGGGGGTCCCCGATCTGCATAGATCAGGCCCCCCGCTGCATTTAAAACTTTTAAATTCCCCGCCGCGGCTCCTTAAAGGGACCGCGGCACACTATTAGCCAATCCCGGCCGCGGCACTTAAAATTAACCCCCCTCTATGCTGGGGGTCCCCATCGGGACCCCCGAAGTGTCCCCACATAAACCCATTGCAGGGGGGGTCCCCGATCTGCATAGATCAGGCCCCCCGCTGCATTTAAAACTTTTAAATTCCCCGCCGCGGCTCCTTAAAGGGACCGCGGCACACTATTAGCCAATCCCGGCCGCGGCACTTAAAATTAACCCCCCTCTATGCTGGGGGTCCCCATCGGGACCCCCGAAGTGTCCCCATATAAACCCCCTGCAGCGGGGGGCCCCGATCGGCACCGATCGTGACCCTGCTGCAATTCAATTTTAAATTTCCCGCCTCGCGGGTCCTCAAAGGACCGTAAAGGTCCTGAAAGGACTCGCACTAAAAATAATAACCCCAGGCAACTATAATTACCCCATTAACTCATGATGGTCAATCCAGACCACCATAAGGCCTAAATTAACCCATTAACTCATGGTGGTCAATCCAGACCACCATAAGACCTAAATTAACCCATTAACTCATGGTGGTCAATCCAGACCACCATAAGACCTAAATTAACCCATTAACTCATGATGGTCAATCCAGACCAGCATAAGGCCTAAATTAACCCATTAACTCATGGTGGTCAATCCAGACCACCATAAGACCTAAATTAACCCATTCACTCATGATGGTCAATCCAGACCACCATAAGGCCTAAATTAACCCATTAACTCATGGTGGTCAATCCAGACCACCATAAGACCTAAATTAACCCATTAACTCATGATGGTCAATCCAGACCAGCATAAGGCCTAAATTAACCCATTAACTCATGGTGGTCAATCCAGACCACCATAAGACCTAAATTAACCCATTCACTCATGATGGTCAATCCAGACCAGCATAAGGCCTAAATTAACCCATTAACTCATGGTGGTCAATCCAGACCACCATAAGACCTAAATTAACCCATTAACTCATGATGGTCAATCCAGACCACCATAAGGCCTAAATTAACCCATTAACTCATGGTGGTCAATCCAGACCACCATAAGACCTAAATTAACCCATTAACTCATGATGGTCAATCCAGACCAGCATAAGGCCTAAATTAACCCATTAACTCATGGTGGTCAATCCAGACCACCATAAGACCTAAATTAACCCATTCACTCATGATGGTCAATCCAGACCAGCATAAGGCCTAAATTAACCCATTAACTCATGATGGTCAATACAGACCAGCATAAGGCTCTATTTAACCCCATCAGTCCCATAAGGGTATATTATTACCATTATGGGCCTGTTACAACCCAACATTAACCACATAAGTGCCATGATGGTCCTCAAGGACCATCATGACACTAACTACAAACACTACACTATAACCCCCAATAAACCATTTAATCTAAACTAACCCCCCTCTACACTAATCTATTAACACTTACACTACCTACCTACACTACCTACCCCCTAATAAACCTCCCCAACACTCTAATTACAAAAAACAAAAAACCTACAGTACAAAAAACAAAAAAACCTACAGTACAGAAAACAAAAAAAAATTACAACCCCACCCCCCACTACAGAAAACAAAAAAATACATTACAACCCCACCCCCCACTACAGAAAATAAAAAAATTACACACCTGAAAAGGAAAGACAGATAAACACAATACAATACATACATATAATACATTAAATACATTACATACAATACATGACATTACATATAATATATTAAATATAATATATTACATATAATATATTACATATAATACATTACATACATTACATACAATACATGACATTACATATAATATATTAAATATAATATATTAAATATAATATATTACATATAATACATTACATACATTACATACAATACATGACATTACATATAATATATTAAATATAATATATTAAATATAATATATTACATATAATACATTACATACATTACATACAATACATGACATTACATATAATATATTAAATATAATATATTAAATATAATATATTACATATAATATATTACATATAGTCCTAATCAAATACCCCCTATCTATCTAACATACAATCTATTTAATTTAAAATAAATCCTAACTATATCAAATACATCCCCCTATCTATCTAATATACAAAAAATCCTAACTACATACACAGACCCTTATTCTAAAATAAAATAAAATAATTACAGTCCTAACTACATACACAGACCCTAATTCTAAGCTAAAATCAATAAATTAAGACCACTTACCTTTAAGATGTTGCTTCAGATCACTAACCTATGGGTAAAACAAAAAAAAAAATTAGTACAAAACATTAACATCAAATAAATAAACATTATATACATTCTACATATTCAACTCACCTTTACAGCATGTCCAGTCACTGTTAAGCTCTTCCGGCGCGGCCCTGTTAAAAAAAAAAAACACAATACATGAATACATGAATACAATATATAAACAATAAATAAAATACACAAATAAACATCTAAATATACATTTAACTTACCTCCCCGCGATGTCCCCGGCCTTCTCTCCTTCAGCCCCGGCTGGGCCGCGGAACCATCCGCGCTCTAAAAAAAAAAAAGAAAAAAAACTAACGGAGGTCTGCACTGGCAGACCTCCCCGACGCTACTGAACCTCCCGGAGTCGTTTCCGGGAGGAAATTGGCATTGGCGGCTTGTGATTGGCTGAAAAAGCTGTCTATCAATTTCAGCCAATCAAAAGTCGTCAATGTGTGAGCCAATCAGGATGGGATACACCCCAATATCCCACCCTGATTGGCTAAAACACTTGTCTATCTTTATGGGAACCAATCACAACGCTCAGATGCCTTCAGCCAATCACTATGGGATACACCCCCACGGAGTGATTGGTAGAAGACATCTGCGCATCCTGATTGGCTCCTACATTGACGACTTTTGATTGGCTGACAGCTTTTTCAGCCAATCACAAGCCGCCAATGCCAATTTCCTCCCGGAAACGACTCCGGGAGGTTCAGTAGCGTCGGGGAGGTCTGCCAGTGCAGACCTCCGTTATTTTTTTTTTTATTTTTTTTTAGAGCGCGGATGGTTCCGCGGCCCAGCCGGGGCTGAAGGAGAGAAGGCCGGGGACATCGCGGGGAGGTAAGTTAAATGTATATTTAGATGTTTATTTGTGTATTTTATTTATTGTTTATATATTGTATTCATGTATTCATGTATTGTGTTTTTTTTTTTTAACAGGGCCGCGCCGGAAGAGCTTAACAGTGACTGGACATGCTGTAAAGGTGAGTTGAATATGTAGAATGTATATAATGTTTATTTATTTGATGTTAATGTTTTGTACTAATTTTTATTTTTGTTTGACCCATAGGTTAGTGATCTGAAGCAACATCTTAAAGGTAAGTGGTCTTAATTTATTGATTTTAGCTTAGAATTAGGGTCTGTGTATGTAGTTAGGACTGTAATTATTTTATTTTATTTTAGAATAAGGGTCTGTGTATGTAGTTAGGATTTTTTGTATATTAGATAGATAGGGGGATGTATTTGATATAGTTAGGATTTATTTTAAATTAAATAGATTGTATGTTAGATAGATAGGGGGTATTTGATTAGGACTATATGTAATATATTATATGTAATATATTATATTTAATATATTATATTTAATATATTATATTTAATATATTATATGTAATGTCATGTATTGTATGTAATGTATGTAATGTATTATATGTAATATATTATATTTAATATATTATATTTAATATATTATATGTAATGTCATGTATTGTATGTAATGTATGTAATGTATTATATGTAATATATTATATTTAATATATTATATTTAATATATTATATGTAATGTCATGTATTGTATGTAATGTATGTAATGTATTATATGTAATATATTATATTTAATATATTATATTTAATATATTATATGTAATGTCATGTATTGTATGTAATGTATGTAATGTATTATATGTAATATATTATATTTAATATATTATATTTAATATATTATATGTAATGTCATGTATTGTATGTAATGTATGTAATGTATTATATGTAATATATTATATGTAATATATTATATGTAATGTCATGTATTGTATGTAATGTATGTAATGTATTATATGTATGTATTGTATTGTGTTTATCTGTCTTTCCTTTTCAGGTGTGTAATTTTTTTTATTTTCTGTAGTGGGGGGTGGGGTTGTAATGTATTTTTTTGTTTTCTGTAGTGGGGGGTGGGGTTGTAATTTTTATTTTTTCTGTACTGTAGGTTTTTTTGTTTTTTGTACTGTAGGTTTTTTGTTTTCTGTGCTGTAGGTTTATTGTTTTTTGTAATTAGAGTGTTGGGGAGGTTTATTAGGGGGTAGGTAGTGTAGGTAGGTAGTGTAAGTGTTAAAAGATTAGTGTAGAGGGGGGTTAGTTTAGATTAAATGGTTTATTGGGGGTTATAGTGTAGTGTTTGTAGTTAGTGTCATGATGGTCCTTGAGGACCATCATGGCACTTATGTGGTTAATGTTGGGTTGTAACAGGCCCATAATGGTAATAATATACCCTTATGGGACTGATGGTGTTAAATAGAGCCTTATGGTGGTCTGTATTGACCACCATGAGTTAATGGGTTAATTTAGGCCTTATGGTGGTCTGGATTGACCATCATTACTTAATGGGTTAATTTAGGCCTTATGGTGGTCTGGATTGACCATCATTACTTAATGGGTTAATTTAGGCCTTATGGTGGTCTGGATTGACCATCATTACTTAATGGGTTAATTTAGGCCTTATGGTGGTCTGGATTGACCATCATTACTTAATGGGTTAATTTAGGCCTTATGGTGGTCTGTATTGACCACCATGAGTTAATGGGTTAATTTAGGCCTTATGGTGGTCTGGATTGACCATCATGAGTTAATGGGGTAATTATAGTTGCCTGGGGTTAATATTTTTAGTGCGAGTCCTTTCAGGACCTTTACGGTCCTTTGAGGACCCGCGAGGCGGGAAATTTAAAATTGAATTGCAGCAGGGTCACGATCGGTGCCGATCGGGGCCCCCCGCTGCAGGGGGTTTATATGGGGACACTTCGGGGGTCCCGATGGGGACCCCCAGCATAGAGGGGGGTTAATTTTAAGTGCCGCGGCCGGGATTGGGTAATAGTGTGCCGCGGCCCCTTTAAGGAGCCGCGGCGGGGAATTTAAAAGTTTTAAATGCTGCGGGGGGCCTGATCTATGCAGATCGGGGACCCCCCCCTGCAATGGGTTTATGTGGGGACACTTCGGGGGTCCCGATGGGGACCCCCAGCATAGAGGGGGGTTAATTTTAAGTGCCGCGGCCGGGATTGGGTAATAGTGTGCCGCGGCCCCTTTAAGGAGCCGCGGCGGGGAATTTAAAAGTTTTAAATGCTGCGGGGGGCCTGATCTATGCAGATCGGGGACCCCCCCCTGCAATGGGTTTATGTGGGGACACTTCGGGGGTCCCGATGGGGACCCCCAGCATAGAGGGGGGTTAATTTTAAGTGCCGCGGCCGGGATTGGGTAATAGTGTGCCGCGGCCCCTTTAAGGAGCCGCGGCGGGGAATTTAAAAGTTTTAAATGCTGCGGGGGGCCTGATCTATGCAGATCGGGGACCCCCCCCTGCAATGGGTTTATGTGGGGACACTTCGGGGGTCCCGATGGGGACCCCCAGCATAGAGGGGGGTTAATTTTAAGTGCCGCGGCCGGGATTGGGTAATAGTGTGCCGCGGCCCCTTTAAGGAGCCGCGGCGGGGAATTTAAAAGTTTTAAATGCAGCGGGGGCCTGATCAGTGCCGATCGGGGACCCCCGCTGCAAGGGGTTAATGTGTGGGGGCTGCGGGGGTTCCTATGGACCCCTGCAGCAAGGTGTTCATGTGAGGACACTTCGGGGGTCCCGACAGGGACCCCCGCATTGAGGGGGGGTTCATTTTAGGTGCCTGGGGGGGGTTTGGAGTACCCCCCACGGCAATGCTTATGTGGGGGACTGCCGCGGAGGTCCCTTTTAGGACCCCCGCAGCACTTGATGAGGAGTGGGAGCCTGCGATATCATCTCGCAGGCTGTCACTCCTCATGTACATTTACGCAGTGTAGATACGTACGGCCCTGCTGCGTAGCTCACACGTTGCTCGCAGCAGGGCTAATTTAATAGCATTGTAAGTTAGAGAAACTTTGCAGTACGTAGGGCTTAAGTAGAAGCCTCTTATTTACGAGGCTGGAATTTAATAGGGCCCTTAGTTCTGATCAGCGCTTGTTTAATCACATTGTATTCTATCCATCTATTGGAGGCCACATTTCTTTACTAGATCCTCAAATGTGCAATGTTTGTTTTTATTGAACATCTTTAAGTGTTACTATCCCCAATTTCTTCCAATTAATGTTTTTAGGAATCTTTGCAAACCCTTTAAAAAATTGCAGGGACATCAACGGGCTAGCTCTATTTGGAACCATCTAGAGGGTTCCTTTCTTAGAGACCACTTTGCTATATGTGAAAGCATTGTTGCTTCCTGATAGCTTCTAATATCAGGTAGCGCTAATCTCCCCTCTTAAATTGTCTGGTTATAACTTCCTTTTCAGTTTAGGTTTCTTGCCCTTATACAGTGCCTTGCAAAAGTATTCCCCCCCCCCCCCCCCCTTCACTTTTTACCTATTTTGTTACATTACAGCCTTAAGTTCAATGTTTTGTTAATATACATTTTATGTGATGGATCAGAACACAATAGTCTAAGTTGGTGAAGTGAAAAGAGAAAAATATATACATAAAACTATTTTTTTTAGAAATAGAAAACAGAAAATTGGCATGGGCGTATGTATTCAGCCCCTTTGTTATGAAGCCCCAAAAAAGCTCTGATGCAACCAATTACCTTCAGAAGTCACATAATTAGTGAAATGATGTCCACCTGTGTGCAAACTAAGTGTCACATGATCTGTCATTATATATACACACATTTTTTGAAAGGCCCCAGAGGCTGCAACACCTAAGCAAGAGGCACCACTATCCAAACCCTGCCATGCAGACCATGGAACTCTCCAAACACGTAAGGGACAATGTTGTTGAGAAGTACAAGTCAGGATTAGGTTATAAAAAATATCCAAATCTTTGATGATCCCCAGGAGCACCATCAAATCTATCCTAACCAAATGGAAAGAACATGTCACAACAGCAAACCTGCCAAGAGACGGACGCCCACCAAAACTCATGGACCGGGCAAGATGGGCATTAATCAGAGAAGCAGCACAGAGACCTAAGGTAACCCTGGAGGAGCTGCAGAGTTCCACAGCAGAGACTGGAGTATCTGTACATAGGACGACAATAAGCCATACGCTCCATAAAGTTGGGCTTTATGGCAGAGTGGCCAGAAGAAAGCCGTTACTTTCAGCAAAAATCTAAATTGCATGTTTTGAGTTTGTGAAAAGACATGTGGGAGACTCCCAAAATGTATGGAGGAAGGTGCTCTGGTCTGATGAGACTAAAATTGATTGGCATTTTAACAGAGGCAATTCAACCTGCCCAAGATGTATTCCTCAATCTCCATTTTTCCATAATTTCTTTAATTTCATTCCGCAATTTGTTATAGTTAGTTTTAATAGTTAAATTCAATTCCTCATAGAAATAAATCCCCAGGTGTATTACGGAATCCAGTTTTAAATTCAAAGCATATTTAGATTGGAGTAAGTCTTTCTCTATTTTTGTTGTCTTGGACCAGTTAACCTTATAGTAGGATATCCTGCTAAATCTGTTTAATATATTATAAAGATGTTCGATTGAGTTTTCGGGATTTGATAAAGTCAAGAGAACATTGCCTGCAAATGCCATAGTTTTTTTGAGTGATCTTGGTTTCTTTAAGCTTTATATCATTAGATTGAAAATCAATGGTGATAATGGGCCTCCCTGCCTTGTCCCGTTTCCTACACTAAAGGCCAAGGGGTTAGAGTATAGGGATTTAATAGCTTTCATTCTAAAAGAACCCAGGCCGTATTTTTGAAAAGTTCTATCCATGTATTCCCACCCTACTCTGTCAAATGCTTTTTCGGCATCTAAAGACATAAGTAGGGTGGGAATTGTCTTCATTTTCACGTACAATATCAGGTTTAAGAGTCTCCTTGTGTTGTCTACTCCTTGTCTTTGACTTATAAAACCTGTCTGGTCTGCTGATATTAATTTAGGAATGAAGGGAGCTAGTCTTGTAGCCAGTGTTTTGGTATATAATTTGATGTCAGAATTAAATAAATTTAAGTTCTGTTTACTAACTCTATTGCCATAATGGTACTTTCTTTGTTGGTATGCCCATGAAGCCTTATCAACCCTTGATTGTAAACTTTTCTTAATTTGAGCCTGAAGATTAATTATTTCTATATTATTATTTTTGTTAGGATTAATTTTTTTGTTTCTCTGTGTTTGGGCCAGTTTTATATACAAAACTCTTAACAAGTATCCTTTTGTTTTTTAAGTTTGATTGACCAGCTAGTTAAAACGCCTCTCATGTATGCCCTATGGGCGTTCTACAAGGTGGGCTTAGTCAATCAACTTTAGATTTATTTCAAAGAAAGCTTGAATTTCTTTGTGGAATAATTCTTTAGAGCTATCTGTTTCGAATAGTGATTTATGCAGTCTGTTGATCTTCCTATTGTAAGTTTTTTGATCTGTTTTTAAATGAAGTATGATCATGGCGTCAGAAGAGCCTATCAGGCCAATGTCAACCTTATCTACCTGCTTATGAGTTAGTAGGTCTACAAAAAAGTAGTCGACTCTCGTATAGGCCTGATGGTGCTTTTAATTCTGATGTCACCCCTTGTGTTCCCCATCATTTACAGTGCTGTATTGATTTTATATTTTAAAGTGCTCCGATTTTTCGGGCTTGAACCACGAGTTACAGGCTTGCATCCGCGATCATGTTAAAGCCCGCAAATGCTACCGGCCAATTGGATAGCAGAGTAAAAGTAGAGCAACGGGAGCATGCAACTCAATCGCAGAATTTAATGAGGCTGATAGATTTTATCAATATTTTATATGTTTTATTTGTCGTTTTTTGTTTAAAATGAAAAAAAAAATTATGTTAGCTTTGGTTTACTGTATATGATTATTAACAAGGACACTATCTCTATTGAGTTTGTTTAACTCTCACTAGTTTAAAGGTGTTTTTCACCTTTTTAGTTTTTTTTATTAGATATACCATATATCTTTCCATATTTTTATTATCAAAGCCTTTGGAAAAGTTACACAAAAATGACAACATTCTGGTATCCCAAATAACACTGGCTGCAAGGCGAGCTTTGGCCTAGGTCTGGAACCAACAAACTCTCCTGCCACAAATTAAAGTTTTACAAAATATGCTGAAATAGAAAAACTGACAACATTTTTAAAAGATAATTTTGGTTCATTCTTAAAGAGATAGGTTTAATGGAATTACATTTCGGGTCTGTGATCTCATGTAAGATATGTTAAAAAATCGATACAATCTAGCTATAATTATTGGACTATCAAGTTATATTGTAATGCAGTTCAGGTTTGATGTGTTATAATGTTGAATATAGTGGTAGAAAATGTGTTGTATTTTTTTATTTAAAAAAACGGAATATTAATGAAATATTGACTAACAACAGCTATGTCTGTAGCATTTGGATATTATGTGATTTCTTATTGTATTTCTCTTTCATTCCCCTTTTCCTATCTCTCCTATCCCCTACCTTTTAGATATATCTATTTTATTATTTAGATTATCTATTTAGTATGTTAGAGAAAAAACAATGTCAATGAATGCAGTTGGAGTTGATGATGGGACTAATAACATGAGCAAGGTGTGTGTGGGAAATGGATTTACACTAAAGTCATTTCAGGTGGTAAACGGAATCATGGTTTCACAGTTTCCAAAATTACATTGAAATTATTTCTGCAGTATGCAATGTAGAACATTATTGGAAAAATACCAGCATGTTTTTGCTGCATTTATCTAATCATTTATTAAACCCCCAAAAATAAAACCCTTAATGTTCAATCATTCAGTATGTTAAAAGCAGAGTTATTACAATTTGCTTTAACATACAATCACGGTAGACATAAAGAACACCTCTAAGTAATTTATATTTCTAGCATACAAAACTCTAGTCTGCTTAGCTACCACATGCAATTTAAAATCTGCATAAATTTGATATCAAAATCAGTCCATCAAAAACTTCTTAGTAGGGCCTTATAAACAAAAATTAGCTAATTATATATAGTACAATTTTATCGAAAAAACTGTTGACATTCAAAACTTCATTGTGGCCTAAACAGAATCAGACTAAGACAGAAAACAGCTTGTATTTATACTTCCATACAAAATGATCGTTTTCAGAGAAAGTTTTCAACGATTATCAGACTTTCAAGCATAATCATCATTAGGGAGGTTACTTTTAAGTGGCTATTTGGACAAACTTCTCCAACACATCCCATACGCAAATAAGAGGTAAAATCACATACCAAACATGTCTTTATATTTGATATGTGCATGTACCAATTATTTTGGTTGTTCTCTGAAGTATACAATGCAGGGGCTGAGATAGCAGTGGTGCAAGTGGTCTGTAGCACCAGGACCCACGCTTCTACGGTGGTCTGCTGCTGCCCCACCCACTATACTGGCCCCCTCTCAAAAAATAAACACCTGCAGACAAAATCATGGGTTAGAGTCACTTACAGGCTTCTAGTAGAATAGGGCTCATAGAGCGAAGCGAGGGCCACAGTTGCTGGTAAGGAGCGCATAAGGCGCTCCTTGCCAGCAACTGCGGACTTTAGGCCCGCAAATGCAGACCCTCGCAAAGCGAGGGGTCGCATTTGCGGATGTGGAGGCTCCCACCTCGACCGCAAAATTTACGGACTTACCATCCACAAATACAAGCCACGGGACTTAGAAAAAAAAACATTACAACATTGCAAAAATATGACCTTAGCGCCGGAAACCATGAAAAACACAATAAATACTCACAACAAACACATAAAAAGCTTACCCACAACAAGAGGGGGGGGCACCCAGGACCTCTGCAAGTGAAGTTACACCTCAATTTAAGTAGAAATTTAAGAGTTTAGACACCCGAAAAATCCCCTAAGTGAGAGAAAAATGGCCGTCGAAAAAAAACAAAACGAGGCTACAGGACCCTAAACACGCAAAACACTACGAAACACATACGGATTTTCAGAAAAAGCGGAATCAGGTCCAAAAACAAGGACGCAAAAGCAGCCACACTTGCTTACACATACATTAGGCGCCATTTTGCAACACTAACTTACACAGTGCGGAAGTACACAGCTACCCTAACGGATTTTCCTCACGCACGCACACTATTTACACTACACACTGCACACATTGCTGACACTTGCACAGCAGCTCCACAACACTGAAAACACACATTGTATGGTGAAGCACCATGAACACAGATTGTCAGCTCTTCAACACAATGCTTCCTGCATATATTACTTCAAAATAGGTAAAGTATATTCATTTATTCATTTATTAATTATTTCATTAGCATACAAAAAACACGTGCTCATAGCACACAAACAACCAACAGCCTCGCAATGAGCGCAAAAGGTGCTCATTGTGAGCCATGCAATCAGCGCCGAAGGCGCTCAGTGTGAGGCTCGCAATCAGCGCCCAAGACCATAGCGGATAAGGCATAAGAGTAAACCGTGGAGGAGTATACGACATACCCAAACAATAACAACAACCCAAAAAGGGATAATTTTGCCGGAATGCCAACCGGCCTCCTTCCAAATCCCACTACAAACCTGAAACTAGTGGTATGAGAACTGTCTACCCCACCAATGGAACCCCGATAGAGATGATGAACGAGCAACCTACGGCACAGAACCGTAACGCGACAAAATGGCAAAGCATCCCACAGCATACCGGGAGGCATATACCCCTAACGTTCCCTAGAACCACAAGCACAACCCTGCCAGGAATATGCATGAATGACCCCGCAAGACAGCCGAGATGAAAATGTTACCAAGGAGAAAGAGTACAGGCAAATAGATTTACCCCATATAACTAACCTCCTGGTGGACCGCCTTATGAAGGGAACTCAGTCCGGACACCAATCCCAAGCTGCGACCAACAGCACAATAACATACCTATTATCAAACATACCTGGCAGGAACCTTCACAACAAATACTTGTATATAAATGGCATATGCCTAACGCACCGTAGGCCTAGCGCCCCTATGCCTAAGCCATGGTACGCCAAACTCCCCACTATCCCTTGATATAATCACACCTCATCTAGACCCCTATAAAGGAGAGTGTTTATAAACAGCCCCAATACCCCGATGGTCAAGGCGGTAAAGCATAATTAGCGCACAATGTCACTAAACAACCTGGGCACCAACCTGCCTAAGGAGGACACTACGTAGAGGAATTGGCCCTATAACTTCCTAAGGCCGCTCTGCCCCACTTAAGACATTACTCATATAAACATACCCACACACATATATACATACATACACACATATATACCCATACATACACACATATATACATACTTACACACATATATACATACATAAACACATATATAAGTGTATAATATATAAGCCTACTACAAAGTTATCAGTTCATAATGCAGGCTGCCTTGATAGCAGGGACACAGCTTACCCTCCCCTGCACACCAGACACCACGCCCTCACAGCTGCCGAAACACTAGCAGCAACTAGATCTGTGGCCTGAACCAGCCCTCCGGCAGTGCTCAGCATCCCCTGCACTCCTCCTAACGCAGCCCCCACGCTGAGAGCTGTACCGATGAGCTGGCAGACGCATCAGTGCCCCCAACACCCACATAGCCTATGACAAGGAGCACTAGCAGCTCCATCTTCCTCCATGGCTAGCTAGGGGCCAATCCCTCCTAAGTGCCCCCAGCACTCCACCCTGTGCTCCCCAGCACTCCAGAGGCCATAAACAGGAGCTGCACCAGCAGCACATCTGCCCCCATGGCTAGCTGGGGGCAAATTGGTGGAAATTGGCGCCAAACGCCTATAATGGCTCCACCTCCCCCAGCAAGCCACCTCCTGCCCCTACCTGGTCCTGCCAGGTCAGGTGGTCCCTCCCTCCAACCCCAGGCAAGTCTGAGGTGGCCTACGGGCCCTTCATTCACAGGCATCTGTGAGTACAGTAATTGTGCTGGAACTAGGGGTGCAGATGGTGCTGTATCATAATGTCCAAGCCCCCATTGCTTCCTGTGGACACACATGGTAACAGAAATAACATTTTTACTATAGCTGTGAAACCTGAGAATGGAATGCCAGGAAGCTAAAATAACTTTCTAATGTAGTTAATTTAGATGATACATTTATTCTGCATTTTATTTTATTCTTTTGTGTGCCTGTTTTTATTATTATACTGTTTTGTTTGTGAGTATATTTTTACTTGTTTGTATAATTGTATGCACTTATCTCTGCTGGAATGCTAATCCGTGTAATTTTCATTAAAGTATTATTTGCTGACATACAGCCTCATTAAATTGTGATTCAGCAAATTTAAAAGGGCTCTATTTAAGCACATAGCATATTTTTTTTACAGAAGTTTTTAGTTAGTGAACTTCTATCCAAAAGCAAGGTCTTCACTAACTAAAAACTTCTGTAAAAAAATATGCTATGTGCTTATATAGATCCCTTTTAAATTTGCTAAATCGCAATTTAATAAGGCTGCTAATATCTAAGCATTTTATCCTCTAATTTTCAAGCATGACCTGGAGATAGGTTTATAAAAATGGAGAGGTCTTGGAGAGGTCACACATTAGTCAATCTGGCCTTACAGGATAACATCGGAACTGGAGGGTTGTCTCCTATACCTCTCATCTTAGTAAACCTAGAGCATTGTGTTGTTATTTCCTATTATTTGATATGTATCTCCATCCTTTATTGTTAAAGGGCCACTGCAATCCCACATTTATATCATACATTTAAAGGTTATGTTTTAAGCATTACAAACATCTTTTGTATTAAAAAAATGAGTGGTCTATAGTGTTTTGGCTATCTGTGGAGAGATGGGTGGGGAAGAAGGGAAGAGAGAGCGTTTGTTAAGATAACTGGATAAGATTAAAATTGACACCACAACCTTTCCCCTCACTGTCCCAGAATCAGACTCCTTGCTTCATTAAATGCAACCATATGTCTGCAGAAATGTAAATCATGCATTCTTCCAGAGATCAGCAGTGCACCACCATTAATTTTTTTCTAATTAAACACTAGCAGCCTTATTAAATTGTGATTCTGCAAATTTAAAAGGGCTCGATTTAGGCACACAGCATATTTTTTTACAGCAGTTTTTAGTTAGTGAACTTCTATCCAAAAGCAAGGTTTTCACTAACTAAAAACTGCTGTAAAATTATATTCTATGTGCTTAAATAGAGCCCTTTTAAATTTGCTGAATCGCAATTTAATAGGGCTGTAGCTGTTTACTAACCAATAGAACACTGCATTCAAGTACGTTCTTTAACCCTATACTAACCTTCAAGCCCACAGCAGCACAGTGCAAAAACCAAGAGCAGCAGCGCCTGAGCTCCTCCTTTCTCCCTTGTGGTGGGAATACAAGACTACACATCCCGTGATGCTTTGCTTTGGAGACTGATTTCCCAGACATTGCAACAATGTTGTAGCTGCCTCTAATTGGCGACAACAAATTATGAATTTTATGCTAATTTAGCTTGGCTTTTCAGAGGCATTACTTTTTCAAAATCAAATGTTAGAAAACTGAAGAAATTTGCAAATTTTGGTGAAGTTTATTTTGGGATTTTTTTGTCGATGAATTTTTTTTTGCATACACTACTAATTCTGCTCTGTTAAATGCACACATAGTCCATTAAACTTCTATATACATGTAAGAAATTTACATAATTTCAATAAATATTATATATTTTTTGGGCAGGTGAATAATCAGACACACAAATAAGATATAATTAAAAAAATATATTGTGCATAAATCAAAATACAGTTACATAATGGTGTTAAGACATAGAGATACAAATTATATTTACAAAAAGGAAACTTATATTAATATCTACATTACTATATAAATATACATTTTCATATAATATTGCTAAATGCTACACCACAAAAGACAACATCTGCTTCAAGGTCCATCTCATTACCTTCTGCTGGTCAAGCCTGGACTTGTTCACACACTAGTCAGCAGCTGGGCTCCTCAGCATTTCTCCTTGGGCATCTTTGTCTGACGCTCCCTATCTTGGACTGACAGCCCAAAAGTCTACAAGTTTCCTCTCTCCACTTTGGCCCTCTCTCTCCTTCGGGAAGTTTCTCTGTAAGGACCTTCCTAGGATACCCTACATCAATACAATTCGTCTAGCTATGTATGTTAAATTTTGGGCTATTCCCACCCTCTGCATTAATCAAATCTCTGACGAGTTTTCTGATTATTTCAAAAGCCCTAATTAATAGAATTTCTTTATTATCACTTTCAATTTCCTTAAGCATCACTTTATCAATTACTTAATCAATTACTAATGGAGATTTCCCTAAGCCGACCAACAATTGCTCGTAGACAATGGATTTCGTTTGCTCAACTTTTACAATTTCCTTCTGAAATCTAATCGGTACATATTTTGCTCATCTGCCACTTCCTTCTGAAATCTAAGCAATACATCTTGCTCTGCTGTTTATAACTTTTCCCCCTTCTTAAATAAAGACCTTTTTTATCTAAAATTTAACTAACATTCTGTGTATCACCACATTTGTCCTGTTGGTAAATCAATGGGACTGAAAGGTCCGATTTGATCATATAAATGACATTTATCTGTATACATAAATCTATAATACATATACATACATATATATATATATATATATATATATATATATATATATATATATACATACATACATACATACACACACACATACAGTACATATCTATTTTATAGGACTGAGATTTTTTTATAATATTATGAATATATTTTTTATAAAACACACTTTTTAAATTCATGATGTTTTAATATTACCATTCTATAAGCCATATTTTACAATCCCCTCCTAGAGAGCGAATTATTTTGTAAAGAATGAGCTCTCTCAAATTATACACATTTCTTATTGTGTGTACACCCACTGTGTGTGTGTGCAAGATTTCAAAGTAATAGAGTTTACTGAGACAGGAATGATTTGGCGACAACCAATACTTTCTTTTTACATTTAGGGCTCTGTGAGGCAAATTTGGACTAATTAGATAAGCACTCACAGTAAACATTTTATTATATTAATTTATTTTCCTTTAGCTACGGTGCGCATCATCCCAGCACCCTCCCATAACTATTGCAGCTTTATCCTACAGCCACAAGGTCTGTTTACAGTTCCATACCACATTTGTGTGCCACTTTCTACTTCCACCATTTTGACCTGCATAGTTGCATCAATGTGACACAATTTCCACAATTATCTCCCATCCTCTGACCCTTATTCAGTGGTGTAGCTAGAGCTTTTGCCGCCCGGGGCTACACCTGAGTTTACCGCCCCCACCTCACACACACACCCCACATACAGACATGCCCTCCACACGCACATACACATAGAGGTACAATAATACACGCACATAGAGTTACAGACAAACATACATACACACACGTAGAGGTACACTGATACATATATATATGTATATATATATATATATTTATTTACATACAAAGACACACACTGACATATATATATATAAATATATATTTATATATATATATATATAAAAATACATATAGAGGTGCGGACACACACGTATACACTGACATACACACACTGACAAACACATACTGACACACACAAGCACACTGACACAAACTGACACACACACACACATTGACACACAGTAACATACTGTTACACACACAGACACACATACATACTGATACACACACACACTGACAAACATTGACACACACTGACACACAGGCACACATACACACACACACACTGACAAATCCACAGCATGCTTAACAGATTTTAAATAACATATTGTTTGCAACACAGTAGAATTCACTGTAGAGCACTCTGATGATGTCAGAGCACTGTCACCACATGATGTCATTGCCAGCATATTACGTCACTGACAGCACGTGATGTCACTACTGCACTGGCATTGTGGAGCCCAGGAGCAGGTAGAGATGTTACTTCATTATCGACCATCTATACGAAGAGATGTGAACACATTTTTATAGGGTGATAACCTATGTTCCCTCTAATGTTTTGGAGTTTGTGTCTGTGGGCACTAAAAATTTCTGTTGTGCAAAATTTTGCCAGAAGAGTAAGCATTTGCACGCATTGACGAGTCAGGTGATAATCAATGTTAATGTATCTTAAGCTCACTGGCATACATTGCGTGACATTTAGCATTTATTTACAATACAACGTAGTATGGGTCAAGACATTTAGCAAAGTTTTACATGTAGAAATAGATTTATTACTAACACTAAGTGTTTCAATTCGCCTCCACATATAATGGGAATTCAACCTTCTTAATTGTATATAAAAAATATAGGGTGAACTCTTTCACAATGCTACAGAGCTGTTGAGTTTATAATAGATCTTAAACTCCTTTTATAATACAGTAGACTCTCCCATGGAAATTTGTAGATGCCGGATAAATGTAGTTTCTGGTTGCTTAAGAGTTACTATTAGAAGAGGCATAGATTAGCTGCACATAGGATGCTCTGCTAAGTATATTTGTCAGTGAGGGCTGTTCTAGCAGCAGCAGCAGCTTTCACTCCTCACTTACACACAAGTACGTTCGTATGGAGGGTGCAGTGCTGAACCTGGGGAATGTAACGCCCTGGCTCAGTCACTCATGCCTGTCTGCTTCCAGGTAACATTGCATTGCAGAGACTTACAGTGGATTAAATGTAGGTGCCTGTAAGCATATTGTGGCGTGGCAACCTGGATCCTGGCATTTGTTGGGCCCTGTAAATCTTAATTTTTATTTAAAGTACAGGATTATTTTTTTTCAACCCAATGAGGGTTCTGCTGTAATCATGTCAATAAGAGTGATCTTTTACTTCACTATCACTCTGTCTCTTTTCTTAGGACTGAGGTGTGAATTAAAGTGGGAGTAATTATACAACAATGGCTTTTGTACTGTATTTATTTTAAGTGTTTTAATGATGATAGCCGTGGTGGGTATTAGTACATATATCAACATTAGTCAATATTCCAAGGAACACAATCCTTTATTGTATTAAACTGCACTATTTTTTACTAAATAGATATTCTAAATATGGGAAGACCTTCAGTCATTTAACCACAGATTCTCAGCATTATTAAATTGTGATTCGGCCAATTGCATAGGGCTCTATATAAGCACATAGCATATTTCTTTTACATAAGTTTTAGTTAGTGAACTTCTATCCAAAAGGTCTTCACTAACTAAAAACTTCTGTAAAGAAATATGCTCTATGCCTATATAGAGCCCTATTCATTTGGCCGAATCGCAATTTAATTAGGCTGTCTGTTCTTTTTTCCCACCAAGTACTCAGTCTTTATCTCCACCAGCCTGGTGGCACCAGGTACTAATTCCATATGAAAGAACATTCATTTAATTTTGCCCTGTGTGATTCTTTTGATTTCTTATGTGCACACATTGAAAGAATGTTTACACATCATGGAAGGGTAAATGATGCCGATGCTTTGAGAGAGCAAGCTAATGTCGGACGTCGGCATCTGACGTCAGAACCCAACGTCTGGATTTGCCCAAATGCGATTCTCCGCCCACCACTCTCAAAGGGAGCACCGGCATCATTCACCCTTCCCTGCAGTGTAAACAATGTTTCAATGCACATAACAAATAAAAGAATCAAACAGGGCAAAAGGGTCAATGGAGATATATTTCTTTCTGTGTGGAAAAAGTTAATGGGGGAAATTCCCACGGGAGGGTGCGGCAAATATCGCTCCCAACATCTGCGCTCTCACACTCCCTGTCACTACCTGGCGGTAGTACCTGTGCAGCCTGCTCTCTCCTCTGTACCCCTGGCCTCTGTACATCACACCACAAATTGCATCGCTAACCCCTGTCATCCTGTCATTAATGCACCTCCAGATAAGTATCCGTATCCACGAGGATGGTGTGATGTACAGAGGCCATGGATACAGAGGAGAGAGCAGTGTGCACAGGTACTACCGCTGGGTAGTGACAGGGAGAGTGAGAGCGCAGACAAGCTGCGGGAGAGGGCACAGGGTGAGACAAAGTGCCATGATGTCTGGTAGTGAGGGTCAAGGTGAACGACATCCAGCACAGCAGGATCAGCACCTGCTGATTGGGGTAATTACCTGCCCCCCTCCCGATTTGTGACCATGAAGCCCCTAAGGGCCCTGCCCGAGACTTTGTCCCCACCAAGTACTCAGTCTTTCTTGACCCCGTCCCAGCTACAACCACTGCCATCCTTATGTGTAAATATTGTGCCTGCCCATCTAGCACAGTTCTCTTTCCTATAAGCCAACTGGAAACTCATGGGTCCCAAGAATGCCTCTCTACATCCAGGCGTATAGGCTCTAGATGTATCCAGGAAGTCACATCCATATACAGTATGCTTTCACCATTTTACTGTAACAGGGCTATACACCACACACACACACTGACAAATCTCTCCTATTAATTAACTATGGGATTGTGAAATATCAATCCTAATACATTAGGACATTTACTACCCACATAATGGTCTCTATTAGATATAGACAATATATTTGTCTTTGTTAGTAAAATAGATCCTATTCTGGGTTACTATGTCCTTGCTTGTTTTTCTATTTAATTATGAAGGTATCCAGTCGTGGATTACCAATGCTTGAATGTGCTCCCTATTGTTTTCTTGTGGCTTATATATTGCTCCTAAGAACTTCTACAAGACCCATACTATGTAGTATCAGAGTTATCAAACTAGTGCCATGCTTCTTGCTAGGAACGCTAATGCTGCATGGCTTCACTTCCTAGTTGTGCGTGGACAGCGCCGTTGTTATCTTGGATTAAATAAAATTATAATATACTTGTTGGCCAAATTGTAAACCTTTAGGGAAGCCTAAAACTTAAATGTGCCCATTTAATTAGGTATTATGTATTTGCATGGTTTGTATTTGAAAGAAAACCCAGGTAATGTATATCCTTATCAATTATAGGCAGTTTGTGGTGTCTGTAACAAATTCATGTGGCTGCTCTTCATGAGCATGTCTATTTTTTAAGCAATTAAAAAAAAAAACACAGGCAGCATAGAAATAAAAAGGGGTTTGAAAGTTAAAGAAAGCTTCTCCTCCTCAGACCATAAAGGTATATGCAAGTGAGCTGGGTTATGAATGCATCTGATAGATGGGGAATTAATGTATGCAAATCAATGTAATCATATACTACTAATTTTTAGCTTTGCATTAAAAGAAAACTGTTGCAGGTGATGTTTACACCCCCAGGATTGATCCAGGCTCCTGAGATGGTTCATTTTTGTAAAATTATACCCTGTCCATATGAGCACGCCCAGCTGTGCAGCCAATCAGCAATGCTGTATGATGAGGCTGCAACACTGGGTCCTTAAAGGACCATAAATCAACATTCAAGTAAAAATGCTTGAGCAGTTACATTGTTGTTCTTTAGACATACACCCTCTCTTTGGTTTCAGTACAATTATCATTTGTCAGAATTTATCAAACATTTCAGATTCTTCATATTCTAATTTGTCGTTTAAGTGAATGAGCATTGATGATTTATGGTCCTGCAATTACTTGCAACATTTTCTACAGATGTGTCTCTGTGTGAGTGCATGTGTCTCTGTGTGAGTGAGTGCATGCAATTCACTGGGGCTGGGAGAGATCTCAGGGGTAATTCACTGGGCCAGGGAGAGATCTCAGGTGCAATTTACTGGGGCTGGGGTAGGTAATGGTGCAATTCACTGCAGCTGGGAGAGGTGATGGAGGAATTCACTGAGGCTGGGAGAGATCATGGAAACATTTTTTTTCATACACTACTAATTCTCCTCTATCAGATGCATTAATAATCCATCATACTTGCATATACATTTAAATGTTTATAATGCTACACACCAACCTTGAGCACCCACCACTTTGAAAATGGGACTTTGTTGTCCTAAGCAGAAATACATTGCTAGCGGGGACAAATGGAAGAGGTACATGTGTGCCAAATCAGTTTGTACTTTTAAGAAGGGATATTGACTATTTAAATAAATTGCCTCAAAACAAACAATAAGTACTAAAGTGTATAGAACAATAAGTCCCAGGTTTCTGAAACGAGTATAATATTCAATCATTTCATTCAATATTACATAATTAATAGACAGTTTTAAAGAATTAAATAATTCATAAGAAAAAAATTAATAACTTAGTACATAAAACTGATTATTTCTCTCTGCCAGTATATTTTTATATGCTACTTTAAACTCACGTACCAGTGATAAACTGTATTTTTATTTAATTTAAGCATTAATCTTTAATTAAGATTTTTTCAGTTTTATGTAACATTCTTTGTAAATTGGTATTACCAAAAGCTAAATGTACTTTTGTAGTGAAAAAAAATATAATCTTAGTGAAGAAGCATCACACTGAAAGGGTTAGAGCTTTACAGAGGTTCTTTGGCAAAGCAGAGACATTTTTTACATTTTAAAGCACCACTGTAATTCAAGACAAAATACACTTGTTTGTGAAGTATGAACCAAACCAAGAATTAGCTATGTAAGCCATGGGCACAAATCCTTTTTGGGGGAATATCTGAATTTTATAAGACTCTGTATATGAGCACAGGAATCCATTTTGTGTTTGTAACATCTCTTCCTCAGAGCTGAATCGTGAGGGTGAGTGTTTAGGCTGGAGTGAGGGTTGTGGAAGGAGGGAACAGAGAGCCTTTCTTAAAGGCATATATACATTTGCTGGATTATGAATGCATTTGATATAAGAGAATTAGTAGTGTATGGAAACATTTTTGGGGGCATGAAAATATCCAAAAAATAAACATTAATTAGCTTACCTTTAGGTAGCAACATTTTACATGGTTTTTGGCAGTTGCATTTCATGGTATACGCCCCTAGAAAATCCCAGCTAAATTAGCATAACATTCTAATTCAGAATCAGGCTAATACATTGTGTTATTCTTCACCTCAGTGGCTTCTGACATGCTCAGTACAAGAGCTGCAAGGGCAGATCTCTGCCAGCACCTCTCACACTCACTCACCTACCTCTCTTTCACTCACTCCACCCACTTCACACTCACTAACTCCATCCATTCTACACTCCCTCTGTTCATACACAATCACTCCGCACACACTCCACACATTACACTCACTAACTCCACCCACACTCACTTCACCTACATTGACTCACTCCACCCACACTCACTCATTCACTCCACCCACACTCACTCCACCCATACTCACTTCACCCACACTCACTCCACCCACACTCACCCACCTCACATTAACTCCACCCAGATCCACTACATCTGCACCCACTCCACCCGCACTCACTCACACCAACCCACACATACTCACTCCACCCAATCTCACACCACTCACACTCACTCCACCCACAACAACTCCACCCACCATCATTCACTCCACCGAGTTTCCTGAACTTGTCTATATAACACATATTTTTCTGATAATCACTGCCTGTTTCTTAACAAACATTTGAAACCCAGGAAACGTATATATACCTTTAACATAACTGTGCAAGATTGAAAATTACACCACAACCCTTCCCACTTACTGGACCAGAAGGAGGAAGTTGCATCAACCACAGCTCTCCTGCTCTCCAACCTCTTCTACCTACGTATCATGGATCCATCCATAGAGAATCAAAATTATTTTTTTTTAGTCAGACTCCATTAACTGCATTGGTCCGAAAACCCTTTTGAGCATGTGTTGAGATTTTCCAGATATGTTAATAACTTCTATATATTTTAATATATAATGAAAAGCACATGAATGCTGGAGGTCAGAGATAGATAGATACAGAGAACTGACATATTTTAATAGCGTGTAAATGCATCTAAAAGCTTCAAGAAAACATAATAGTAAGTTTAATAATTTAATGGAGTTTAGGAAGCCAGATTTGCACCTAAGGCCACCTCTTTATTATCTCTGACTCTGAATATGCGCTTTTGGCATTGTAAGTATTGAGGTGTGTCTGAATCTTCATTACCGTATGGATCAAAACACGCCAGGCACATCTTGTGTCTGTTTGTGCTTATTCATAAGGTTTTCTTGGCAAAAATACTAGAGTGGGTTGCCATTTCCTTCTCCAGTGGACCACAATTTGTCTGACCTCTCTGCTATGACCTGTTCATTCTGGGTAACCCTACATGATATAGCTCACAGCTTCATTGAGGTACACAAGACCCTTCATCACGAGATATATGCTAATATTGCAAATTCCCCTGCACAGCCAATCTTTTATAATCATGCATACACAAATAATTTATTGTAACAACCAACATAAACCAGTTTTTGGAAAAATAAAATTGATTATATATGTGAAAATAAAGCTACGGAACAAGAAATAATACACAATTTAAAGTGAAGAAACAGAGAGCAAAATTAATCAATGATTGTAATTAGTGAGGACTAATCTGTAAGAAACAAAGATCCAGTGCAGGGGTGTGGGAGCCAGAATATATATTTTTTTTGGGGGGGGGGGGGGGGATACAGCTCATTGTATAGACATCCCGTAAAATAGCTTATATATACATACATGCAAACATCGGAGGGGGGGATTTGTCCCCCCCAGTTCCTACACCCATGATCCAGTGTGTCTCTCCCTATGGCAGTGGTGGGTAACTTTGTTCTACAAGAGCCGGCAACAGTTCAGGATTTCCTAATCTCTCTACTTGTATATGCAGATTCTCCTGCATTAGCATACCTGATTTACTCAATTTTATTAATTCTAAATGATCAACCTGTGGTCAAGAAGATAGAGATTAAAATCCTGGACTGTTGGTGGCCTTTATAGGACGAGTTGCTCGCCACTGCTCTATGACATAAAAAAAAAGGCTATTATTGGCTACAATAGAGCCCATAAACTTGTTCTTATATTCTGCACATAAATCTCACATTTAAATGTGTCCAGGCTTCGGCCTTCATGTATCCTAATACCAATCAAAACTATTTAGACCTACTATAAACAGTTAATTTGCACAAGAACTTGAAAATGCTTGTTTTCGATTTAGACTATTTAGTCATAATTTTAGAGGAATTATTTACAATTCAATGAAGCATGGCACTTGTGGTTTTAATTAGTCCTTTGTCAAGCAGAAAATCAAGTAAACTAGTTTGTATTACAAATAAATCAGGCCTGAAGTGTTTAACTTATTATTTGCTAATAAACAAAATATTTCTGTGTTCAGACAAATCTAAAATAATACATATCAGAGTTTTTGATTCCATTTAATTCTTTTTCTTAAATGTCATTGCATACAAATAAATTTTTATACCTTAAAGGATCACTACATAATGTAAAAGAGAAATAAATGTCTGAGAAACCTAGGGCTGGCTAATCCTACGCCACGGAAAGAAAAAAACCTGATATCCACAAAAATACACTGGCGGTTGCTCCTTCTCTGCATCCCTCCATCAGGCTCTAAGTTATCACAAAGTGTTTAGGCAAGCCGGACAAGATGGAACCTCATATATATAAACACAGTCTGCAAAGATAATTACTTGCAGTTCAATATCCATCCGCTAAATGTTCAAAAATGATTAATCCATTGAAAGTAGCAACAAAGATTTCCATTTTATAGACTTCTAATCACAGGGGTGTAGGAGCCAGAATAATTCACATGCATTTACACAGGCTGTAAAATAGCTTATATATACATAAAAACACAGGGGGTATTTCCCCCCCCCCCCTTCTGTTCCTACACCCATCCAAGGCCACTATGTCAAAATTAAAATGAAAGCAGATAACATGAATTCTGAAAATAAACAGTTGATCAAGTTATCTAATATTAAAAAGGACACTTGACCCAATGCAAGTGGAACACAGACAAAAAGAGAAAGGAAACATTAATTATTTAGGGTTGACATACCACAACATTCTGCAAACATTTACAAGGTAAACTATCCATCGATTATGAGTAAAGTGCAATAAGGTTTGGAGAATTGGTCCAAATATTACGTATCATCACTTGGGTGTGTGCATCCATGCTTTCAAAATGTCAGCTTTCCCCAGTATACTCTAATACTTTCGTGGCTTGTGGGTCTGAATTAAAAAAACTGATTTAGAGTTTTACAAATAGATCCTTCTATCAAGAAGACATTAATGACATTTTGGGAAAGGGACCTAGAAGTTGGGTTGGATATATTTGAGGCAGCGTGTAAGGGCACTAGAAACACATCTCTGACATAGACATCATTTTATTACACCTTCTAGACTTATGAATGCTAGCATCTAATCCATTTGTTTCAGGGGTTGTAATCAAGGTACATTGATGCATGTAGTATGGGAATGCAAGTTTTTAAAAATATATGGAATGAAATATATCAAATTCTATCTTAGTTTCTCAAAATGAACATTATTGCAGAACCAGCACATTGTCTCCTAGGTTTACCACGTATCTCACTGTCATCTTATACATAGAAGAAATCATACTTTAATATTGGAAAAGCTGTCTAATACCTTAAAAAACAGGGTAGATCATTTAAGAGGATTTTGGAAAACATGACTTTGTTCAGAATATGTTAAACATCTGATTCCTTACCTAGACCTGGATGGGGACATGACAAAAATGTTAATGAACGGATAAAAGTATTGACATGTCTAAGATATGCACTTGAATAAAGGTTGTATTATGCTTGAAAAGTGGTACACTCTGGGATACTGACATGGCCAAACCGCCTTGTTCCACCCCCTGCTCTTACATTTTTTTCAGTAGTGTAGTGGCCCCTCCCCCAGCACATCCTTTCCCCCTCTCCTCCCCTTCCCTCTCACCCTTCTCCTTCCCCCGCTCCCTTCTCCTCCCCTTCCCACTATCACTTCTCCTCCCCTGCACCCTCCTTCCTTCCTCTTCCCCTCACCTTCCTCCCCCTTCCCCCATCCTCTTACTGTGTAAGCTGCTCATCCTTCCCATGCAACACGTCTTATGGCTGTGGCCGGGAATCGCTATTGACGTGACGTGCGTGTGAAGTCAATCAGGACTTCCGGACACTGCCAGAAGTGCTGCATGGGAAGGATGAGCAGCTTACACAGTAAGAGGATGGGAGAAGGGGGAGGAAGGAGGAAGTGTGTAATCCCGAGCGTGGCTCAGGGTTGCTGCTTTGGGAACTGAGAATTAACCAGAGCCATGCTCTGGATTACTGCTACAGTGGTTAAAATCATTTTTAATATTGCCACATATTCTATTAGCTACTCGCAATCTGATTACGAGTTCCTCGTCCCCAAAATCACTGTGGGCCAGCCAAAGACACAAAACTGGCCTTAGAACTCCATTGGTTTTAGCACAGCTCTACTATTACGAGCTCTAAATAATTAAAGTTACACAAAATCGATATTCTTTTAGACCCAGAGCGCTAGTCAAACTCGCAATTGAAAAAAGTATCAAGTTTCTGTCAAAAATATTATGAGTACTAAATAGGACTTACAAGGCATTTTTCAAGCACTCATAGCTGTAACAGCTATTAAGCACACATTGCTGTACTTTAAAAGCATGGGAATGCATAGAAATACAATAGAAATTGCACAACAGTCTCAAACCCACAAATATGCAATTCAAAATATTATTCTTAAATGTTATTTCTGAGTAATATCGATCCCAGGACTCAAGGGGTACATCATGAAACCCACATGGACTAAAACAGATGATCTAATGCATTTTATAGATTGCTAGAATGCTGATTGCACGTTACGTCTAACTTCCATGTTTTACTTACGTCATGATGACGGTCTCATTTACTATTGGCTGTGTCTATGAAGTAAATTACGGGCTTGCTTAAATATTGTCAGATTATATGATCACACACCCTGAAATCCTACTTAAAACGGCAGGGTCTACTAATTTATTCTTAAGGAGGTAAATTGCGCGCTTGAGTCAATAGAATATATGTAAACATTTACAGAAAAAGACACTTGCAGACAAAAGTACGGGTTTGAGGCATTTGCCAGGTTCTAATAGAATATGGCCCTTTATCAGTAGGTTCCTTTAGACTGGATTAAGCTGAATAGGTTAGGTCTGCAGAACACACTGCTGTAAATTGAGATGTTGCATTTATGGGTAGGTTGTTGTAGAATGGCACTGCACTGGATAGATTGGAGATTAATTAATGTATTTGTCATAAAGATCTGTTAAAACTTACTGTCCATACTTTGTATTTTTCTTCTTGTTTTAAGAGGGGAACTTATTTGCTTTTCCTTCAAGTCAAGGGTTGCATATGTAACTGAGGTATCATAATAAAGAAAGACAGAACATTTAACCCATAAGTATTTTCTATACTTTATGAGGTAAATTGGCCTTGTGCAAGAGGAATATACTGTATTTTTCCGTGTATAAGACAGTATTTTTTACCAATTTCTTTAAGTCAATAAAATACGGGGACCGTCTTATACACGGAATGTTGCCATTAGATACCCTGGTCTGGTACACTAGATTTAAGGCAGGAGAAATGACACACATTTGGAAATGCATTGGTTCTAATTAGATTGCATTACACTGCAAGTTTGCATAGAAATGTGTATTTTATACGTTTTTATTGTGTTACACATATATTTAAGGGCACTTTCTGTCATGCTTTTCACTGATTTCCATTCCAGCTCAATATCTTTGTGATCCTATGTTAAACCGGAAAAATGCAATTGCACATCGCGACATCATAACAAAAAAGTGCCCTTAGATATATGTGTAACAAAATAAAAACCTATAAAATACACATTTGCATATTTATTTATTTATGAATTTTGGGCTCCAAAAATAGGGGTCGTCTTATACATGGGGTCATCTTATAGATGGAAAAATACGGTACATTTATCTCATTATATTCTCTGTACAGCTGCTTGTATTATTTTGATCGTAGAAACTAATAAATAATTAACAATCATATAGGCCAGAGCTCAATCATTACTTTGACACAACACATGGTAGGCAAATTGCCAATATGATTGACTCCACCTACAACAATATAAAATATCAAAATAACAGATATTTGGGAAAGAAAAAGAAGCAAAAAAGATGTAAATGTCAGAATAGAAAATAACATAGAGCAAATATAGCAAAGAACAGTTATGGCAGTACAAATGATTGAGAAATTCTAGACTGGAGCTGGCACCAGTAAATGCATGTGTGATATTTATCATCGCCCACTGTCTGAGAAAGTGTTTTAACAGCAACCCCCATCACTGTCCCTGTAGAGTATGTGTATTTAAGAAATAGTTTACAGTTGGTTAGTTATTAAGTGATAGTAATACTGTCTAGTTTGCCTAAAGCACATTCCGTAGTTTACTGTCATAATCTCCCAGGGCAAGGGAGATTGCACAAGGCTCAAAACAGAATTAAATCACACTTGGGCAGTCACATGGACACAGCAGTTATTAGAGCCAGTGCAAGGCCTCTTGATGCCTAGTCCTGCTACCATATTCAAAATAGAAAAAGATGAGAAATCTGCAAAATATTTTTATCTTTATTTAATTACTTTTTAATAAACTTAAAGGACCACTGTAGAATAAAAAAAAATATATCTTTGAAATATTGAAAAAAGTCTTATTAAGCACTTCATTAAGCTGCAAAAAGTAATATAGCTAATTTTTAATTAAAACAAAAATATAGTGTGATGCCTCTGCAGGACCCATGATAAATTAGTGGTAGTTGTGTGTGTGTGAGCGGGCATTTACATTTCTGGAGAGCTGTATTGCAGTGAATGATGCAAGGTGTCTACTTCTGGGCTAGTAAGAGGCAAGGGGTTTGGTGTCAATGTCAATCTAATCCAGTGATCAAACCAATCTTTGGACATCTGCTTGTTCCCCCACCCCTCCCTCTACAAACACACACTGCCATCATCGCACTCTCATGTAGTGATGTAATAAACACAAAATGTATTCCAGTACTCATAAACAGAGTTTTTAAAATTTCAGGATGTGATGTAATAAACACAAAATGGATTCCAATATTCATAAATAGTCTTCAAAAATTTAGATTTTTTCAAAAACATGTTTAAGTCCATAACTTACACAGCTGCCAATATTGTTAATTTGATACCTACTTGACAAACAAGTGTCTTTTTTCCTTAGCTGCAGTGGTCCTTTAAGTATATTATTAAACTAAATGATCAAAATAGATTATATAAACACTTAATATGTGCATAGTGCTCCATACAGACGTGTCCTGTAGAATAGTCACTCCAGGCTTCTATCTGTCTCCGAGACTTTGACAGAAAACATCAAGGAGGACCAGAGAAAGAAGGACATTGCCAGAGCTGGAAAACAATTATTTGCTCTTAAATGTGTGACTTTCCTTAAAAGGATGGACATTTGGGAGGCTGAGAACAGCAGAGGGATTTTCCCTTAAAAGAAGGACAGTCCCTCCAAAAGAGGGTCAATTGGGACATATGTTAGTATAGAACAACATCACAACATATTCTTTGTGAAAGTCAATAAATTCTATTCTTATAGCAAAGGGTACAGGCATACTATTCTTATGGGATTTCAGCTGTCCTTTTTTGAAGTAATTTCACCCATCAATCAGTCATTAACCACAATGACACTGTCATAATCAGTTCAATGAATGGACACTCACCATAAGCAATTAGGCTTGTTTTTAAGGTCTCACTGTGTATATCATTACTTTGTTGTTGTTTCGTTTGTTTTTTTTTGTGTTCATTTTGTGATCAATGAAAAGCATTGATCTTTGGCCAGATGCTTATTGGGGAAGGATGAGCACACACAGAGGGCCGCTCTGAGAAATTACCATTTATATAACATCTCAGCATATAGTGTGAGATTGAAACAGACAAAAAAACTATGATAATCTGACTAGATGCTATTACCTAATTTATTATATTTAAAAGAAGTATGATCTTCCTGCAACCCAATAATCAGTAACAATATAAAGACCACTCCAAGACAGAGACTTAAATGACCAATGCACACTGAAAATATGTTTGAAAATGTATGTATGACTAAGGGTATAATAAAGAACAAAGTCATACAGCTAGTTTTCTAAAAAACAAAACAAAAACAAACTATGATGCCTCTGCATGGCACTGGCGAGTAAAAGCTGGGTGTGTAGGAGGGGTATTTACATTTCTGGTGAGATATTATTGAATTGAATGATGCAAGAAGTGGGACAAGTGTGGTGTCAATTTCATTTTTTCCTGTAACAAGCAATGGCCCTGGACTTTTGTCTTCTCACTTCTCCCACTCCCTCAACTGATAACTGCACATAGATCCCACATCATCCACCTTTTACCTTTTTCAATGTTTTTTTTATCTAGCTACTATTATGTAGGTGATGTTACTTTTATAGGGCCATGTAGTCATATGTTTAAAGATATTTTTAAGATCTGCAATTGGAAATAGTCCAAATATTTTTAGAATGTAAATACAGGCAGAGTTGGAGTCCATAACAGGGTAGGAGCCGACTGCACCAGCAATATCTAGTAGTGGCAAAGTAGTATTATATACTCCATAACAGGGTAGGAGCCGACTGCACCAGCAATATTCAGTAGTGGCAGAGTAGTATTATATAAAGCTATCTAATCACACTGTTGGTGAGCAGGTCATACATGCATACATTTACTGGTGGTTTTAGTACCCACACAAAGTAGCAAAATGGAGCTCCACTGTGAGTCACCCGTGCTTACCGCACTACAACGTCTTCTGCACCCTTCCCTGCTGTCACCCTCCTCTTCATCCATCTGTGATGTCACAGATGTATGTATGTGCAATCATATATATTTTACCACAACATTGTTGTCATTTAAAGGCTGTTCTATATAAAGGCTTGATTAATAAATTTTATCTCCCTCAATATAATTGTCATATGAAATGTACACTTCACTCGCTCCTATGAAACATTTACAGTAACAGTTTTTAACTTTCTGCGACTGTCCCCTCTCTTCCTGGTCTCTCTCATGTTGGGTGGCATGTTAGACAGGTGTGAGTAGGGGTCTTACCTTCAGGTAGGGGCATCACACTGCCAGTTCAATGATATGAGCAAGCAGACAGTGACATGCTGTGTGTCTGCATGCAAATACAAATTAGCTAAAGAATCTCTTTAAGCAAACCCAGTTTTTCCTTCACTTTGCCTTAAACACATAAGAGCCTCATCTCCAGGAGGATTGATTGTTTTGTCCTCGATTTTTTTTTTTTTATCCAGGTTACATATTTGTACAGAGTGCTCAGACTGTTAGTCACCAAAGATCACTCATACAGTCCGGATATTTACCAAATCCTAGCCCAGCCTGATATTATATTAGTGTCTGATGACCCACTTATACTCACCATATTAGACATCCATTTCTACTAGCTTTCTATCCCACATACTAACCATCAGCTTTTGAACTAGCATTCCTATGAGGCTGGTCAGCTCTCTCTTTTTTATCAGCCTCCTCTGTATTAATAAAAATGTTGTTTATTTCTGGACACATATTATCGGCCTGGGAACGGCCCTGGCATTTAACACTCTAACGTCATATGCCAGCATTTTCAGGAATTGCTTCAAACAAATTCATGAAGTTCTTCTGTGGTAGGGCAATTACAAGGAAGGTTTATATCTATGTATGGCATCATGAAATCCCTTAAACATTTTAGTTTCTATCATTGTCGTACCCTAACAACATGAGCTAGATGTTTTAATTAGACATTGATCATAAAATAAAATTCATACTCAATGATTTATAAAAGCAATATACAATATTAAACTTACTGTCAAGGTTCAGACTCAGCTGCTGCTGGTATCCATCAATTTTTGTTTTTAAACATAGACTAAGGTAGGAGGGTGTGTAGGGTTATACAGGGATAAGTCTCCTTCCACAAATTCCAGGTACATCTGGTTATTTGTGGGCGGATCCTTCTCTGGTTTAGTAGCTGGTGGTGAGCATGTGCTACTTGACCCCTTTTTAGTCAGCTTATAGGCCAACGATTAATAAATGTAGGTGATAGTATAGTTTGGTGATTAGTTTTTTATGTTCCTAAAAGCTTCTTTAGTTGGGTTTGGAATGTAGCAGGTAACACAGTTCGATTTCCATCGACCCGTGGATTATATTATGTTGGCTGGTGAGTTGGTCTTAGATGCAGAGATGACAGCGCCTATGTGAAAGGAATGTCGGGAAAAGATGTATGGTTTAGGCCTAATCTGGGTAGTATAAGTCTACTGTCGTGGAAAAAGGAGGTTGTGGGTAAAGGTGTTCTGGAGTACCATAAAAGAGGGTGAAAGGCGGTTTTGGTGTTAATGGAGTTCGTCATTTTCCTAATGATGGTTACTGGGCACCAATTGCTAACAGTACTATAGTAAGTGATGGTGACTGAGTTCTACTGTTTTTTGTGGTTTGGAAAGTGAGTGTGACGTGGTCAGTGAAAAAGACAATGTCTTGTTTAGTGATGTATCTGGGGTTGTTCTGGGAAGTGGTGAATATCCTTGGTTGGAAGAGACAGTAAAATGCTAACATAATAGCCAAAGTGATGGTGAGTGAAGTGGCATGGCCGAAAGGGTTTTTAGAATGGGTTTTTGAAAATAATGCTATCTATGGGCTGTGGCTGAGGTTTGGAGGGAATAGCTTGGTTGGATAGGCCTTGAAAAAAAGATTTAATAGGAAGAGTAGTAAGGGTAGACCTGTCGTTTGTGAATTTGGTTGTGAGGGGGAATTCAACACCTGACAGATAAGTCTTAATAGTATTTGGGTGCAGATGGAGTCTATCATCACAGTGAGCAGCAAAAGTGTTCATTGCAATGGTTCAGGAGGGTGGCTTTATGTTATAGTAAGATATAAATGTACAGAATAAACTCCAGGCCCTGTCGTAAGTATGTTTGGTGTTGGTAGAAAGACAGAGAGATGGGTTAATATTAATTTGATGTCCTGAGGAGAAAAGTCATATATTGGAGGGAAGGTTTGTGGAGAGCAGGATATAAGTGACATTGGGTAAATATGTAGGTTCTCGTAGAAGGTACACCATGGTTGTCTTTAGTTTTGTCAGTGTTGTGTGGGTTGATTCAGCAGTAGCAACAAGAATAGGGTTCACATCTCATGTAGGAATTGAGTCCTGATAAGGCTTGGGCCAAGCAGAAGTGATGATTTCAGAATTGAATATCACTGTTTAGTGTGATGGATGCACAGACAAAAAGCAGGTGAGGTGAATTAGTGGCAGGGGTAGTTAAGAAAAATAATTTGCCATTCCAAGGCAGTAAGTATTTGGACTGTAAACTGAGGTCTTCTAAGGATTGGTTACTTACAATGAAAGAATGCTGGGTATCTGAGTTTCTAGAGAGTTCAGCAAAGAGGTTACCAGTGAATGTTCTGCCTTGTATGATGCTTAAGTAAGGTGTCCAAGTGAAGACTGGAGTTGCCTGACATTGCTTCTTTTGGATTTCTGGTAGGCTGCAAGCAAGGTTTTTATTTGATCCAATTTATTGTCAGGGAGACTCGCTATCATCAAGGATGTATCTAGGTTGATGCCTAGAAATGCCACCATATGGGCAGGTCCTATATTTTTGTCGGCAGCAAATGGGATATTGAGGTCAGTGAACAATGCCACTGATTTGTAGGCGTAGAGGATGGCTGTTCTATAAATAGGACATCAACCAGATAATGTATGACTGTGGGACATGATTTGATGAGTACTAATATCCAGAGCTCAAGATCAGAAAAGGAGTGTGACAAGGTTGTATATTGTCACCTTATGTATTCAACTTATACACAGAGTACATCAAGCGTAAGGCCAGGCTGGATTAATCCAAATTTTAGGAGGCTGCCATTAGATGCCATGGATGTGCCAGAGTGGCGGATCTAAGGCCATTTCTTTAAACGCATATTTTATATCTGACTTCGACCGCTAGCATCTTCATCCTAATTTGATGATGTGGGCAATGTCATATGCTATTTTAGCAAAAAGTAAGGAGTATTTATCGGAAGGAATAAGTGATTTAATGCTGGGCGTGTTGAAATTGTGAGGTGCAGAGAGGGCAATGACTAATCTTTTCCTAAATGTGTACTTACAAGTGGCAATCTCAAGGGAGTTTAACTTCCAGATCAGGAAAGGGGGATTGCTGAAGGAGCCCAGGAGATACTGGTTCTTGAGTTTGGTAGCAAGGAGATGGTCCAGATTGATAGCTGGCAGTCAGGACCAGAGCTAGATGGCAGAAGTCTGCAGCTGCTATATTGCTATATGTACAACAACCTTTGGAGTTTAAATTATTACATATAGTGGTGGTTCTCAGATAATTAATTTGTCATCCCTGGTGGGCCTTTTGTGTGTGAGAAGCGTGTGGCAATAAAAAGCAGAGGGGTGGGGGGTGGGGGGGGGGGGGGTCGGGTAATGTCCAGAAGTGCTGGGTTGTGGAATGTTAGGGCAGAAGTTAGTGGAGTGGAGAGGGGACTGGCAATGTTTACAAAGGGTCTCTTTGATCTCAGCAATATGCTGTCAGAAAAGCTCTTGGTCTAGTAGAGCCCAGTTTATTCAGTGAAGACAGTCATGTAGCTCTTGTCTTTGAGCGGCGAAGCTCTAACAGATGATATCTCTATACACACTGAAAACAAGGATGAATTTGGTAACAGACAACTTCCTTATCGTGGCTGAAACATTGCCTTGGTAGAGTGTTTTTCTCTCTGTTCCTTCGTGAGAAGGAACCAGCAGGGTGACCTGATTAATGTCCTTGACGACCAGAATGTCCCTTCTCAGATGAGCCGTAATGAAGTGGGATGGCAAGATAGCAAGTGGGACCATTGATGGCTCACCTGCCGTCTTGGGAGCTCTAGCTGGCAAGAGATTAGGCCCGGGTGGAGTAGGATTTTCCACTCTGGTCATTCGGCCTACTAAAAAGTTGATTGATACTGCTATTTCAGTAAGCACACACTCAATTTTTACCATTGCCTCACTGGGTGGAACATTGGCTGATTGTTGATGCATGCTGCTTCTTAGCAAGCAAAATAACTCAGCCTTCCTTGCAGAAGCTGGGTATGGTATGCCTCTATCATAATTCCTGAATGATTATAGGCACGGTCCAGAGCCGGTAAAAGTAATTAACTGCTGCCAGCTACTGATGATAGTAGGGCTGGTGAAGATGCGGCCTGAGAGGGCAGGCTTTCCACATCGGAAAGCATCTGAGAGATCAATGGCTGATCAGACGTGCCTGAAGAGGAGAGAAAGTTTATTAGATAAGAAGTCATGTAAGTTGCGTTTGTGAGCTTCTATGGGAAACATGAAAGCCGTTAGTCGCTATATTGTAGATCAATGGTGTCTACTTGCAGTGACATAAGGATGGCATCTAGTAAATGTGCCAATTGAGGACAGATGTATGTGAGGATGCTGAAATGGCTCTGGGAATTCGATAAGCATGAGCATATGAGTCTATAGGACGTGAGTATTAGGAGTGGGATAGTGGCAAAAGATAGGAGCTGGTTGTCATGATTTAAGAAACATTAGCTCGTTATGGCTTATAGGAATTAAGTAATGATGTGAAGACATCTATGAGATGTCTTGTTGATGGTGTATACAGAGCCACATGGGGGTTCCTATGTGGGACTAAATGGTGTCTAATACGTGAAGTGACATGATAGACTATGATGTAGGGACATCTATGGGTTGTCTTGGTGATGGTGCACACAGAGTGACATGGGGTTCCTCTGTGGGCCTTAATGGTGTCTAATAAGTGAAGTGGCATGATAGACGAGCATGTCCGCATGTCACCTATAGAGTGTTGGATATGATTGGAGAAGTAGGAACAAAGAGGTAAAGCATTGAATAAAGGCACAACTGTCAAAAACAAGAGGGTTTTTTGGGGGAGCGCTAATCTACTGGTAATGACTAATAAGATATCAGACTTGGTACAAATTGGTCTCTTGAAGATAGAACTATCACTGACGAATCCTATGTATTATCACATTACAATTATATTTGTCTGTTTTGGAGATTCCTACGGCTGATGAGAATAAGCTAGACATAACTACTCAAGAATTTTACAGTGAATCATCTGACTTACTGGTTTAAGATTAGATTACTTCAGGGTTGACGAGAATCGGCTAAACAAGACTATTTTTATGGGTATCAATACTCTCATATAAGTGAATGTTTAATTAGCACGGGTAGCAAGGGATATGGTGTATACGCCTTTAAGTGGAGGAAGCTAGAGATGAATGAAACTTTAAATATATAGCAACTACATTAAAGGAAAATATCTACTCCAGTATTTGATGCTGTATAGGTAAATAGATGGTACGTTCTAGCACTACCTATTCAGTACAGTAGTTCTTTATTTGCAAGTATAATTCCCCCCCCCCCGTATACAAACACATACAAATATATATATATATATATATATATATATATACACATGTTGACTGTTGCTTGGCATGTTTTGACATATGTTTTAATAAAATAGTTTTCTCTATATATACATGTATGTATTCTTGGTAGATATGTTGATGCATATGCTTAGACTTTTGGCCGATATACTAACAATCTGTTCCTAAGTCATTTCATTTTAAACACAATCTGTTAAACTGTGATTAAAGCCAGAGAATTATTTGTTGGTTATTAATAATAATATCTGTTTATTAGTACAAGTAGATATTGGGGTAGTGACTAATATAGTTACTGGGAAGAAGTCTCCCATTGTGGGGTATTGTACATATATCTTTTATGGTGTTCTTGTAGTTGGGGGATACCACACAAAGAATCAAAGTAAGAGCATAAATCCACCATCGCTAGGTTACAGTTACCAGTATCTGCCTATTTTAAAGGACCACTGTAGATTTTCATAAACTTAAAATGTTTGCAACAAATTAACAACATTTATAGTCCTGAAAGTAATGCACATAAACTTATTTTAGGTAAAATATGAAGCATGCCATGTTCGCTTCTTCTACACTCACGGCAGGCTTGGAGACAGGTGTGTCCTGCTATTTTTTGTATCATTTTAAGAGTTTAAAGAACCACTGTACTATGAACACAATGAGCCTCATTCAATTGAGCAAATGTAAGGGACTGTAGCCAGTAATGGAGCCCCCATAAGTTTTTTTGCAGGCCGCAAATGGCTACTCATTAAGGGTTTGAAATCCTTGCGGTTGTTAAAACCGGAACCTACAGCCCATCGAAGCCTTTGATCTTTCTTGTACGCAATCACTAAAATCGCTATTCAATTGCTAAAATTCAGCAAGCCCGCAAATGTTTTCACACCCGCAAACGGCAAATGTAGAAGAAAATCCTACGAGTACCAGATGGGACCTGCAAGGGGGTTAAAGACATGTCACTGCATATAAAAAATAAATACTGCACTGTAAATGACAGGGAAAGTGATGAAAGACATTAGAATTAATTGCACAAAAGTTTCAAGCTTGTAAATCGGCAATTAAAAATATTTTTTATGTTTCAATTTGGGGTTATATCAATCTTCAGAATCAATGAGTTAATACATATCAGGCCACCCACATGGACTAGAACAGTATCGGCATTCATTTTTAGTATTTTGTATTTTGCGGGTTTGCAAATTCCATCGCATATGGGACCTCTAAATGCTAATTGATTGACATGTAGCCTCCATCCTCTACTGCCTTAGTGATTACTGTCTCATTTTCTATTGGCTGTTTCGAAATGGGTAGTTAAGGCCTTGCTTAACTGATCATGTTCCCTCCCTGAACTGCTACATACAAGTGCATGGTTTACGGTTTCGGCCCGTACCTTGCGGGCTTGTTCAATTGAAAAGCACTGTAATTGTAGAAGAGTGCGAGTCTGCAGCAGGCCCGTAGACATACAGCCTGTATACCGCAAGATGCGGGCTTCTAATTGAATGAGGCTCAATGGCTGTTAAAATGAAAGTATGTGCATTTATAATGTTTAAACCATGCAATGCTAGTAATTATACATTAAAGCTCTTAGTTTTATAGGTTTCTGGCCAATGTGCTGTGCTGCTTAGCTCTGCCCCTAATGCATATTTAGGGATGGGTTATCTGTAGCAGACTTCCCGCTGTGTGTTCTTGTGTCTGAATGGTGTAGAACAGACCTCAGAGATTCAGCATTCTCTCATAGTATGTAAGGAAATTGAAAATGTAGGAGTTAGGGATAACAGTATGGGCACCTATTGAATGAGTAACCCATAAGAGTTAGGCAGTGGCAATGAATATGATGGATATACTAGCCTTGCCAATGAGAGCAATTTAGAATATTACTTATATATGAGAATTGATAAGCTGTAACAGAGAAATAATGGATACAATGTTACTAACAGCAGTATTTTCAAGACAATGATTACAAAGTTGTATTTGTATTTATTATTGATCTTTACAAGTGGTTACTTGTTACTGGATGTTAAAAAATGTAATCATGGAACCATGTTTTTTTTTTATCAATTACCAATTTATTGTTTTATACACTAATGACACTGTTTTGAATAAGTTGCTAATTTGCTATAAACAGGTAACCGTGTTATAAGCTATTACAACTGTAACAGACAAGTAATAGCTTAGGTACTAATGTAATGGAGTCACAGAGCTGTATGAATTATTGATCTAGTAATGAAATGTATATCTTACAGAGTTGGCTACATGATTGAATTTTCAAATTGATATAAACTGGTAGCAGGGTTGGCCACTCGATTCAAGTGTATTTTAATTAAATTCCTCCTGGTTATTAAAAGTGTTTTAATTGATTAATATACTTTAATATACAGTCTCTGTCTATTGTATGCTTTCTTGGGCTATATTGGTAACTGGATATACTTACTCTATAATTATATTTGAGAAATCATTTACATCAGGTACTCTTATTTTTTGTATCATTCAATTTATTTATTTTATTTAGACGCACCAAAAGTTTAATTTGCATCTTTTCTAATGCATGGTACTTATATGCATTATTTGTTTTCAGTATTTATTCCACCAAATAAATAAGCTTTTCAAGGAAATTTTAGGGTATTCATTTTAAATGTATTTTCTCTTTTATTATTATTTTACAGTTCCATAATATATACGGTATACGATTTTCCAAATGTTACATTTACGTTAAACGTTAATTGATCCTAAATAAAATCATTAAAAATCCTCTCATTCCTTAAACTGTCTTTCCCCCTTTTTCCACTGTCCAATCTATCAATCTTGGTGCCTTTCACTTGTGTCCCATAATTAAAAATAAAAAAATTACTCAGGGAGCGTTTTATAATGCTCCTCGAGTCTATAGGCACACATAGAAATAGTCTTGCCTCTGTTCAAAGGTATTCATAGTCTCACCCCCAAATTCGGGGTACTCATAGCCTCACATCAAATCAGAGGTACTCAAATTCTCACCTCAAATTGGAGGTACTCACAACTTACTGGAGGTGCATCTTATCTCAAATCAGAGGTACTCATACTTTCCTTCTATTGGAGTATTCATGGTTTCATCTCAAATCAGAGGAACTCATAGAGACACCTCAAATCAGAAGTTATCACAGTCTTACCTCAAATTGGGGGTCTCACCACAAATAAAAAAAGCCATTAATTATTTAGAATGTATTAGTGCTTTATATATTTAATACCCCTTTGAGTGAGGACTATTATGAATCAGCTACCATTCACTCTCCCATAGATCAAGAACTGATATAGTAAATGTGTTTAAAGTTTGCCCTTACAGCCAGACTTCCTGTGGCATATTCTTAGCATTGAATGGGATGACAGTTAGAACTTCTCAAATCACCTCACTTCTGATTCTCACAGCAGCCCCAAAATATGTCATTGTTTCACAGGAGCTATTAACTGGATTCTTTGAAATATAGCCAGATAACCTATAGAGATCCATTACTTACACAATTTCCTTGTGATCAAACATTTTAATGACAACCCCTCCAGAGCAAAACCCTTAATATCAGAAAAGCTGACTGACAGATAGAATTTGCAAACATTAATACCAGTTCACTTCAAGAATATACATTTTAATAAGAATAAACAGATTAAATTATAGATTAAATGTATAAAATACCTGGAATTTCCACTGTATCACTTTAATAAATATTTTATAGACTACACAATCTGGGTCTCCAATACATTTTACACGACCCTCCTCCATCCTAAACTGGACACTGTACAATATGTATTTTGCAACACGTACATGGATAGGCAGGCAACCTCAAGTTCCTCAAGTTGTGGCCTTTTCTTTCTGCCCTCCCATTTTCTACTCTACTTGTCTCTCTATCCTTTAGCTGCTCCTCCATTTCTCAATCTTTCTTTCAAATAAGTCTAAGAGCACTGCAAATGTTTTCTAACACTTGCACTTACCAAAACTGATTAAGAATGGTGTAACCTGCACTGTGTGAGGAGCTCATACCACCACCTTGTTTAGTTTTCAGCAGATAAAAATATTGCATCAAGTTAGGATATCAGATTTTGCTGTTTTTTATATGTATTTTATTAATACTATTCCTGAAATGTATTCACTGTGCCCTGCTATGGACAAATTAGATGACCTACGTGTACTTATATTCCACTAAAGTCTCTAAGTCTGTTAACAGATGAACCTATGCGAACGTGCGTGACTTTCCATCTGAGCTGTTGGAGCATGGCATTGTGACTTATGAGCTTATGACCTCGCATAATACTTTTGTTGTTTGCTTGCTTAATGAGTTGTCAATGTAAGGCTACTTAACCATATTTCCAGAGGCTCATTGCTGTAATTATATACACTTATTGTTGTTCAGTCATGTCCGTCTCTCCATGACCCTATGAACTGCAGCACAGCAGGCCCATCTGCCAGCCACTGCTCCTCTTAGCTCCCTCAAGCTCTAATATATCCATCTCCACTTCTGCTGTTCCCTTCTTTGTGTGCCTTCAATCTTTTTCAGCATCAGTCTTCTCTCATGAATCATGTCTTCTCATGATATGGCCACAATATTTGAGCTTTAGCCTCATGATCATAAACCTTCTATTTAACAGTTTGGCTTGATTTCCTGTAGTATTGATTGGATCTTCTTGCAGTCCAATGAACTCTTAAGCAGTTTTCTCCAGCACCACAATTCAAAGGCGTGATTTCTGCTGCGCTCAGCCTTCTTCATGGTCCAGCTCTCACATCCATAGGCTCCTACTGGAAATACCATAACTCTAACTATGTTGAAAACAGGTCCCTTCACCATGACAGGGTAGCAATCCAGAAGGCAAAGATTATCCACTAGTGGATATCAAATTTGGTAGTTATATTACATACATCTATCAATTTTTAACGACCAAACCACTTATCCAAGCTATAAGTAAACTACAATGACTGTACAAATTACCTTTAATGGTCACCTACACCCAAAAAATCATTAATACAATGCTGCTACCACCAAGGCAATCTATGATGTAATTATCTATGGGCGTCTTTGTTTACCCAGAAGAATAAAAGTTATAGAAAACCCCAATTTTGTCATGAGGGAAACTTAAAGGGACATGGAGGATTATCTGTTTTTAGTATTAAAATAAACTAAGCATTTATTTGCATTTTTAAACATTACTTTATTGACATTTTTAAACACCACATTATTAAAAGCTTTGTTCTTATTTACTGAAGCCTTCAGAACCTTTCCTGCAAAGGTCCGGCCCATGTATCTCATGCACACAATCAGCCTTATTACATTGTGATTCGGCCAAATGAATAGGGCTCTATATAAGCACATAGCATTTTTTTTTTACAGAAGATTTTAGTTAGTGAAGACCTTGCTTTTGGATAGAAGTTCACTAACTAAAAACTTATGGAAAAGAAAATATGCTCTGTGCTTATATAGAGCCCTTTTAAATTTGCAGAATCGCAATTTAATAAAGCTGAATGTGTCTATAGTACTAGGCGTACTAGCAGTGGATATTGACAAAATAATTATAGATGGAGCTACAATCTTATTTAGTAGAATGAATTATTATGAATATAAAAAATGGAATAACACCAAAGAAAATTCTACATTTTGTGCTGTTTGGCACGCTAGATGGATTGGAATTTGGGGCATTATGTTTGATCAAGCAGTCCGCATAGATTTATCCTTAGCAAGAAAAAGTACTGCTCCGTTGTGTAGAATTTTAAGGTTTTTGGGTGTAGTCTTACACCTTTCATTTCTTTGACCTATTTTTTCTCTCTCCCTGCTGCCAGCATTCTGGGGCCTGAGATGTCTGAAAACCGTCAACTATAATAGTTGTCAAACTGCGATGGCACTCATCACGAGACCCGAATGCGCTCATTGCAGGGGTGGAGATGAACGCTGCATGTGCTCATCGCGAGGACCACAGGACTTAGATGCAATGAGCGCTGAATGCGCTCATTGTAGGGGTGAAGATGATCGCCACAGACGCTTATCGCGAGGCCCGCGGGAATTAGCTGCAATGAATGCCAAAGGCATGCAATACTTTACGGCACGCAATCATTTACGACTTTAAAGGCCAAGCACCTAAGTACAAAGAATCACAACAAATGAAAAATTGACTAAAAACACTATTTATACACTCAAACACAGCACGGAGGAGAGCCAGGAAGCCTTGGAGTAAGGTGGCAAGCTAATTGGAGTCATATTTGGGGTTTTTAGTCACTCGAAAAATGCAGAAGTGAGAAAAAAAATGGGGGCCAAAAAAACGTAACAGGATGAAAACGAGGACGAAGGCAGTAAAAAAAGAGCCCCAAGCCAGTAACACTTAACCCAAGCCAGTAACATTTAACCCAAGCCAGTAACACTTAACCCAAGCCAGTAACATTTAACCCAAGCCAGTAACACTTAACCCAAGGCAGTAACACTCATCGTGAGGCCCCTAAACTACACAGGGGGGGAGAGGCTTGCCATGAGTGACAAAGGTGATCACTGCAAAGCAGGAAAGTTATGGTTTTGAAAAAAGTTGCTCATTGCAGGGCTCGCAATGAGCGCCGAAGGTGCTCAGAAGGGCCATAGCCTCGCATTGTGTAGCAAACAGCATAGCCTGGCTTACAATTTTATTGCTGTCATTTTTGACGGGCAAGTCGCTAGTATATCATATAAGAATCATACAAGGAAAGGGTCTGGATATCTCTGTGTATCATACACATCATACATTCCTTATTCACAAAGAACAGGAAGCAGGTTGGAATTTGTAACCCCTTAACTACACGCCTTTAGTAAGTTCTTTTATTTACGTATTATTGGTGACCTAATGCACTATGTTATATTGTGCTGATAATATGTATTAATAATATTTTTTAAAATATTTCTCAGTGCATCTATTTGCGCAACTAAATCTTTATTTATTAGATGTACCTTTGCTCTTATTAATTCCTCACCCTTTCAATTTTCAGATGGTAAATACAGATCTTACGTATATTGGCCTTCTCTTATTTTATGTGTTCATTGAGTAGAGAAATAATATTGTACTATATTGAAACACGCAAGTGTGTTTCCTCTTTGTTAAACACATTGATTAAACCAGTTATTACTGCACTAATTTCTTGTACATTCTACTCTGTTTTCCTGTTTATTTCTAACTTTTATGCTTAGATCTCACCTTTGTGTGAACTTTACATTGTTACCATTGCTGTGGGTCTCACGTCACGTTCATTGGAGAATAATGGTCTGTTCTCTTATTAAAAACAATTTCCATGAAGCACTTTGCGGCATTGTTATAAATCTGACTCAAGTGGCTATTCAATGGAAGTCGAACCTCGGTCATTTATCATATATGTCTGTTAGGAGTGATTTTTTTTATTTTTAATATGGTGGTGCTTTACTTTTTTTGCTTTTTAATAAAATTATACTATACTATTTGAATCCTATAGGATTTTACCCTTTAGTATTACATATTTAAAAAGTAAAATAACATCCTGCAGCCAGCTGAGCTGTCAAATCAGTAGCCTCTGCAGTAGTGCTGCAGAAAAACACACAGCTGCTCCCTATCTAGCTATATAAACCCTTTTCTTTCGCAGGGAAAATAAAATACAATGGCAGGGGGTTTCAGACACCACTGACGATCACCCTTATGAGCCCAGGGAACCCCAGGGATTTCCCACTTCCAGTTGCTGAAGGTAACCCCCAGTGATTCCCTCACCCGCTTACCCCTATCTCTACCGAAATATAAAACCATGGGCACCTGCTTTGACCTCCATGGAACCTAAATATTAACCACATGCCACGGAGATCCTTATAGCATCTAACTAAAAGGTCCATATAGGCACTTACACTGTATTGATATGCCATGGAGGTCCTTCATGGCATATAGACCTATATGCCATAGAAGCCCATCCGGGACCTCCGGGACATTTAAGTCTAAGATATATGACAAGGACCCCCATGGTACGTAAAACGTAACCACTATTACCATTAAGGTTCTAAACCGAGCCCCCATGAGATCCTAACATTAACACTTAATACTATGGGGGTCTATAAAGACCCCCATGTTATATAAAATTAACCTCTAATATCATAGGGGTCCTTTAGATGTCTCGGATGCCTTACAGAACCTCTGTGGCAAGGGTTAATTATTTGAGCTTATTATGCTTATTTTTAGCCACTGTGGTCTTTATTGGTTTATATTAGATGCCGTGGACATCCATTGCATTAGGGCACTAGGTAAGTACCATGGAGGTCCTTGCAAAACCTCCATGGATTAGGTTATCATTCATTTATATTGCCACTGGGGTCCATTATGCTAGGGGTTAATATGTATGGTTCATGTTTAGTGTGTTGTTTAGTGTGTGGATGTTATTAACCCCTTAATTGTGTGTTAATATCCGACTGAACTGAGGTGTTAGATTGATCATAGCGTCAGATTTGACGCTTCAATTATTTTTAGAGGTATTTTTATGCCTCTACAGGTGTTCATGAGTACACATAGGATTGGGGGAGGGGGGGAGGGCTTACACACAGTAAGCAACTTGTGGGTAGCACTGGTAGATCCAATTAGAATGGCTTAGCGGGAAATTTAAATGTGACAGCTGGCCCTAACTTGCCAACTCTTCACGCATCGCTGAATTTTTGCTGTATTCGGATCAGCAAGTTGGCAAGTTACATGTCACGTTGACACAGAAATGCAGACACATCTGATTAGTATGGGACCCCTAGTGTGTAATTATTTAATAGTATCACTTGCTAAAGTTAACTATAATAGTATTTCAAAGTCCTTAACAGATTATCCATATCTTGGAAATGGTAAAAACAGATACAAAATGCAATGATGTACAGTGATTATACTATGACCAAATCAGATAATATTGTCTGTAATATATAAGCCAAATGATACTCATATATAATAAAAACATAGAAAAAGGAAAACTTTATTAACACTCACTTAAAAAATCAGCCGCATTAAAAACAAATCTAATCCAATTTAGTCATACAAAAAAAAGCAGTGATGTCGCAAACGGGTGAACAGGGCGAACCGCCATAGACTTCAATGGGCAGGCAAATTTCAAAACCCACAGGGACTCTTTCTGGCCACAATAGTGATGGAAAGTTGTTTCAAGGGGACTAACAACTGATCTGTGGCATGCCGGAGGGGGATCCATGGCAAAACTCCCACAGAAAATTACATAGTTGATGCAGAGTCTGGTTTTAAGGCATAAAGGGCATAAATCACCTAACATTCCTAAATTGTTTGGAATAACATGCTTTAAAACATCAGGTATGATGTTGTATCGATCAGGTAGTGTAAGGGTTACATCCGCTTCACATTAACAGACCAATCTCCCCGTTTAATGCACCGCAAACAACCGCAAACAGTCCCTTTGCACAACCGCAGTCCAGAACCTCAAACCTGGTAAGTCACCGGGGCCAGATGAGTACACCAATTTATATTATAAAAAATGTATAGACATATTAGACCCGCACTTGGTCACTCTAACAGAGTTCTAGAAGGCAAGCAAACACCAGCAGAGCTGAACAGGGCAGATATCGCTCTATTCCCTAAGGAGGGTCGAGATGCCCTAGAACCAAAAAACTACTGGCCAATATCATTACTAAACTGTGATACAAAGATCCTGTCAAAAATAATAGCGGATAGAATGTCATCCTTCTTGCCTAAGTTAATACATAATGACCAAGTAGGCTTTGTCTCCCACAGGCAAGAGGGAGACAACATTAGAAAAGTCATGAACCTACTGTACCACACCAAAGCCTCTAAAATTCAAGCCTGTCTTATGGCCTTTGACATTGAAAAGGCATTTGATTCCCTGGAGTGGACTTACCTATACGCCACGCTTGAAAAATTTAGTATTAAAAGCCATTTCATAAATCTCATACACTCATTATACCAATCATCCAGGGCAAGGTTACAGATTCCGGGAGATGAGAGATCCTTAATTAAAATAGAAAGAGGAACAAGACAGGGGTGCCCCCTTTCTCCCCTTCTATTCGCAATAGCAATAGAACCCCTGGCTCAGACAATTAGGGCCAACGCTGGGATCACAGGCATAAAAATAGGCCATCACCATTTCAAAACTTGTCTATTTGCAGACGACCTGCTGTGTATGGTCTCAAACCCTACCCAATCGGTCCCAGAGTTGATTCGAACTATGGAGGAGTTTGGTCAGTTTTCTGGCCTTAAACGGAACATAGAGGAGCAGAAGCACTGGCGATTGACTTAACAGCAGTAGAGAAGCAGGGTCTCCAAGAGAAGTTTAATATTAAGTGGGATAAGAACCACATAAACTACCTGGGAATCCGACTAACCCCTAAGCTAGAGGACTTGTACAAAGCCAACCTCTCCAAACTTTATAAAACAATAATTAATGACCTGAGTAAATGGACAAAGTATAGGTTATCATGGCTAGAGAGAATAAATACGATAAAAATGAATGTCCTTCCTAGGTTGCTCTACATATTTCGAAACACTCCCGATCCCGATTAAATAAAAAGAATTAGAAAATATTCAAAGGAAAATAGTTCAGTTTATCACGCATCACAAAGAAAATTATGTACCTTCATAAGTCAGAGGGGAGACTATCATGTCCAAAATTAAAATATTACCACAAGGCAGCTCAGTTATCTTTCCTCCCAATAGCACATTCTATAGGGCATCAACCGGCCTGGGTGTATTTAGAGATCCACACTTTAAGGACCTTAACCTGGGACAAGGTGGCTTGGCTATCAGAATTGCCTCAGAGCCTTAAAAACTTGCCAAACCCCCTAATCAGACACTCACTATCATACTGGAAATGGGCCAAGAAACACACGGGTTTGTTCCCTGGATCCACCCAAATGACCCCAATTCTTGACCACCCTCAGGCCCCGAAACACATGAGCACAACATCACAACACTGGTGGTGGTCAAGGAAACTAGATAGACTGGGAGACTGGTTAGTAAAGGGCCAGATGCTCACCTATGAGGAACTGAGGGACAAGCATGAGCTACCGCTGTTAGAACATTACAATTACTGTAGGCTGAGGCATTTCACACACTCCCTGACCCAGAAACAGGGGACACCGGTCTTAAATTGGTTCTCCAAAATTTGTAAAGATAAACCTCTATCAAGGGGGATCATTGGGTCGCTTTACAAATATAAAACATTTGTTACTGGTTGAAGCGACACTGGGGGAAGGACCGGAGTGGGGGAGCCCTGGAGACCCTTCAGAAGCAACTGGCGGCAAAATCATCCCAGGAAAGGAGAGGTCGCTTACTGAAGCCTGCCCTAGTGTAACCCAAGGGTGAATGCCCAGGTTAGATATTGTAAATAATAAGCTAATACTGCTGGAGGGATGATAGCTAATAGGACTTTGGTGTTTCCTGCAAATATACTCTTTACTATTGCCTGTTTTACCATGTTTTAGGTATCTCTTAAATTGCAATCACAGTAAAAAATAAGAAAAATTATTAACCTAAAAAGTAAAAATAAGAAGGACTAGCCAGCTAACTTTCACAAAATATCTTTATTATGTATTTTTGCACAACTGTTATGCAAGACTGTTCAAAAATGCTTTATTTTTCATTACATGCTGTACGCCTTCTGACAATAAATAAATTTAAATGCAAAAATTAGGTATTGTTTCAGCGACCAGAAAAATTGATGTTAGTTTGCCAGGCAGAAAGTGCCCTAAAACATTGTGTCTTGAACCCTAGTTGGTGGCGGATAAGTCACGCAAGTCATCCGGCATTCAGGGATAAAATACAGCAGCGTGTGGACCATTATTAGCTCAAGGCAGCTCATCTATCAGGCCTTTTTTAATCGAATGTATCGCCCACTGTCAGTCCCTTCGTGATTCATCCCTCATTCATCTTAATAAAGGTGAGGTAATCTAGACTTTTTTGACCTAGGCAACTTCTCTTCTCAGTGACAAAACCTCCTGCTGCACTGAAGATCCTTTCTGACAGGACACTTGAAGTGGGGCAGGACAGAAGTTCTATGGCAAATTGGGATAACTCAGGCCACAGGGCAAGCGTGCACACCCAGTAGTCAAGGGGTTCATCGCTCCTCATAGTGTCGATATCTGCAGTTAAGGCAAGGTAGTCTGTTACCTGATGGTCGAGTCGTTCTCTGAGGGTGGCCCCCGAAAGGGCTGTGGCGATGCATAGGACTTAAAAAGCTCTGCATGTCCTCCATCAACAACACGTCTGTAAAGAGTCCTCTCCTTGCCGGCGTGGTCGTGGGAGGAGGAGGATTATGTTCACCTCTTCCGCTGTTAGATTGCCGTTTTGCTGTGACATCACCCTTAAACGCTGTGTAAAGCATACTTTTTAATTTATTTTGGAAGTGCTGCATCCTTTCCAACTTGTGGCAATTCGGTAACATTTCAGGCACTTTCTGCTTATACCGGGGGTCTAGTAGCGTGGACACCCAGTACAGGTCGTTCTCCTTCATCCTTTTTATACGAGGGTCCCTCAACAGGCACGACAGCATAAAAGACCCCATTTGCAGAAGGTTGGATGCCGAGCTAGTCATGTCCCGTTCCTCGTCCTCAGTGATCTCACTGAAGGTATGTTCTTCCCCCCAGCCACGTCCAACACCACGGGTACCAGATAGGTGACAACGAGCACCCTGGGATGCCTGTTGTGGTTGGTCTTCCTCCTCCTCCTCAAAGCCACATTCCTCCTCTGACTCCTCTTCCTCACAATCCTCTTCCAGCGTTGCCGCAGGTCCGGCAAGCGATGCTGATAAGGCTGTTTCTGGTGGTGATGGTGACCACAACTCTTCCTCTTCACGCTCATCTACGGCCTGATCCAGCACTCTTCGCAGGGCACGCTCCAGGAAGAAAACAAATGGTATGATGTCGCTGATGGGGCCATCGGTGCGACTGACCAGGTTTGTCACCTCTTCAAAAGGATGCATAAGCCTAGCGTCCAGTAACGTGGCAAAAAAATCCCCAGCTCCGCAGAGGCTGTCCTAGCACCCCGGTCATACAAATACTCCTTAACGGCCTTTTCTTGTTGGAGCAGGCGGTCGAACATTAGGAGTGTTGAATTCCAGCGTGTCGGGCTGTGTAAAATCAAGCGCCTCACTGGCATGTTTGTTCGCCGCTGGATATCTGTAAAGTGCGCCATGGCCGTGTAGGAACGCCTGAAATGGCCCCACACCTTCCTGGCCTGCTTCAGGACGTCCTGTAAGCCTGGGTGCTTATGCACAAAGCGTTGTACAATCAGATTACACACATGTGCCATGCACTGCACATGTGTCAACTTGCCCAAATTCAATGACGCCAACAATTTTCTTCCGTTGTCACAAACCACTTTGCCGATCTCCAGTTGGTGCGGAGTCAGCCACTGATCCACCTGTGCGTTCAGGGCGGACAGGAGTGCTGGTCCGGTGTGACTCTCTGCTTTCAGGGAAGTCAACCCCAAGACAGCGTGACACTGCCGTATCCGGGATGTGGAATAGTACCTGTGGAGCTGGGGGGGGGTGCCGTTGATGTGGAGCAAGACATAGCAGCCGCAGAAGAGGACTCAGCCGAGGTGGTTATGGAAGAGGATGGAGTAGGAGGAGGAGAGGAGGTGGCAGCAGGCCTGCCTGCAAGTCGTGGTGGTGTCACCAACTCCTCTGCAGAGCCACGTATTCCAGGTTGGGGATTGCCTTTTGTGCAAAGAAATTTCGTCCGGGTACCTTCCACTGCGGTGTCCCAATAGCTACAAATTTTTTGAACGCCTCAGACTCCACCAGCTTGTATGGTAAAAGCTGGCGGGCTAAGAGTTCAGACAAGCCAGCTGTCAGTTTCCGGGCAAGGGGGTGACTTTGTGACATTGGCTTCTTACGCTCAAACATGTCCTTGACAGACACCTGACTGTGGGCAGATGAGCAGGGACTGCTCAGGGCGAGACACGGAGTGGCGGATGGTTGAGAGGGGGCAAGCAGGGCAGCAGTGGTTGACGTGGCTGAAGATGCTGGACCAGGAGGAGGATGGCGGCTTTGACTTTGTGTGCTGCTTGTACTCATGTGTTGATCCCATAGGCGTTTGTGATGTGACATCATGTGCCTTCGCAAAGAAGTTTTACCTAGGTGGGTGTTGGACTTCCCACGACTCAGTTTCTTTTCGCACAGGTTGCAAATGGCATCACTGTTGTCACAGGCAGACACACCAAAAAAATGCCACACTGCTGAGCTCTGCAATGACGGCATTCTGGTGGTGGCAACAGCATGCGTTGACTGGCGTGCTGTCTGGCTGACCCCAGGTGCCGATGCATGCTGTCTGACTGTGCCACTTGCTACTTGCGACGACCTCCCCCTGCTTCCAACTTGTCTCCTCCTCCTCTCTGTCTCCCCATCTGAACTTTCCTCCTGTTCTTCTTCTCTTATAGCGGGCACCCCCGTGACATCCACGGACTTGTATCTGACAACTCAACAAAGGAAGCAGCACCGGTTACAACATCATCATCATCAGACCGTACGTCCATGTGTGTAATGCTGCCTGACTGGGATATATCCCTGTTATCTACATCCTCTGGCACTAATGTTTGCGCATCACTCATTTCTTCCAACGGATGTGTAAATAACTCTGCTGACGGATCAAGTGAAGCGTCTGTGGTGCTAGTGTTGGTGGTGGCGGCAGGAGGGCGAGTGGTAACTGGAGAGGTGCCCGAAGCTAAGCTGGAGGAGGATGGTGCGTCTAGGTTCCGAGCGGAAGCTGTAGAAGATTGGGTGTCCTGTGTTAGCCAGTCAACCATGTCCTCAGAACCTTTCAAGTTCAGGGTACGTTGCATCTGAAAACAGGGCATTATTCTAGGGCCAAAGGGAATCACAGCACCACGACCACGACGGCCCCTGCGGGGTGGCCTGCCTCTGCCTGTCAATTTTTTTTCGATTAGTGGTACTATGCGTGCAAGCTACTGTGACACCAGATATGAGTGTCACTGTGCACTGGCAAAAGTTGGCAGAGTAGGCGCTGTAGGCCTCACACACACGCCTGTAGGCAGGCAACTGATATTCAATCGATTACAGAAAAAAAGGGTTCTTTTATTTCACTGTACACTAGGTTGCACCAGATATGAGTGTCACTGTGCACTGGCAAAAGTTGGCAGGGTAGGCGCTGTAGGCCTCACACACACGCCTGTAGGCAGGCAATTGCTATTCAGTCTATTACAGTCAAAAAAGTGTTGTTTTATGTCACTGTACACTACCGTTGCACCAGATATGACGTATCACTGTGCACAGGCAAAAGTTGGCAGAGTAGATGCAATAGGCTTCACACACACGCCTGTAGGCAGGCAATTGCTATTCAATCTATTACAGTCAAAAAAGTGTTGTTTTATTTCACTGAGCACAATATAAGCTGTGAGCCTGACACAGGCAGGCAACTGAAATTAGATTAAAGGAAAAAAGGGTTGTTTTTTTTTAATGTATGGTCCATCAACTATGACTGGTGAAACAGAGCAAAATATTAGCTGTGAGCCTGACACAGGCAGGCAACTGAAATTAGATTTCAGGAAAAAAATTGTTGTTTTTAATGCATGGTACACCACTAGGTATGAGTAGTGAAAATAAGCACAATATAAGCTGTTAGGTGTTAGCCTGTCACACACACACACTGGCACGGAGGCATATGCAATTAGATTACACAGAAAAAAAATATGAAATAAAATAAATGATGTTCTAGCCCTAAAAAGGGCTTTTTGGGTTGCTGTCCTTGCAGCAGATATCAGATGAGTCCTTCAGGTCTGTAGTGGAAGCTAAATACACAGCCTGGCTATCTATTTCCCTATTAAATCTCCAGCAGCTACACTATCTGTCCTCTCACAACGAATGCAGCTTCAGAATGATTCTAAAATATATGCTGTCCTTCAGATGGAAGGCTCTGGAAGGGAGTGTATGCTGCTGATTGGCTGGAATGTGTCTGCTGACTGTGAGGTGCAGGGTCAAAGCTTCCTCAATGATAAAGAATAGGGGGCGGACCGAAAAGCGCATGTGTCCGCCATCCAACGCGAGCGCGAAAAAGCAAAAATCGTCACAAATAGTCCGTGGGCGAACTGTCTGCGACATCTCTAAAAGAAAGGTTCAAAACAAGGGGGGAAGGGGAGAGCTGGATGAAATAAGTGTGGTCAAGACTCCCACACCTAGGGTTAGAATGGTAGAACCCTGTGATCTTGTTGGATGTCTCTTACCTATGTAGAAGACCCAGTTTAGACCTACAACTAGTGAATATAGTTGTGTCACGCACTCTCCCAAAAATAAATACCATATGTTGTAGGTGAAAAAAACACCTTAAATATGGCTACAACAGGTTGTAAATAATACAAGATATAAGACTTAGAAAGAAATGTATAGACAAAAACATTTAGTAGAGCTGTAGAAATTAATTAATTTAATTTACCAAACGTCATAGATATTACCAGGAACATTAAAGCTCCATATTATTCTTGAAGATAACTGGGTAAAGTAATAATAAATTACAACGCTCTTATTATTTCAATATGGACTTGTTAAATAGCTGGTATTAGCAATATAGGACCCAAAAGTTAATGTCTAGTAAACTTTGTATAGCTTTACTATCGACAGGTACTGTGAGATATGACTCACTTACCCTGTACAAACAGTTACCGTATTGGTCCGAATATAAGCCGCACCTTTTTTACGATTTTTGAGCTTGCGAGTGAAGGGTGCGGCTTATATTCGCGACCGTCAAAAAATCATTGCCAATTTGGGAACTTTGCTTGTAACGCGTGCGACTTCTATTCGTGCATGCAAAATTAATGCCGATTTGTGCGATTGCGAGTTAAGGGTAGCGATTTTTGTGCTTTAGACTGCGGTATTGAATAGCAATTTACGGTTTTAGTGATTCTAACATCCTGTAAAGCCTGTAACCTGCAAAAAAAGCCTATTTCTTGCAATGGCTGATCACTTTGAGAGTCTTTTTCTCTCCAATTTTAGGGATGCGGCTTATATTTGAGTACTATCTTTTTTCTATTTTTTCCCCTTGCACTTTACGGGTGCGGCTTATATGCGGGTGCGGCTTATATTCGGACCAATACGGTACATTCCACCACCCCCTATATCAGTGCAGTGCTTACTAGTTCCTTAAAATGGAAAACTTAATGTGCTGATATTTGGCTATTCCAGGTTTAAAATGACCTGGTATGCAATATAGCGTAATTCCAATAGTTTACTCAGAGGTTACATATGGCTTGTAAACCTTAGCTTTAAGTTGTCTTAATTTTTGAATGCATGTGGTCACAAACTGTAACCAGGTATACTTAGTTTGGAGAATGTAGTGCACAGGTATCCCCAAGGTAATAAAGTAGGCATCAGTCCAAATTGGATAACCAGATGATCGTTTCTCTGCTAACTGCGGCTTCCTCAGTGGTTGTCTGTCTGCTCTGGCGAACGGTCGGGTATAAAAAGCTTTATTTCTGGTTTTGGTTCTTAGCATTCCGTTTTTATTTATTTATGTAAATTGACACCATTTCACATATTTATTTATCTCTTATTTGTTCATTGCCACGCCTATTGGCAATTTATTATAAGGGGGTATTTATGTGGCGTTGTAATTTAGAACCGGGTGTTGCTTCAATTCTTGGCCATAAGAAATTACGCTTGACCGGAAGTTACATCACCGCCAGCATATCATGATGACGTGCTACCCACGTTTGCGGGCTTTTTAAACCCGCGCATTCGCCAGAGTAGCTAACACAGGCTGAGACAACCACTGAGGACGCAGCAGTTAGCGGAGAAATGATAGTCTAGGTATCAACCTGGACTCGAATCTGGTTATCAGATTAAACCTAGACTAGCCAAATATCAGCAAGTTAAGTTTTTCATTATAAGGAAGTAGTAATATACTGATATAGGGGTGGTGGCATGTAACCGTTTCCAGGTTAAGTGAATCATATCTCACAGTACCTATTGATATTAAAGCTATACAAAGTTTACCAGGCATAAACTTTTGGGTCCTATATTGCTAATACCAGCTATTTAACAAGTCATATTTAAATAATAAGAGCATTGTAATCTATTAACTTTACATTACTTTACATTTCTTATGTATGACTAAATTGCACACATTTTTGAGGGGATTATCATGGCTATTGGTTGAATTAGATTTGTTTTTAATTCGGCGGATTTTTGAGTGTTAATAAAGTTTTCCTTTTTCTATTTTTTATTATATATGAGTATCATTACAGTTGTTAAGCACTGGGAAAGCTGATATAAATCTACGGTATATGGTATTTTTGTAATAATATTTATTTTGTAAATTATCCATTTTTTATACCTTGATGAAATTGTGGGCCCAGTTTTAGGTCCACTTGGCTTAAATATTATAGACCACACTATTTGGGATGGCCATTCTAATATACTATGCATAATTATTACATTTTGTATCTAATTTTTCCACCCCCAAGATTCATCTACTGCTTTTTTATGACTTTGAAACAATACTATTTTATCATGTACGTAGTTTGCTTTAGCATGCCATGCTATTAAAGAATGTACTTGCTGTAATCTACTATGTATGGCTGTATGCGCTCTCTATTTTCTCTATAATATTATATACAGTATATGTCCATCAAAACATACGTTTCCTTGATACTAGCTATATGCAGGAATTATAGTACCCTTATGACTGACCTTTATCAGAAAATGACCGACCGGAACACATTTCTCTGTTTTGACAGATTTCCTGCCGTAGCCCTTACTAGCACTGAACATACAAGGGTCAAATAGATTGTATCTGACTCATCCATTTTGACAGGCAGGCTTGACAAAATGACCCCATATTTTCAAAAATGACATTACTCAGAAGATTTACTTCCTCAAGAGAGATTGGGAATCTCTGTGAATTCACAGCCATGAACAGCACAGAAAATTAGGTTTTTACTGAAAATATTAAAGGACCACTTCAGTACAACAAAAACTGCATGTTTGTGATGTATGTAAAAGGCTATCAGCAGCCATTTAAGTCATAAACTTAAAAAAAGGAGGAAAACTGAAAACTCTGTTTGCAAAAGATGAAATGTAGTCTGAATTCATTACTTCCTGATAGATGGAGCCTGAGGGGTGTGTTTTTATGTTTCAATGGAGAGACAGAAAGGAAAGGGGATGCTAAGGTTGCATTGAATTGTGCAAGGTGTCTGTTTCTGGGCCAGTGAGGCAAAAGGGATGTGGTGCAAATTTCAATATTATCCTATTATCAAACAAAGGCTTTGGAGTTCTGCCTGTGACCCACTCCCCACCCCTCCCTCCACTGATAACTACAAATACACACTGCCATCATCCAGCTCTCAGGATGTGATGTAACAAAATACAAAACTGATTCCTTGTTCTTATAAACAGTCTTCTGATATTATTAGTTTAGTACATAATTGACAAACAAATGTCTTTTAATTGATCCTGTAATTGTACTAATAAGCAAACTTGTAACAAAACTCTTTAAGGTATTTTGAAAATGAGTGAAAGAATCAAAATGTTTAGAGCAAGTAAAGGAAATGGCAGAAAAGGAAGACAGTTCAGGGCAGAGATCACCGGAAGAGAGCGGGTGAAGGGAGAAAGAGTAGAGAAAGAAAACAGATAAAGAGAGCAAAGTAGCAGGATAGTTATAATCTTATTGTATATGACACACAGTGATACACAGCACTGTCCACTAGATTCACTAAGGTTTGCAGAGTCTCAAAGGGAAGCCCTTCACTGCCCTTCTCAGTCCATGTGATAGCTTAGTGACCTTATGGGCTGGGCTGGACATCTGACATGCCATTCCTCCCACTCAGGCTCCAGCATGCCTCCTCTTCTTAACATGATACCTGTACAAATGAAATAGCTATAGCCCTAAGCAACTGGTCAGACAATGTACTGTCTGACCATAAGTGTTGCCTGCTTTAGGCCATGACCGAACTGACCTTTCCTGAAACCTAGCCCAAGTCTAAATATTTTATTTTACAGAAATGTCTTTCACGTATAAAAGGAACTGTAACACACAACATTGTAAGGCCAAGTATAAATGATACATGAAATCTAATAGTCTTAATTTCTAAAGGGCTGATAGAAAGAAAAGGCAGTTTCAAACACTATAGTCACTAATAGCTAAAAGTTCTGCCCCATTGAGGACATATGATAGTCTTGCTTAAGTGACTGGTATCAGTTTCTGATAGCATTTCACAGACATTTGCTAGGTTCACAGGAACATAATAGACTGCATAAGAGTATAAAGGCTGATGTGTATTTGAGGAAATGTCCCAAAGAACCTCAATGTTAGCGAAACATGTGAAGGTGGTTTTTAGTGGCCTTTAAGGACCTTGACACTTTCCCAGATGTGGTTACCAAAGGGGTGCCATAGAAAAGCAACAGGAAAGCTGAGGAACATCCAGCACGGACGGTACAAGGTTATAAGAAGTTTGTCTAATTCTCTTAAAATTAAATTATCGGTTTGAGAATATAGATGGTATACTGCACTATTGGGTTTCTTTCTTTCTTTAAAGGAGGTTTTTGTCTTCACAATGGGAATGCGCCTTTTTTTTCCAGTATGACTAAATGAAGCTCATTAGTTTAGAAGGACACACTATCCAGAGAAAGTATCAGCCTACGACAGGCAAGAAATTAAAATCAAAGCCTGCAGTAAGTAATAATTTAATTGCTTATAAAAGTGGCAAAATGTGAAGCCTGTGTTTATTTAATTTGAACATTATATATATATATATATATATATATATATATATATATATATATATAAAAATACCCTGTATAGCACGGAATATTCACTCCTACATGCAGAAGTGCTATACGAAAACCGTGCTAAACGGGGCATTATATCGCCAAAGCGCTGAACAGCGATATGGGGGAAAAAAGCGTGATAAGCAGGGATTTAAATGCCTGCATTGTGATTTTGAGCACTATCGTGAGATTTAGCACTTTACGGGGCCTCTGAGCAAAAAGAGCGCTATCGCAAAACAGCGCTCAGCGGGGTAGGGCAAACCAGGGTATCCCGGTATATATATATTATACAAAACTCCAGATTCTTTTCCTATCTCATAATAAAATACTCTAAATATGGAGTGAAATGCTCTAAATAAGGGCCTCATTTAATTGCGATTTGGCCAAGTGAATAGGGATCTATATAAGCACATAGCATATTTTTTTAAGAGTAGTTTTTAGTTAGTGAAGACCTTGCTTTTGGGTAGAAGTTCACTAACTAAAAACTTCTGTAAAAAAATATGCTATATGCTTATATAGAGCCCTATTCCATTGGCCAAATCTCAATTGAATAAGGCCCTAAATGTTTTACAAAATTAAATACTTTGAGTTTAATTATATTTTCTCTTAAACATCAAGCACCAGAAAAACATTATAGCCTGTATCGAAAAGAACCAGATTGGTATACTGAAATAAGCTTCTGGCAGTGAGTTGATTAAGGGTACATAAATGTCACACCTTTTCTGTGGATAAAATTTTAATAAAAATTATAAATATTATGTATCAAATATATTCACTTGAGAGAAAGGCCATGCCTCATTTGCCATTTTGACATAACAGAAGAGAAATGCTCATGGCATGTGTGTATCATGGGTGTATCTAGGTTTTATGCTATCCTAGGCCCATTCAAACGTATGCACCCCCATGCTTCATCTACTTGAGCACACCCACGCCCAACACCACACATATTACTCCTTCTATCCCCTTGCTATGTCCCAAATCATAGGTTTATCATTATATATGTATACTAGATATCTCAGGCAGAGGTTTATATCAACACTACGGTTGCTCTATAACTGTGTTGGAAAAAGTACCTATAATATATTATACCAAATGTATTTCCTAAGTCCAAAGGGGTAAAATTCTCTCTAACAGTAATAGGTACTGTTATATAGAAGTGTCAATGACCTCACATAAAGCCGTAATACTAGCTAGTGATGTCAAGTCAATACATAGAATTGGAAAGAAAGTACACTTCTTAAGACTAGCTGTTAATCCCCAAGTGATGCAAAGAGTGTCATTTTATCATTAACTGGAGAGTGGACCACCAATAAATACAAATTTAACTATTATTCATATAAGTTAAAATGTGTTCTCACTTTGTGATTTCATTTTTCTAACTTTTATTATTTTTTTGTGATTTTGTATGTATTTGTTTTATACAAAACGACTATTAAAAATATTACAAGACATGCTATAGTGGAGTACTGATTGAAGATTCCTAATATTGTATCTGTATATTTTGGTTTTCTCAACTAGATTGTATTCAGAGTCAAGGCAAATCTGAAAGAGTGCTCTAATCATGTAGGGCAATATGACAATGGCTTAGGGTATTATTATTATTATTATCTTTATTTATATCGCGCCAACATATTCCGTAGCGCTGTACAGGGGTTGAGTACATAGCAGAAAACAAATTAAACACCTTGTAAAGAATGGAGGGCCCTGTTTTTGAGCATAAAATCAAATGTACATAGAGCTTGTTTCCAAGGCCTGACACAAGATTGAAAACTCACAAACTTACAATCTAAGGGTTTAGGTGTGATACAAGAGGGTGACAAATACAATTGAAAGCAATTGGTTCAGTAAAGTGGAGGGGTCTGTGTGTTGTACTGTAGATTGTGGGTGTGAGTGTTATTAAGCTGTGGAATGTTCAGTTGTACATGTTAAGGCTGAAGGTGATAAGATTTTTTAAACAGGTGTGTTTTTAATAATTTCTTAAAGGTTTTGAGGCAGGAAGATAATCTAATGGAGCGGGGCAAAGAGTTCCAAATGGATGGGGAAGCACGAGAAAAGTCTTGAAGACGGGAGTGAGAGGAGGTGATGAGAGAGGAGGAAAGAAGAAGGTCGTTAGCAGAACGAAGGGGGCGGTTGGGATAGTATTTTGAAACAAGAGCAGAGATATAAGGGGGTGCACTGTTGTTGAGGGCTTTATGTGTTAGGGTCATGATTTTAAATTTGATTCGGGAAGCTAAGGGGAAGCCAGTGGAGTGATTGACAGAGAGGGGCTGCAGACACTGATCGTTTGGTATTGAAGATGAGTCTAGCGGAGGCGTTCATTATGGATTGGAGGGGAGACAGACGAGAGATGGGGAGGCCAGCAAGGAGGGAATTGCAGTAGTCGAGTCGAGAGATGATGAGAGAGTGAATTAGAATTTTAGCTGTGTCTTCTGTAAGATAATGACGAATTTTGGAGATGTTTTTTAGGTGAAACTGACATGATTTTGTTATTGCTTGGATGTGAGGAATAAAAGAGAGGGCGGGATCCAGTAGAACCTCAAGACAACGGGCCTGGGAGGTAGGGGCGATGATGGTGTTGTCAACAGTGAGAGATATTTGAGGTGTGGAAGCTGTAGTAGAGGGTGGAAAGATTAGAAGTTCAGTTTTAGACATGTTGAGTTTGAGTTGACGGGTGGACATCCAGGAGGATATGCTAGAGAGGCAGTTGGAAACTTGAGCTAAAAGAGAGGGGGATAGATCGGGTGCAGAGAGGTAGATTTGAGTATCATCTGCATAGAGATGATACTGAAATCCAAAGGATTTTATAAGGGTGCCAAGGGAGGAGGTGTAGATGGAGAAGAGGAGGGGGCCTAGGACAGAACCTTGGGGAACGCCAACAGACAGAGGGAGAGGAGAAGATGAGGTGCCAGAGAAGGAGACACTAAATGTGCGATCTTTAAGATAGGATGTGAACCATGAAAGAGCTGTGTCCTGGATGCCAAAAGAGCGGAGCGTTTGGATTAGAAGAGGGTGGTCAACTGTATCGAAGGCAGCAGAGAGATCCAGGAGAATTAGAATAGAGTAGTGACCCTTTGATTTGGCAGTTAGCAAGTCATTAGTGACTTTTGTAAGGGCTGTTTCTGTAGAGTGTTGGGACCAGAAGCCAGATTGGAAGGGGTCAAGTAGGGAATTGGAGGAAATAAATTGAGTGAGGCGATTGTAAACAAGCCGCTCAAGGAGTTTAGACGCAAGGGGAAGTAGTGAGATAGGGCGATAGTTGGAGGCAGAAGCTGGGTCAGAAGAGGGCTTCTTGAGAATGGGTGTAACTGTGGCGTGTTTTAAGGAGGATGGAAACTTGCCAGTGTTTAGGGAGAGGTTGAATAGATGTGTGAGAGCTGGGATAAGTGTGGTGGATAGGGGAGGGATTAGCTGTGATGGAATAGGATCATGAGGACATGTGGTAAGGTGAGAGGTTGATAGTAAAGTAGATACTTCATCCTCGGTTACAGGGTCAAAGGAGTCCATAGTGGAGGTGGGATTGGGGAAGGGTAAGGGCTGGGTGTTGTCGGTTTGGGGAGAGGGTGGTGGGGTAGGGCCAAGCTGGGAGGAGAGCTCATTTCGGATGGTATCGATTTTATTTTTAAAATGGCTGGCAAAGTCATCAGCAGTGAGAGAGGAAGGGGCAGGAGGTGGGGGTGGGCGGAGGAGGGTGTTGAATGTAGCAAATAAACGTTTAGGGTTGGAGGACAGGTTTGATATTAGTGATGAGAAGTAGTGTTGTTTGGCAAGATTGAGGGCAGAGAAGTAGGAGCGCAAGGTAAACTTGTAGTGGAGAAAGTCTGCTGAAGTGCGAGATTTCCTCCATAATCGTTCTGCAGTGCGTGAGCATCTCTGTAGATAGCGTGTTTGTGTGGTGTGCCATGGTTGTGGGTGAGAGCGAGGGCGTTTGCTTGTGATTATGGGGGCAAGAGAGTCAAGGGTGGAGGTTAGCGTAGTGTTGTATTGTGAAGTGGCGACGTCAGGGCAGGCAAGGGTGGTGAGGGGGCTGAGAAGGGGTGTTAGTACACATTAGAAATATATTACAGTGGATAGGAATTATGAATCCTTGGCCAGTATATATATATATATATATATATATATATATATATATATATATAATTATAATATTATGTTGGTACACTTACAGGCTTTGGACATATTCACTTAGGTGAGAGGTTCCTCATTAGTGCACATAACTTTTATGGTTTCTATGTTATTCTGTGCAGTCTATTTATAGAAGGGCATAGGGATTTGAGAGGTTTCTCCGCACTAGTGTAATATAGTATGAAACATCTCACCTTATATAATAAAGCCCCCATGTACATCAGTATTTTGAAATGAAATAAGACTGCATCCCACTCATAGACAAATTACAGATTATCATACCTCCTCCATGTGACATCTGACATCTTAAACATCATTCATCACCTTCTCTCACATTACAATAATAATGATTCTCTTACATTCCCAACTCCCAAACATTGTGTTCCCTCCATCATCCTATCCTTTATATGGCAAATTCACCGAAAGAAACAAACAATCTCACCTCTATCACTTATATGATTCTAATAATAAACATTTGGAAATTTGAGTTTCTCTCCCTCAGACCTTCTTGTAGACCCTTCATATGAGCCATTGCCTTCAAACAACTAACTTTACCCTCATAACACAGCTCCTTATATAGTGGTCTGGCTTTATGATGTCATCCACTGTGACATATGGTGATGTCATTCACATGAGAGCAGTACCAGCATCCAAGGAGCTTATCTACATGTGTGACAGTGTGGCCCAAAGGACCTTGTGATTACTTTATGTGAGTTTTGTACTGATACAAATCATATACTTAAAAACATTTATGTTTTCACAAATAAAAAATACTAAAGAAGAAAATAACAAAAGCCTAACTCCCATGCACAGCCCACCTCACTTTGTGACCCCTCTATGAAAGGTGGGTAGCTAGCCCACTGTTTAACCCTAACTAAAGATAACAAGTCTCTTGGGGCACAGTCCTCCTTGCAGTACAGTCACAGGGTCCTGGCTTGCTCTCATTACAGTCTGTCAGTCTCCTGACTTGCTCTCCATTACAGTCTGTCAGTCTCCTGGCATGCTCTCATTACAGTCTGACAGTCTCCTTGCATGCTCTCATTACAGTCTGACAGTCTCCTGGCTTGCTCTCCATTACAGTCTGTCAATCTCCTGGCTTGCGCTCCATTACAGTCTGTTGATCTCCTGGCTTGATCTCATTACAGTCTGTCAATCTCTTGGCTTGTTCTCCATTACAGTCTGTCAATCTCCTGGCTTGTTCTCCATTACAGTCTGTCATTCCCCTTGCTTGCTCTCCATTACGTATATGTCAGCCTCCCAGCTTGCTCTCATTAGTATATCAGCCTCCCAGCTTGCTCTCATTAGTCTGTCAGCCTCCCAGCTTGCTCTCATTAGTCTGTCAGCCTCCCAGCTTGCTCTCATTACAGTCTGTCAGCCTCCCAGCTTGCCCCCCATTGGATACTCTCAGCCTTTTGGATTGGTGTGTCCTGTATCCTGCTGTCTCTGCTCACTTCAGGCCAGACTCTCTTGCAGCTTCCCACTCAACTTTTTAACCGTATCTCAGCCAGTCTCAGCTCAGCAGTACCCAATTTCTGGTATTGTTACATCACATATCTATCTCTCTGGTGATATAAATCACCATAACAGTTTCTTATGTGTTTCAGCTTCTCTCCAAGATCAATGCTCCCATAATCTAAATACTTCCATCAAGTGCTATCAGCGATACACAGCCTCTTGTTTTTTTGACACTCCTTTTGGAGATGCAAAAGTTACAGGTTTTCACGGATTTAATCGGTCAAGAAGGACGTTTTAACAAACACACAATATTCTAGTAAGAAATATCTTTTAAAGAATTCCAAGGGAAATGGTTATATTGACTAAGGTAAGAACTTTCTCATTGGCGAGGCAAGACCTGTCTGCTATTCTGTGGAGGAATTGGGGGTGTTATACCTCACTAGTGAGAAACCAATCACATTATCCAGTATAGCCCTATTAATACTGCATCCCACTCAGAGCATCCACCCCTTACAGATCATCACACCTCTCACATATTACTATAACCAGGCTCTTTATCTACATCTTAAAATATGAAACACATTCTGTCCTCTCCATTCCAGTTAAGGGAGGGGAGGTTTTAGAATCCCACTCCCCATAAATAAAAATGTGAGCAAGAGATTACCATGTTTATGACAATTCCTTGCCCCTGATATACATATATGAGGCCACTTTTTCTAGAGTGGACTCTCATATTGTTCATATTATTTGTGAAGGAAAGATAGAGTCTCTACTGGGGTCAGGACATCATTATTTTATTACAATGTTTAGAGTGGCATAAGACCCCCATATGAAACAAGAGACTCTCCTCTTTTCCAAGAATGGTCCCTTGCCACTCTTTTACACTTATGCTTAGATCAAAGTGTCAGTCCTTGTTGTGTGTACCCATTCCCGACACCATAGGTTTTACTCCTCCTATCCCTTTGCTATGTTGCAAATCATATGTTTATTAGTATTTATGTATATCAGAAAGTGTGAGGCACACTTATAATCACCCCTCCCCTTTCACTGTCCCAGAAGCAAACTCCTTGCTTCAAGAAATGCAATCATACAGTGCCTTGCAAAAGTATTCACCCCCCTTGACTTTTTACCTATTTTGTTACATTACAGCCTTAAGTTCAATGTTTTGTTAATCTGAATGTTATGTGATGGATCAGAACACAATAGTCTAAGTTGGTGAAGTGAAATTAGAAAAATATATACATAAAACTATTTTTTAGAAATAGATACCAGAAAATTGGCATGTGCGTATGTATTCACCCCCTTTGTTATGAAATCCTAAAAGCTCTGGTGCAACCAATTACCTTCAGAAGTCACATAATTAGTGAAATGATGTCCACCTGTGTGCAATCTAAGTGTCACATGATCTGTCATTACATATACACACCTCTTTTAAAAGGCCCCGGAGGCTGCAACACCTAAGCAAGAGGCACCACAACAAATGTAACGTTTTGAGTTTGCAAAAAGGCATGTGGGAGACTCTCAAAATGTAAGGAGGAAGGTGCTCTGGTCTAATGAGCCTCCAATTTAACTTTTCGGCCATCAAAGAAAACGCTATGTCTGGCACAAACTCAACACATCACATCATCCAAAGAACACCATCCCCACAGTGAAACATGGTGGTGGCAGCATCATGCTGTGGGGATGTTTTTCAGCAGCCGGGACTGGGAAACTGGTCAGAGTTGAGAGAAAGGTGGATGGTGCTAAATAAAGGGATATTCTTGAGCAAAACCTGTACCACTCTGTGTGTGATTTGAGGCTAGGACGGAGGTTCACCTTCCAGCAGGACAATGACCCCAAACACACTGCTAAAGCAACACTTGAGTGGTTTAAGTGGAAACATGTAAATGTGTTGGAATGGCCTAGTCAAAGCCCAGACCTCAATCCAATAGAAAATCTGTGGTCAGACTTAAAGATTGCTGTTCACAAGCACAAACCATCCAACTTGAAGGAGCTGGAGCAGTTTTGCAAGGAGGAATGGGCAAAAATCCCAGTGGTAAGATGTGGCAAGCTCATAGAGACTTATCCAAAGCGACTTGGAGCTGGGATTGCCGCAAAAGGTTGCTCTACAAAGTATTGACTTTAGGGGGGTGAATAGTTATGCACATTGACTTTTTCTGTTATTTTGTCCTATTTGTTGTTTGGTTCACAATAATAATAAATAAAAAAACACATCTTCAAAGTTGTGGGCATGTTTTGTAAATAAATGATGCAATTCCTCAAACAATCCATGTTATTTCCAGGCTACGAGCCAACAAAACACGAAAAATGCCAAGGGGGGTGAATACTTTTGCAAGGCACTGTATGTCTCCAGGAATGTAAATGCCCTCTCATATACACAACTTTCAACTATGAATCATAGATTTCCCAGGGCCCAGCAGAGGCATCAAAATTAATTTTTCCTAATTATAAACTAGCTGTGTAATATTTTTTCCTCCTTAATTATGCTCTTAGTTAGACATAAAGTTTTGAAATCATTTTGTTTTTGTTTTGATTGTGCAGTGGTCCAGGCTTGTGTGAGCATGAATACAACTCCTTGTTTCTCTTTTATAAGCAGCTATGTGTTTCATTCTGAAATATGCAATAGGGCGCACCAAGGTAAATAAAGTCACACTATGATGGGATGCAGAGATTGCATGTCAGGAAGCGAATGACATATATAAATATTAAAACACCATTAATATTTATATAGTACTTTTGAGACCAGAAAATATGTTATACAGTAGTTACTTCAACTGGGTCTTTATTTGGTATTGTGGGTCCATGTGTTAGTTCCCCAAGATTCTTAAAAGGACTCTGTCATACCCAATTTCATCTTAAAGAGAAATAAAACTATCTATTTATTTTCCTAGAATTTTTTCTCCACAGTAAATTATTTCTGAGATATTCAGTACTGTTTGTAAAACTGATTTATGCTAATGTGCTGCTCAGCGTGTATATTTGCTTCTCACAGTGCTTGATAACGGTGTAGGCAGGGTTCTAACTGCATGATAATATTGGACACCATTGTTTTTGTCACCACCAAGATAGACTGTGACCCTATTTAGCCTACTAAAGCAAATAAGTAGTATTTCCCCTTCTGGATCGCTACCTTGTCTTGGTGAAGGAGCTTGTGTACTTCAATGTATCTGCTAAAACTATGAGTTTCCACAAATAAAGTTTTATTCTCGTGATCTTACACAGCTTCTAATGTTGTTAGTTTGTTAAATACTAGACAAATATCTGAAATTTGGAATAGTTATTTAGCCCTGCGGCATTACTATTATATAATCTGTTTAACACAGTAAAACACTAATTTTCCAGCCATCTAGAGTGTGTTGCTCTTTTATTTTTGTGTCTATGTTTAGATGTTGATGACAGAGGCCAAGTAGGAAGATTATTATCAATGGTATGTTTGTCCTAATTTTTTGGTTTGTATCCGAGCACTGCTTTGGACACCATTTTATTGACTATGAGGGCTACTCAATTTTTTCTGTAGAATTCTTGACCACAGTAGAATATCTGGTGGTTGTCTGATGTGAAATGCCCCATTCCAGTCCATTTAAGTTCTCTAATTCCCAGGATATCAATGTTTAACCTTGTAATTTCATTCTTTACCACGTCCAGTTTGCCTTGGTTCATAGTTCTAACATTCCAGGTTCCTATTCTGAATTGATCTTTGCAGCATCGGACTTTCCTTTCCCCTCCAGACACATCCACAGCTGGGTGTCCTTTTGGTTTGGCCCAACCACTTGGGTACTAGCTGTACTTGCCCTCTGCTCTTCCTCAGTAATCCGGTAGGCACCTTCTGACCGGAGGGGCTCATCTTCAGGTGCCATATTGTTATGTCTATGGTTGTACTTGTCCATAAAATTAGAAAAAGTTACTGGAATGTTTTGACAGTTATTTCTCCAGTGGACCATGATTTATCTGACCTCTCTGCTTTGACCTGCCTTTTTTAAGTGACCCTACATGGAATAGCTCACAGCTTCATAAAAAGTACACAAGCCCCTTCATCACCACAACAAGGTAGCGATCCAGAAGAGGTTAAAATATGCAGCCCACCCCATTTAACTTCACAGTGATCTAAGTCTGTCCTCCAACCATGGAGGCTGAAGATGTCTGGTTCTATGAATATATTCAACTCATCATAGATATATCACTATCACAACACAGATTTAAGGTGCTCAGTACACCCCTAATTCTCCTACTGTAGCTTATAAGAGAAATCTGCAGGTTGTGGATTTTATATTCGTCTCCACACCCAGCATTTCAGATCAATATATCAGTCATGGAGAAACAGGACAAATCAGACCAGCAATACCCTTAGTTTAGTGTAAGGCACTAATCTACTATTTTGGCAACAATGCAACATATTTAAATCATACAGTAACCAATAACACAAGATTAATTAATCTTCCCATATCTTCAAATTACCTTGAGGTCAGGGTTATTAGCTGTCTACCCACCACTGAGCTTAGAAACCTAAACGTCTAAGATTTCACCTTGCGCTCTCTTTCTTGCTTCCTATTCTCTCTAGGGGTAGATTATTAGAATTCTGTCAAGAAAATCTTCATAGCAAACGTCCTCTTCCAAATCCCTCAGAGAAGACTCTACACATGGGCATCACCATATGGACAATATAGAAATCAGGTTGACTATATACTTTGTAGCCAAAGATGGAGGACCTCTATAAAGTCAGCAAAAACAGGACCTGGAGCTAACTGTGGCTCAGACCATAAGCTTCTTTCAGAATTAAACTGAAGAAAAGAGGAGAAATCATCAGACCAGGCAGATACAAAATAAATTTTATGATGGAAATTAAGAATATGTCATGCCAAAGTGGGCATGATAAAAGACAAAAATGGTAGGGACTTAACAGAAGCAGATCAGAAGAGGTGGCAGGATTACACTGAAGGTCTATACCGGAAGGATCTTAACAGCAGTGATGACCTCAATAGCTTGTCCAATGAGCCAGAGCCAGACATCTTGGAGAACAAAGTGAAATGGGCTATAGGATGCCTTGCACATAACAAGGCTGCATGAGATGATGGAATCCCTATTCCTATTCACAGTTCTACAATATGATGCTGGGAAAGTGTTGCTTGCCTTATGCCCATAAATTTGGAAAACTCAGCAGGGGCAATTAGACTGGAAAAGGCCAGTCTACATCCCAATCTAAAAAAAGGCAGTGTCCAAGGGTGCTCCAATTATCGAACAATTGTTCTTATTTCATATGCCAACAACATAATGCTTAATATACGATAAACCTGTCTCCAAAAGTATATGGACCAGGAACTACCAGATGTGCAAGCTGGGTTCCGCAGAGGTAGAGGCACAAGAGATTAAATTGCCGATAGACAATAGAGAAAGCAGTAGAGTTCCAGAAAAACATTACTTCTGCTTCATATACTATTCTAAAGCCTTTGACGGTCTGGATCACAACAAAATGTGGCAAATTCTTAAAGAGATGGGAGTACCAGATCATCTCATCTGCCTCCTGAGGAATCTGTATTTGGACCAAAAAGAACTCAATATGAGATGACAGAATGCTTCAAGATCGGAAAAGGTGTGCAACAAGGTTGTATATGGTCACCTTATTTATTCAACTTACCTATTTTTCTGTGTATAAGACTATATTTTTTACCAAAATTTCAAGTTTTAAAAAAATTAAAAAGTTAATTGTTTAAAATAGGGCGTCGTCTTATACACGGAATACACCACGCACAGCAGCAAAACTGCAAGTGGCCACTAGATGGCGCTGTCACAGTTTGAACTGTGGAGCCATTACTGTAACTTCACAGAGTACTGCATTAACAGTTTTTTGAGCTCTATCCCATAAGAATGTCAGAAAAAAGATTGTCTAAATATATCGGTAAAGTTGTTCTTGTTTTGAATATTTAATAAAATATCGAAGTTGTTCTGTTGGTGTTTAAAATATTTATTTCTCAATTTTGTGCTCAAAAAATAGGGGTCGTCTTATACATGGGGGCGTCTTGTATTTTGCGTATACTGTATTTTTCAGTGTATATCATGCGTAAGGACAGACTGAATAAATCCAAGGCCGGAATCAATATTGCTGGGAGAAATATCAACAACTTCAGATACGCCAATGATACTACTCTGATGGCTGAAAGTGAGTAGAAACTAATGGGCCTATTGATGAGGGTAAAATAAGTGAGTGCAAAAGCTGGTCTGCTCTTCAACGTTAAAAAGAAGAAGATCATGGCAAACAGCAATCTCGATCCCTAGCAAATAGATGGGGAAGAAATGGAGGCAGTGACAGATTTTGTTTATCTGGGGTCCAAGATCTCTTCAAATGGTGATTGTAGCCATGAAATTAAAAGACATTTGCTTCTGGGAAGTAAAGCTACAGATAGCTTGGGTAAGCTGGTAAAAACTAAATATATTATACTATCAACAAAGGTCTGCATAATTATGGTATTCCTAGTAGTAACATAAAGATGTGAGAGCTGTACCATAAAGAAGTCTGAGCACCGCAGAATTAACAGTGTTGGTAAATACTGCTTAGAGTGACTTGAACTGCAAGCCCAAATATTTTGGCCATATGATGAGAAGGCTGGATTACCTATAGAAGACTCTGATGCTGGGAAAGATTGAAGGCACACAAATAAATTGATGACAGAGGCGGCGATGAGGTCATTGAAGCAATGAACATGAAGTTAATAGAGCTGAGAGGGACAGTAAATGACAAATGTACCTGGTGCTCTGCAGTCCATAGGGTCACAGAGATGACTGAACGTTTAAACAAATGCTTGTCCTGTCTCTGTTTTAAAAGTCCTTATCAAAATATCATTGTTAGCTTTTAAAAATAACAGCCATCTTTGATTGGTAAAGGGTAAATTATATGATACTGTTTCACTTTGAAGAGGTGGAAGAAGCCTCAATTTCAAGATAGTGAAAGGGAAGTGATATTCTATGCAAGTCTTCACTAGAGATCAGTGCAGTAAAATTAACTTATTTATACTGATGTTTAGTACAATTATTTTGACATTGCAAAAGCATTACTGTGTTTAAAATGCCATACTATTGCTTACAAGGACTAGTTAGATTGTTTTTGTTTCATATAAGTGGTTTAACTAGGTGACTTTACTTAGTTCTAAGAAGCCCCCAGAGTAACAAGTTCTTACCTTTTGGAGCCTTTCAATTTCTTCCTATTATCCCTTATAATTGTAGCCATATTGCACAGATGTGATCAAAGCCACACCCATATGGGAGGGGCTTCACACTTCCAGTGTCAAAGATATTGTACTAGATAACAGTATAAAATATTTTATATTCACTGAAATGATCTTTAGTGACAATTTGCTCATTGGGGAGCGGCTTTTTATTTATATTAACAGTTTCTTATGTTGCTCAGACATTATTATTTATTATTTCCTTTATTTGTAACTTGCCAACATATTCTGTATGTTCTATACAGGGGTGCGTTCATATCAAAAACAATATTAACACATTGAAGAAGAATGGAGGACTCTGTCTTTGAGCTTAAATAATTTAAGCCTGTAACTAAGCCGTCACGTATTGGCCTAGCGATAAGCTCCTTCGGCGCTCATTACAGTCCCCGTCAAGCCCCGCAATGAGTGCCTTCGGCCTTCGGCGCTCATTGCAGCCCCATCAAGCCAGTCACGTACGGGCCCGCAATAAGTGCCTTCGGCGCTCATTGTGCATGCGCAAGCCCGTAACTTTTAACATTGCGTGACGAGAACTCGGAATTACGGCAACTATGCTTGCTAACAGCACGTGATACAAGTAGTGTTAAGTAGCCCCTCTCATGTGGACATCACTTTAGGTTACAGCCGTGCAAGATGGTTGCTATGAGGGAGAACAGGAAAAAAATGGTAGGAAACAGAGGGTGCATGCTTCTTAGAGGTAAGAAGGCTAGATTAATTTGTAAATATTAATTACATTGAGGAGGATATAATTATGTCAAGCAGTTAAAACATTTATATATCAAACTAATTTCCCTAAAGAGTCCTTTTAAATACCAACTGAGGTGGCATATTTATAGAGTTTGACTTGATAATGGGTAAATTGCTTTTATGAAATTCAAACTAAATTTTTTATGTCACATTTTTGTTGGGGGCCACTGGAAGCAGGCGTAACTGATGTCTGCGCACCAACCATCAAGCGTGAAGTGAGAGCCTCTGCTTGCAGGTAGCGTTGGTCTGCGTTGCAAGATCCTGCACCCTGTTTGGCGCAAAAAGACTGTAATTTATTAATTTTTTTAAAGCAAGATTTCAAATAACGAATTGTCAAGTATATTTGTAAAATATTTTTGGGACAACAGTTAATTATAAATTTATAATTTTTTGCTGCTAAGAAAAGAAGCTAATATCAACTGTTAAATAATGTAATAATTATAATGGATAAGCATTAAAATATTTGTGTAATTTAAAGAGGGAAAAGAAGGAAAGAGGGAATAAAAGGAAAAACAACAAGAAAAAAGGAAAGGGAAAACTACAGTTGAAGGGTATTGAAACCACAGCCAGTGAGAGAGGCATGTGATTGAAATACACCCTAGATTGCTGATTTATTTTCTCATTTTGCCACGCTATTTGATTATATGCACTATAAGAGCTGCTAAACTGTAACCTATATTTTAGAAAATCTAAATTCTGACTTTTAGCAATATCAATAAATTATGATTATTATTTTTGTGTTTGTGAATAGACATGCCTTTTATCTTTTATATATGGGTCAAAAGGAAATTTGATACAAAAGTAAATCAAGCTACATGTGAATATGCCTGAAGTGAAGTATAAGTATATTTTCTTGTTTCCCTATTATTGGCTTAAAAGTGAGAAATGGAGGTTTCCATTGTTTGTAATATTAAAATTAATATATTCTGGCCGAAAATAGGCAAAAATGACACTGTATGAAGTGATTTTTATATAAGGGAAGGGTAAGCTCTCTGTCTATGGTTGATATAAACAAAAATTCATATGAGAAGTTTTGAAAATTAAGTGAATAATATATGTACAGAATAATCTCACGGAATGTAAAATGATAGGCATAGACATTGTATATAAATTAGTAATATAAAATATGAAAAAAGTGAGGAGTTGTAATATTTTCCTCAAAATTAATAAAAAATAAAACCTTTGATTCTGAATTTTGATAATGAAAGTCAATATAGGTATGGGTGAATTAGAAACGTTATATATATACGCCTAACCGGAAGTAGGGTAGAGTCCTTCTTTGTTTTTGTTTTTTTATCTCATTTGGATCAATGGTGCACTTTATTTCTTAAGAAAGATAACTTGTGTTATTTGAGAACATACAGTATTAATCTCTATCACAAATTGATTATTTTTGCTTCACAAATTTTTTTATGTAGGAAATTAAATTTGCACATATAGAGAATAAGGCTTGGAATTATATTTTGTAATGTTTTATTGAAATATTTAGATTTTTGAATCATTTATAGGAGAAATGGAAAGAATCTAAAAATAATCAGACACAAAGACACAAATGGTTTATTTTGGTAGATCATTAAAATAGTTCGGAGAGGAGATATTTTTGTTTAATTTTATAAAGAAATCACAAGACTCTAATATAAAATGTATTGAACTTTAATCTTTTTTTGTTTTTATTATTATAGGAGTGATTAAAGTCAATAAAATTAGGTCAACTTTTAAAATGGTCAAAGAAGAAATAGACAACTGTCTCATAACTAACAACCTTATTAAATTGCGATTTGGCCAATTGAATAGGGCTCTATATAAGCACACAGCATATATTTTTTTACAGAAGTTTTTAGTTAGTGAACTTCTATCCAAAAGCAAGGACTTCACCAACTAAAAACTTCTGTAAAAATTATGCTATGTGCTTATATAGAGACCTGTTCAATTGGCCGAATTGCAATTTAATAAGGCTGTAAATATGGAAATCCTTGTACTACTTATACAGCATTTTTTTTCTTTAAATCGACAGAAAGTTATTGAGAATTCTGTCAATTGTTTGGAGAAAGAAGGGAGAAGGAACGAAAGGGAAAAGGAAGGAAAAAGATGCGAATAAAGGAAAGAAAGAAAGGGGGAAAAACAGGAAGTGGCCCTAACTATATAATTAATATATCTAATATACAAGTGGGAGAAAGAAAAAAAAAAAGTTAATACATCAGGAAGAATAGTGTGTGCCTTTCTTAAATAACATCTTGAAATGTTTTCAAAAGGGAAGATTAATATGGAAAATAAAAATACATTTGTAAAGAAATAGATATGACAACTAGTGCTTAGCCATAAATCTGTAAAGAATGAAAATTGGAGAACTTTGTTTAAAAACAAGCTTATATTATTGAAAATCACATCAAATTGAATAAAGGACGTGATATTTATGATCCTAATAAATTATGAGTGATATTTTTGATTGAAACTTGATTTATGAACATGGAGAATCAGAGAGCTAGCTTGATGGAAAGCTGAACAACTTAAGCATTATTTTTTGTAATCAAGGCATATGGTACTTTAAAGCTTATTTTGCTACTTGAAGTATATGCATATCTTGCCCATATAATTGAAATTTGGTCCAACACTGATGGTATTGTCTATTTTGTTTCAAAATTGTACTGATAAATGACTATTTTGATTGCCTGTTATTTTCAATTGTTGTAAACTTTAACAAAAGTAAATTATACACTTTCATTTTTTCCCCTTATATAAAATTTGGATAAAAAAAATAAATTTTCTTTTGTGCCTGACAGGAGAAGGCACTCGGTTAACATGTTCAACTCTGTGGAATGACAGCCACTATGAATAGCCACTTAACAATAGGACTGAGCACACTGAATATAATAGCCCTGCCCTTGAGATCAAAACCACACAAGCTATCTAAGACGATAGTATTCATGACAGAAGTTGTCTGACAGATTTTAAGATTTGTTAATGCTCATGGCTTATAAAGCTGCTAAAGCTATTTGGGATTTTTTCCTCAAACCACAGTTTTTGTTTAAGAATCTAATTTAAAGGCATATAGACAGCATTTCTAATAGGCAGCTCAAAAGCTATTGGTAGGCTTGCCTACAAGGAATACCCACAGACACACACCATTACACAGGAGTAATTTATATTCTGGTTATATCAGCAGATAACTGAATGCTCTGAATCTCAAGGCAGGGCCAGACTTGTAGTGTATTAATATTTATATTTGCCTTTATTTCCCCCAGACAGAATCTCTGGATCCCATCATAATAAGACCATGTTTTTCCTCAGTCCACCCCTTATACATTGCAGAGTGTTTCTTTCCAGAATGTGTAGAAGAGAAAAACAAGATGTTATTATATTCCTTCGCACGTGTTATTTGGATGCCCTAAAGCTTTGCATTAATACTGTTTTCACTTGTGAGCTACAAATACTGCTCTCAGGACTTTAAGTGTTGAAATGCTATTTTTAGACCTTAATGTTACCATATCTTGCATGAGCTAATTGGTTTATTTTTATTGGTAATCTATAGTGATAGATACAGTTTTTATTCTGCACACTATCCATGGTAGATTGCTCCTTGTCACTGTAGTTACATGAGGGATAGATTGTATTTGACACTTTACACATTAAGCCTCAGGGATGAGCTTGTGATAAATTACCATAAGTTACCCGTAAATCGGAAACACATTTTGAGCTTGGGGAAAATGAACAATTTCCCAAGCCCGCAAATGTTTTCACACCCGTAAATGCAAACAGGAGCACAGGGGAGGAAGAGGAGGGAGAGGTTGCAAAGAGACCCAGGGGATGAGAGTGGGGGGGAAGAGACCCAGGGGATGAGAGAGGGGGGGGGGGGAAGAGACACAGGGGAGGGATATAAGGGGGGAAAAACCCCAGGGGAGGGAGAGGGGGCAAAGAGACACGGAAGGGAGAGAGTGGCGCTCATTGCGTCGCTCATCGCGAGGCCCAAAAGTTGCGTGTTAGCTGATGTCTGCTCATTGCGAGGCCCGTATAGTTGCGGGTTGGCTAAGGTCTGCAATGAGCGGCAAAGCTGCTCATTGCAGGGCTTGCAGTGAGCGCTTAAGGCCCGTAAGGTAGAGTGGGGGAGAGACTCACAATGTGTGGCAAACAGCCAGGCATCACATTTTATTACCGTTCATTTTTGACAGGTAAGACGCTAGTATAAAATAATAATAATAAGGACACTCTGAGTAGACTCTCACCTTTGAATATCTCGGAAATATAAGGTATTCATGTAGCTTATTGTCAGATTTCCTTCTGAATTGGCGTCCTTTGCTTCTAGTTCCCACTAGATGCAACTTGTGGTGTTGAGCTTTCCTCTATTTGCTCCAATACAGGAGAGTGGTATTATCCTTTTATTTAGAGCCTCAATAGTACGGCACAGTGGATTATATCCACATGATATTAAACATAATGATTTTGGGCTACGAATTTTGGTAGAGATTTGAATCAGAAATAATTTATTTGTTTAATAATACTCTAGTCAAACCGATACAAGTATATTTAGGTATGAAAAATATGAAATCTAAAAATAGATCAATGTTAAAATATTCATTATAACTTGCAAATGAGAAGTCAGGTGATGTAATTGTGACCGTTCATAAAAGTGGGGAATAGTGGATAGAAGTAGTAGTGGATGCCAGTGGTCTGTCAGCTCTCGCTTAGCTGGGGTGGTTTGAGGCCTGGGGAGATTTGAAATAAAAAATAATTTATTTGTTTACTAATATTCCAGTCAAATTAATACAAGTATATTTAAATATGAAAAATATGAAATCTAAAAATAGATCAATGTTGAAATATTCAAATTATAAATCAAACTCGTTTTGTCGTTTTTTGCTGCGACTTCTTTAGTGATAATCACATATATAGTTGTGAGCATGCTGGCTGTTGCTAATGCTGCGGGCTCGCAAAGCGAGGGTCACAGTTGCTGGCAAGGAGCAACGAAGGCGCTCCTTGCCAGCAACTGCGGACTTCGCAAAATTTACGGAGTTACGAAACAAAAATACGAGACGCGTTATGACCCATTACGACCTCACAAAAAACACCCGAAACCCGCGCACATGAAAACATGAAAAACACAATATACACAAAAAATACATGAAAAGCTTACCTACAGCGAGGGGGGGCACCCAGGACCTCGAAAACTGAAGTTACACCTGAATTTACCTCCCAATAAAAGAGCTTACACACCTGAAAATCCCCTAAGCGAGAGAAAAAATGGCCCCCGGAAAAAACGAAAACGAGGCTACAGCACCAAACAGTTACGGATTTTCAGAAAAAGACGTACGAGATCCGAAAACAAGGACGCAACCCGCACGACCCGAAAAACATTAGAAACACAATAAATACACACAACACACACATAAAAAGCTTACCCACAGCAAGGGGGGGGCACCCAGGACCTCTGCAAGTGAAGTTACACCTCAATTTAAGTCCAAATTTCGGAGTTTACACACCCGAAAATCACCTAAGCAAGAGAAAAAATGGCCGCCGAACAAAACGAAAACGAGGCTAAAGGACCCAAAACACGCAAAACACCACCAAACACCTACGGATTTTCCGAAAAAGTCGGACGACATCCGAAAACAAGGACGCAAAATCAGCCACAGCCGCATACCACACATTAGGCGCCATTTTAGAACACTAACTTATACAATCCGGAAGTACACAGCTACCCTAACGGATTTGCCTCGCGCACGCACACTATTACACTACAAACTGCACACATTCATGATGCTTACACAGCAGCTCCACAACATGAAAACAGATTGCCAGCTCTTCAACACAATGCTTCCTGCATATATTACTTCACAATAGGTAAAGTATATTAATTTCTTATTTTATGAATTATTCATTGCCGTACCAAAAAAAAAAACACCAACGCTGCTTGTAGCACACAAACAACCAAGAGCCTCGCAATGAGCGCTGAAGGCGCTCATTGCGAGCCACGCGATGAGCACCGAAGGCGCTCAGCGCGAGGCTCGCAATGAGCGCCGAAGGATCTTAAAACACCAACAAAATAAATTTTGCACACAAACAACATTACCTGCCTTACAATCTTATTGCCGTCATTTTTTGAAGGGCAAGTCGCTAGTATACCTATAATGTACAAAAACATATATGTGTGTATGCAAAAATACGTGGAAATTAGTTACTCCACTGGTAATACTACACTTACGTATACATTTCTATACGATACATCCTTATAATTGTAATTAAAATTAAAAGGTATTCATGTTTCATAAATGGATTTGTATCACATATATAGTTGTCACATATATATTTGCCACGTTTCGATGTTGGTCACGCAATGTTAAAAAATTGTGGCCCTCGCAAAGCGAGGGCCGCAACTGCAAGCCTCGTGAAGTGAGGCGAGCAGTTGAGGCCTCACTGCAGGGTTTGCGATGAGCACCCGCGGGACTTAGGTTGCAATGAGGGCCGAAGGCCCCGTAGGACTTAAGACTGAAGCACGTAAAACGGCCGAACCACACAACTGGAATTGCAAGCCCCCCCTCCAAAAGGCGCTTATTGCGAGCCATGAGATGAGCGCGGAAGGTGCTCAGATGGCCAAAATCCTCACATTGTGTAGCAAACAGCATTGCCAGATTTACAATTTTATTCCCATCATTTTGGACGGGCAATTTCCTAGTATTATTATAACTCAGACCTTTACAACATAAATGTCTATAATAAATAAAAACAAAGCATAAAAAGCATAAAGAATAATTACAATTGATTAATAAATGGATAGTATAAAAACAAATATAGTTATGAGAAACCCTCTTCATATAAATTAATAATTCACATGGAGTAATAGATAGATTATAAACCGTAGCACAAAAAAAAAAAGGGGGGGTTATTAAGGCGTACTGTACATAAACCACCGTGAAACAATGGCTATTAAAAAGTCCAATATAAAATTGTTTTATATATATATATATATATATATATATATATATATCACATATAGTTGTCAAACTGCGATTTGTCGTCACACTTGGGAGCCTTGCAAACATTGAAGCATTCCAAGCTCGCAGGACTTAGGCAATGAGCGCCAAAGGCTACGCAAGAAAAAAAATGGTGTTAAGAAAAACTTAAATAATTCTGAAACTCGATGAAAACGAGGCTGAGCAAAGCCAGGCACACCGGACTAAGAAAATACACTACAGGAAAGACACTAACACGAACAATGCCAGGCATGCTGGACTTTGAAAATAAAACACAGTCACTCCACACAAACATTCACACACACACACAAAAGAGAAACACACAGTGAAGGGGCGGGGGGAGATGCTGGAAAGAGACTATTTGCATTCCAAAGCACCAAACTTGCAGGTTAATGAACCCTGCAATGAGTGGCCTGTACAGTAGGCGGGAAGAAAGGGTCGCAATGAGCGCCAAAGGCGCTTATTGCGGGGCTCACGATGAGCAGCACCAGCGGGAAAGGCTTGCAATGAGCGGCCCATACAGTAGGCGGGATGAAAGGTTCGCAATAAGCGCCAAATGTGCTCAGAGAAGCAAAAGCCTCACATTATGTGGCAAACAGCATTGCCTGGCTTACAATTCTATTGCAGTCATTTTTTGCTGAACAATTCAGTAGTATATATATATTTGCAAAAGGGAATATTCTACAGGCATTTTACTAGCTACATTGTCAAGAATCATTTGGGAACTAAAAACTTGAACATGGAAGAAACAGAATATTATAAGTATGTCTAACACTATGCCACGTGTAAGAACCAATTTAACCCTCAAAATACCCATTATAGGAAGCACTAACTCTGTTTAAAGACAAAGATAATTTGCATATATCCATTAACTTGAAACATAATGGATGTTGCTTCTCCATAAATGTGTCCAAGTAGCAACTATATATATATATTTTTTATAATATGTACACCCCTCACATTTTTGTGAATATTTTATTTTATCTCTTCATGTGACAAATTACACTCTGCTACAATGTAAAGTAGTAAGTGCACAGCCTTTATAACAGCGTAAATTTGCTGTCCCCTCAAAATAACTCAACACACAGCCATTACAAAAGTGAGTACACCCCTAAGTGGAAATGTCCAAATTGGGCACAAAGTGTCAATATTTTGTGTGGCCACTATTATTTTCCAGCACTGCCTTAACCCTCATGGGCATGGAGTTCACCAGAGCTTCACAGGTTGCCACTGGAGTCCTCTTCCACTCTTCCATGATGACATCACAGAGCTGGTGGATGTTAGAGACCTTGCACTCCCCCACCTTCCATTTTAGGATGCCCCCAGATGCTCAATATGTTTTAAGTCTGGTGACATGCTTGGCCAGTCCATCACCTTTACCTTCAACTTCTTTAGCAAGGCATTAATGGCTGTGTGTTGAGTTATTTTAAGGGGACAGCAAATGTACACTGTTATACAGGCTGTACACTTACTACTTCACATTGTAGCAGAGTGTCATTTCTTCAGTGTTGTTACATGAAAAGATAAAATAAAATGCTTACAAAAATGTGAGGGCTGTACTCACTTTTGTGAGATACTGTAAATATATGTTTATATTTATACATCTGTTTATAACTATCAGCAGCGGCTGGAAGTTTTTCATAAACAGAATCTACAAGAGGCCATCCAGTCACTGCAGAATGCATTGATGCCAGTGGCACAGAGGAAAAAGGATGTGCATGATAATGGAGAAGCGTGGAGGGGTGAGTTGTGTCACAGTGTGCAAAGGTTACAAAAATGTGAGGGGTGTGCGCACTTTTGTGAGATACTGTAATTATATATATATATATATATATATATATATTTTTTTTTTTTTTATATATATTTTTATATTATTAGACTATTTAATAGCCATTGTTTCAGGTGGTTTATGTAGAGTGCTCCATGATAACCCCCCTCTTTTTTTTTGTACTACAGTTTATAATCTATTATTCCATATGAATTATTGATTATATGAAGAGGGTTTCTCATAACTATATTTTTATACTATCCATTTATTGTTATTATTATTTTGTAGTATTAATCATTTGTATGTATTCTTTATGCTTTTTATGCTTTGTTTTAACTTATTATAGACATTTATGTTGCAAAGGTCTGAATTATAATAATATACAAAACCATTTGTGAAACAAACATGTACACCTTTAATTTTAACTATTTAATTATGATTATAAGGGTGTTACGTATAGAAATGTAAACGTATTCATAGTATTCCCAGTGGAGTAACTCATTTCCACGTATTTTTGCATTTATACACATATGTGTTTTCTTTTCATTATAAGTACGGTATATTATCACTGAAGAAGTCTCAGCAAAAAGCGACACATTTATAATTTGAATATTTCAACATTGATCTATTTTTAGATTTCATATTTTTCATATCGAAATGTACTTGTATCAGTTTGATTAGAATATTATTAAACAAAAATATTATTTTTGAATAAAATCTCTACCAAAATTCGTAGCCCAAAATCATTATAATTACTATCATGTGGATAAGATCCACTGGGCCGTACTATCGAGGCTCTAAATAATACAATGAAACAACTTTGCACACATTTTAAAATACAATCTTAACATGTCAAATAGTAGATTAAAATACTAACATTTAACCTTGAATTGTACAAAAATGTGGCCTAACTGTGTTGTGGGGCCAATCATGCAAAAAGGTAACGTCTAACACGATTGAATATGTTAATTTTTTTTGCATTTTTTTCACTTTTTGTTGTTATTCTTGTAGTTCTTGAAAATGGCACATAGAGTTTCCTATGTGAAATAGTAGTCCTCTAAAAAGAGACTGCCAGACATAAAAGTTCGTCTGCGGTGTATAATCACTGTTCTTCTCCTTAGTGTAATTGTGGTCCTCAAAAAATGAGTCCGAGTGCCATAAAATGTTGTCCTCGAAATAAAACCACTGTTCTCTATGTTTACTGAACCTCATAGTACAGAACCTCATGGGTTTTCTTCAATATGAACTTTAACTTCCTATGGATTGTTGCATTTTGAAAATACAACATAGAGTTGGCCATGTGCAAATACAGGTTCCTGTAAAAAAAATACCCACAGACTTAAAAGTTTGTCCTTGGGATTTATTAATGGTCATGGCAAATGCCATGATAATTGGAAATTGTCTCCTTTTAAAGGACAAAAGGCAAACCACTCTCACTTGGAGCTAAATCAATTCTTGGTATAAGAACTGGTACACCTTTATGGGTACCATTCATAATTTCTGCATGAATAAAATTATCTTTTAAATCCTTCACAATTAATCTGGTCCCATTGCAAAGTCCTTTTTTGGGATTCATACTTCTCAGTAGCATGACAATTGCTCCTTATTTACGTTGCAAAATATGTGGTGGCATTCCAGAGGAGTTAAAGAATTAATAAATTCCATAGTAAAGTTAGATTCACTGTCTTTGTTATAAGCCAGAATGGAATCTGCACTGTAATAGATTTTTGGGGATGCATTGATTAATTTTAAAATTTCATTATTTATATTCAAGGCATCTATATTTTTTATGTTAATCTCACTTTGTTTGCAATGTCGGAGTAATCCTCATTATTGATGGTATTGAGAAAGATTGTTGATATTAGTGATTCTTTGCAAATCATTTCTGATGAAATTTCAACATTTTGAATATCCGACAATGATGTTTCTAGAATGGGAACTGGCAGTTTAAATCCACTATGCACAGTTCTACCACCTTCTAACAAAAGTGAGGCAATTCCAGTTGTTACAAATGACAGTGCCATTTAACCCTGTGCTCGAATGCAACTCATCAATAAATTATATAGATATGTTTTTCTGATCCACCAGGGCCATCTAGATAGAAATAACGCTCTTTGAGCATGTCATTGTCTATTGTATTTGTAATGGCGTTAAATTCTACCAAATTGTAATGCATTTAAAGTTCCAATTTGTTCTTGTGTTTTTTTGTATTCAATCTCAGTGTCATACTCCTCAAAGTTAATTTCATCTATAAATCCTGGATCAGGCAGATTAAAATTTGCACAATTTAATCCATGACAAAGAAAGATTTCCTGAATTTCCATGAATGTTTTTAATAGCGCAATGGTCTCATTGTAACATTTCAAGAAGTCTTCACACATATGTAATTTAAATGTTTCCCACAAAGCTAATGCATTGGGTACATTGCAAAAGATACAAATAAAAGCAAATTGTTCTCTTATTTGCTTTGGCATTTGACATAGTGCTGCTTCTTCTATCTCTCTCATTCTGTATCATCTGCCAGGAAGTTTTGATATCTTGCAGCTAATTGGAAAGTATCATAAACTATGTCATTCACTGTGCATAAATATTCATAACTTTGTACACCGGGAACAGGTAAAAGAAGACATCTTAAGCTGAAACGTTCAATGACTCTTGGAGTAATGGTATAAATTTGTGGGATAATTTTATGATTATCTTTTTTTCGTTGTCGCCATTGGCCATGTATGAATACATAGTGCTGTGGAATGTCAATATATAAAAATTGTCTTGCCTCAGGGTCCTGGCAATTTAATTGAAACCAAGAAGTAAGTGTTGTTGCTCTATGTTCACCTTGTGCTAAAGCATTTCTTACATTCCCTGCAGTGAAGCAAACATATTGACTTTGTGGCAGATGGACAGCTAATCGATACACAGCATGTGACTGATCATGCATCTCAAATTTGAGAAGACACCACATTGCTTCTGGAGCACATACTGTACATAGCGAGCATTTAAATAAGATGAAAGTTTGTCATGTAAAATTGGATTTTCTTGTTCATTGTGTGCACCTTGCACAACAACAGTTGCTACATCATATCCTTTGTATATATATTTATACACGTATTTTATGGATTTGATAGAAGTGCAAGCTTCCACATTTACTGTATGTGTGCATTGTACTTCATCAGCAAATCTGGATTGTATAGAACCACATATCTATTATCGACCATGGATAATAGCTGTTTGTCCTTCTCTTCTTTTATACAAAGGGTATCCATCACAATTAGCATAAGTCTGCGTTTGAAATTGTTTTGGGAACTCTTTTGTGCATTTTTTATTTTCCATACATGGTGAATTTGTATTGATATCTCCATATGGACCATGAATCATTTTATGAGTTACAATCTCATAAAGTTTTGAATGTTTTTTTCTGGATGTGACAGTTCAGCAGTAATTACTGAACTGCCACTTTCTTGCAGGATTAAAAGTATATGTGCATTTGTCAGGCCTCTTTTTTTAAATTCAATGGTATAAACAAAAGCCACACATTTTCCAAATAGGTGTGCTTTAGTTATATCATGAATTAATTAATTCAGTTTTATTTTGAATACTCTAGCCACCAAATCTGGTCTGTCAGAAGTATTGTGGCCAAGTTTGAAATTTGATCTCTGGCCATTGTGGATTACATGTGAATGTAATGAATAAATCTGGTTTGCCAAATGTAGTCACAAGAGCCATGGCATCATTGTATCTTTCTCGCATATTGTGAGGAGATCCTTGGAAAGAGGATGGCAAAATCATTGCTCTTCCAGCAGGAATGTCTGTTTGCAGCCAATTCAGCGACATAATCCATCAATCCACAATATTGTTCTAAAAGGGGATATGTCATTGAATCCAAATTACTACTTAATATATTTATGTTTACAAAAGGTTGGTCTTCATTGTGTGGATATATTCTAATATCCCGCTCAAATGGTGGTTCACCATCATCATTTTTAAAGACCATGGCAACCTCATTTGTTGTTGGTAAATTATACTGTCTTTGATCAGTATGGCAATCTCTTTTGAGAACCATATTTACTCTTGGCATTGGCATTCGTTTTTTTTGCGCATGTGCCTGTTCTTTTTCAACCTCTGCTAATTTTTTTGTATGCTTGACTAAATGGGTTGTTGGCCATAATGTTATCAAGCTGTTCAAAGACTATGGTTAAGCATTGTTTATTTTCAGGAATCATAATTAGTTGTTCAGCAGCTTCCATTGTATCAAAGACATATAACTGTGCACATTTTCTTTGCTCTCCTGCTTCTGGGTGTAAATGTGAAGTTGTGTGGTAAATTTGTCCTTGTACTTTAAAACAGTAAGGACCATGTCCTGGGTCATTTTCTGCTAACGTTGCACCAATTGAAGCAAATTAAATAGCACTATTATAAGACCTAATGTTTTTTTTTGGTTGTTTTTTTTTAATTGGTATAATTTGGAAATTTTGGATCACTCATTATACTTTCTAAATATTCTGGAAATGTGTGTCTTTCTGGAAGCCTTACCTTTTTCCTTTCCTTGAGAAAATTATAGGCCCCACAAAACTGACAAAAGACATTCATAAATCCACAATAATGGGTGTCTACTGTTAGTGCTGTGAATAAAGCAGTGTCGTGAGCTTCCTCAACATAGATATCACTACAATTTTCTATATATACATCAGTGTCATGTGTATGAACATTGGTTTCAGGAGGCAATATTGGGTCATTAGGCAATGTTTTACAGACATTTTTTTGTTTACTTTTTCTTTTCTTTGAAGCTCCAGCACACTCGCTTTGTGCTTTCTTAGTAATTTTTATTTTTTATTTAAAAGTCTCTGTCGGTTCTTCTCTCAAGCACTGCAGGGGAGTGTGCATCTCTCCATCTTTGCTTCTGTTCCATTGCAATTCTTCTTTTACATTCATTCTTGTCTTCTGCGTTGTCCGCCATTGTAATTTGTAATTGTAAATGCAGGTGTAAGAGCATTCATTTTTTTTTCCTTTCATCAATGCAAAACCTAAATAGCAGTAATGAATCAGTACAATTACTTGAAATGCATTTGTAATGTTTTCATTAAATGAATTAATAAATCAATTGGTTATTTTTAATTTGCATACATGAAAAGCTAAAGATCTAAGCATATATATATTGATAAATAAGTTCAGGCTAAAATATGTATAATAAATTATGAAGTAATTAATAGATGAATATACTTTAATGAAATAATCTAAAACTGTCATCAATGCAAAACATAAACCGGTAATCATGTGTTTCTAAAGAAGGGCAAACAGAAAGAGCTATGAGCAAACTATAGATTGTTCTGAAAAGGATTTGTAATCTTTTGATTAAATTAATTATTCAATAAATCAAGTTATGAGGTGTAATTGTCATTCATAAAACATAAATGGCTAAGTATATATGTATGTATTTTTTTTTATTATTGATTAATGATTAATTAATTAATAAAATAAAATACGTAAATTATTTAATCAATAACTGTCATTAATGCAAAATAAAAATACATAATCCTGTTATCCTAAAGGATGTAATCATTAAATCATATACCTGTCAAGTTGATCTTATAGCAGATCAAATTCTGCAGAGCTCACTCTCGGTCTTCAAGCAGGTGCAGAGATAAGGAATCAGTAAAATTACATAGAATGCATTTTTAAGGTTTTGATTCAATGAATTAATTAATCATTAAAAGTATCATGTTTACTTGGCATACATGCAAAACATAAAGGCCTAATCATCAAGATATTCCTAAGTAAATGCATAAAAAAATGTCATAATATAATAAACTGATTTAAATATTTAAGAGCTTATCCCTGTTAGGAAATGATCAGGAGTCTGTAATTATTAATAATTAATAGTTAATCAATGAATGTATGTTAATGATCAGTACTCCAGATATCTAAATGCAATATGAAATCTATGCATTGTAAAATAGACAATATTTATTTTTTATAATGATTACTAATTAATGAATAAATTAATAGATGTTAATTAATTAGTTAATCAATAACAGTGATCGATGCAAAACAAAAAGCCTAAACAATATACTTGTAAAGGGGATCTTATTGCAGATCAAATACTGCAAACGTCACTCTGTGTAATCAGTCAGCTGCAGAGATGATGAAACTGTAAAATAAAATTGAAAGCATTTGTAATGTTTGAATGCAATGAATTAATACATGAAAAGCTAAAGAGTATTAAGAGTATGATGTATAATTGGAATATATGCAAAACGTAAAGGTGTAAGCATGCATATATTCATAAATAAATGCACTATAAAATATTAAATGTAGCAGATGTCCTAATATAATAAACTGATTTCAATATTTAACTGCTTTGAGGATCATATCTCTTTCAGGCAATGAGCAGCAACACAGATATATAAGTGCACTGTAGAATGTACATATTTTTTGTGCTGCGAGCAAAGCGCTGCAAGCCTCGTGATGAGCGCCTATGTCGCTCATCTTGAGGCCATCTTCAATCTGTTTTAAAGTCCTATGTGTGTGCCTCTTGATGAGCGCCAGTGGTGCTCATCGTGAGCCCTGCAATGAATGCCTTTGGCGCTCATTGCAGCCTAAGTTTTACTGGCCTTGCGATGAGTGCCTACGGTGCTCATCGCGAGCCCTACAATGAGCGCCTTCGGTGCAGCCTAAGTCCTACTGGCCTCAGTTAAGATAATAAACTGGATCTGATAGGGAAGCATTCTGAAAGTGGCACTGATATGCAATCACTTCCCCACTGAATGATAAAACATCTTCTCAACTTTACACAATGTCCAACCCAGGTAAACTTTACACCTGACTTAGAACAACAGAATTATCTTTTATCCTTTATTAGTCTCAACTTTCATTCCCGTTCTGGCCTATGTAAATTCTTATGTTACTCTTGTCCAGTTTTCTGCATCTCCCACTCTCATTAGATTTTAAATTTGTGAGTTTTTAGCCTTGTAAGGGAAAAGCACTATTTATATTGGATTTTAAGTTCAAAGACAGGGCCCTCCAGTCTTTTATCATGTGTTTTTATTATATTTTGTTTAGTACCTAAACACTGTGTCGCTCCACGGAATATGTTGGAGCTTAACAAATAAAAGATATTAATAATAATTCATACTTCACAAGCATTTTAAGTTTTTACCAAACTGCAGTTTGTAAATCAAGCATATTTAACCACAGTAGATAACCAAAACCAAGTAACCGTTTAACCATTCAAATAAAAACATTTTAAAAAAACCTAGTTACCCAAAATATGCTAAAAATAAAGCTTTACACATTGACCTTTGCTAAAATTCACACAATAACCCTCACTAGCCCCATCCCTCTAAATTATGAGCACCGAATAAAATGAAATGTTTGTGTTATCAGACACAAGAATTCCCCTTCACTGCCACAGTTGTGACAGGGATGAGGTTAAAAAGAAAAACTTAAGCTCTCATTCTCCCTAGTGAGCACTTATGGTACCCACTTTTATGTAACAAAAGACTTGCTAAGGCTGATGCAAATCTGGCCCTCGCTCATTGTGAGTTTCATTGTGAGTTTTTACCTATGAGTCTGTTTCAGGTTACATTCATTTTTAATTCACTATTAATTAACAATAAAAATGCATGTGAAAACAGCAGCAAAGAAAGGCTTTTGCCAGGAAATAAAGTGCAGTTCCCCTCAATAATGGCTGCTGTATTCCTAGCCCACCTCCCTTCTTGTCCTAGGCATTGTGGCCCAAAAGACAAACAAATCATCATTGACTGCAATAATTATGCATGTCATATTACCTGGGGCATGCATACATTGGAAATGCAGCAGTTACGGGATTAGAGCCATAGATCCCTTATCGTAATGTAAATAATTAACACAATCTATGATGATCTGTTTGTCTTCTGGACAATAGTGTCCAAAACAAGGAGTGGGGTGGGGGAGGAGTGCTGCAGTCACTATTGAGAGGAACTGTTTTTTAACTTATATTTTCTGGCTAAAGCCTTTCTTAACTTTAAAAATATATGTACAAACAGCAGCTAATTACTTTTTAATTAAAATATAGAAAAATCTATCTATTTCTTTTCATCTTACACTTTAAGATCCAATATTCACATCCAGGGGATTCAAGAGCATCCAACAAACAATTTATTACTAATTAATCCCTTAAAAACACAAGAATACTCTCAACTTTGGTCAGAGATTTTTAATGTTTCCTTGAACTGTAGCTACCAACCACGCACATCTCACTTCCGATAATCATTTATTATTTCTGAGACAGCCTAAGAAATTACTGTACCCAGACATGCATAACCATATACTGAACAAAATTACCCTGCTGGCTTCCCATAAATATTTGTGAATTTGAAAAAGGACACTGGGGATAAAATCATATATCACTAGAGTGGTAGATATGAAGAGAATATTTTTTCCCAGCTAATCTTCTAAATATTTTTTCAGCAGAGTTATTTAGTTTGTATGGGCAGGCACTTTGCTAGTGCAACTATCTAGTTCAAATGTGACTTCATTATGCCTGCATGTAACAGTCAGTGTGCCAGTAATACATATGCCCACTGCATCCATGCTACAAACAGAACCGGAAACAAATATCCTCATCAAAGCCACACTACACACAAAAACTCAAGTGGAACCTGCCTGCCGACGCGGAGGCTGCACAGGCTCCCTGGGTCAGCCCGCAGCGTCTCGTGACCCAGCAGAGCCTGTAAGGCGCAACAGCCAATCAGGAGCGGCGGGGGCGCGGCTTCCGCCGCATTCGAGCGCCGGGAGTCAGTTCCGCACGGTCTCCGTGGAAAACAGACGGAGGTCTGAGGGCTCCTGCACATATATATTCAAGTAGGAGGTTAAAAGTCTGAGATTACACCCCAGCTTTAGAGAAGCTTATAAGGGGTAGTGTGAGAGCTCTGTCTGCTTGTGTTGTGTGTCTTTTTTGTGTATTTTTCCTGTCTTGTGGTCCGTTTTGTTTTGTCCAGGGGGGCTTTGTGTGCCTGGGGTATGGATGCTTTAGAGCTAGAGGCCTTGCTGGCTGATGTTAGGACCGTGCCTTAAGCCAAGGGGTCAGGTGGGTGCAGGACATGTTGGGCCCTCCCATGCAATCTGTATGAGGCCCCCATTACATTGGACAGGCTCAGCATGTAGTTGCTGGAGGCCTAGACAATATTGGGGGTGCCGTTGGGCTTGTCTCCCCCCCTTTCCATGCAGAGCAACTAGACCGCCGACAAGTCGATGACCAGGCCACGGATGACAGGGGTAATACGGGGCAGGTTAGCCAAGACCCTTTACCCCTCAGACAAGAGAGAGCCGGGCCCGCGGGCGGTGAGGGTGAGGGCCTAGAACTCCGGCCACCACCAGTCATTTTGCCTAAAGGGCTCCGGCCGCGGCAAAGAGCAAAGAACACCCCGTTACCACCCCAAAAAGGGGGCGCAGGGGGTAAAAGTAAAGACAGGAGCCCTAAAAAAGCTACTACAGACATAAAAGGTGCCGACCATGCGGTCCCCTCTAACCCCAATAGTAACAGCGCTTTTGGTGCTTTGCAGGGACGCAGCCGCGGCAGAAAAATGGACACGGGTACCACACGGGAGAGAAGAGACAGAGTGGTCAGAGAGATGATCAGCCAGGACAGCATGGTCATGATCGATGACATGCTCGTAGCAGCGGCGGTGGTGAGGCCGGCGCGCCCCACCAGAGCTAGGAAGAACACAAGCAGGTACAGCCCGCTGCTATTTACCCATACCCCCTTAAGACGACAGAGGACAGAGACTGAGGGCGTTACGGTTAGGCCACAGCAAAAAGTGACTAAGCCTGACCCACAGGTAGAATTTGCAACGCCCCAAGCAGTTCCCAGGTTACTGGTACAAAGTGCAGAGCCCGCGGCACTAGCCCATTCCAGCCGCGCAAGCTTAGGTGACCAAGACCAGTCCTCAGGGGAGGAGCAAGCGGTATGGGCACAGGCATGCAGGTCACGGAGTGCTAGTGACTGTTCCTCTTGCACCCATAGGTCAGAACGGCGATCAAGATCAAGGAGCAGGAGATCCTGCCGATGCAGCTGTGCCTGCGGATCGAAAAGAGGACGGAGCCCGCGGAGGGCCAGACGGTCGGAATCCCCAGGACGTCAGGAAAGACGTAGGGACACCCCGTTGGCGGTATCCACTCCGAGGCTCCCAGAAGCAAGTGAGGCAGTTGGTGGAGTAGAGGAAGTAGACAAATGCATACTGCCATACACTAAAGGGGGATTTTGGGGTCCCTTAAGGCCCTCTTAGCCACACATAACATTGCGGTTAGCGAACAGGAGATGGGCACGTGGTTAGGAGGGCTAGCCAGAGGGGCTTGGACTGAGCAGTCCAATAGCGCAGGCAATGTGGAGCCGGCGGCACTAGGCCCCCCGGTCACTGTGGGTGGGCCGGGGCCGCAAGCGAGCAGCAGTAAGGCAGTAGACTCAGACGCAGCCATGAGACCAATCGTCTTATGTGCGCTAGACAACCTGGGAGCGCATTTAACCCAGGAAGTTAAAGAAAAAATTTGGAGGATGGAGTTTGTCGAATTGTTCTCTCTGCTGCCTGTGTCCAGGCAAATGGATTCAGGCGAGAGGAGCCTACGGGAAGGTGCTTACAGGAGGTTGCCTAGAACCTTCGATACATGGCTCCAGGCTTTTTCAATCATGGCATGCGTTCTATGCGAGCGCCACCCTGAACAATGCCCGGGGCTGTTCGTGTACATAGATGAGATTTGCAACGCCCATAAGGTGTACGGGGGTACGGCGTGGTGGCGGTACGATGAAGAATTCCGCCAGTATCTGGCATCTAGGCCAGCTATGGCATGGAGGGACAAAGCGGTAGCATACTGGCTTAACATTATGACACCCATGCGAGCAATGCCGCCCTTTCGGGCCGGAGGGGGTGGGGTCAGTAACCGCACCGCCAACTCGGCCCCCGGTCCCAAGTCCTGTTTTGCCTATAACGAAGGGGTATGTAAATGGGCTCCCAACTGCAGGTTCAAGCACGTGTGCTCCAACTGCGGCGGAGAGCACCCCCTGGCCAGATGTGCCAGGCAAAAGGATAGCAGGGCAGAGCCCCCTGCCAAGGGGCAAGACGCCCATACGCCTCCCCGGCATGCTGCCATGGCTAAAACGCTCCGGTAGGTCGGTGGGCAACAGCGCCGCGGCTCGCCTCCTGGAAGTGGGTTTCCAGGAGGGTTTTAGGATCCCATGCACAACAGAATTGCGGGGGTCCACGGCCCCGAACTTACGCTCGGTACGGGAGTTCCCAGGGGTAGCGGAAGCTAAGGTTCTCAATGAGGTACAACTGGGGAGGATGGCAGGGCCATTCGTCCCCCCCCCCCCCCCATTAAAAACCTCATTGTCTCCTCCCTAGGTGTCGTTCCCAAAAAAGAGGCTGGAAAATTTAGGTTGATCCAACATCTTTCATACCCGAGAGGCGGGTCAGTAAATGACGGCATTGCAAAAGAGCAATCAGCAGTGTCCTACGAATCGTTTGACCGGGCCACTGAAATGGTCAGGACGGCCGGCACAGGGGCGCTCATGGCAAAAGTTGACATTGAAGCGGCCTTTAGATTGTTACCGGTGCATCCAACGAGCCACCGGCTCCTCGGTTGCCACGTCGATGGAAAATATTTTATTGACCTATGTTTACCTATGGGGTGCTCCATATCATGTGCCTACTTTGAGGCGTTCAGCTCATTCTTACAATGGGTTGCACACAAAGCTGGGCAGGACACCTGCCGGTTCATTTTGGAAGTATTCACCAAAATCTGTAGGGATTTTGGGGTACCACTGGCCCACAATAAAACTGAGGGCCCCACGGAAAAATTGACTTTCCTCGGGATACAGATAGATTCCAAGACAATGGAATGTAGTCTTCCCTTGGAGAAGGTAGTAGACAGAGCGGAACTTAGTGCTCTAGCGGGTGCACGTAAGGTTACTCTGCGACGGTTACAGTCCATCATAAGGAAGTTGAACTTTGCCTGTAGGATTATTCCTATGGGTAGGGTATTCTGTAGGAGAATGGCACTTGCTACTGCGGGTGTCAGCAGGCCGCATCATAACATAAAAGTGTCCCGGGCCATGCGGGACGATGCACAGGTGTGGTCGGTCTTTCTGGCTGATTTCAATGGTTCGGAGATCATTCAGAAAAAGCATGCTAACAGCGTCAATCTAAAACTGTTTACCGGTGTAGGAGTCGGATGCGGCGCCTTTTTTCAAGGAAAAATGGTGCTCCACACCATGGCCAAGCGAATGGGAGGTGGCAGGTCTCACAAAAAAACTGACATTCCTCGAACTTTTCCCCATGGTAGTAGCGGTACACTTATGGGGCTCAGAGTTTAGGGACCGGCGTGTCTTATTCCACACGGAAAGTAAGGATGTTGCTCAAGCAGTGAATAACCTCACGGCAACATCCGTGCCGGTAGTGAGATTACTTTGGCACCTGGTGCTGTGTTGCCTGCGCCAGAACATATGGTTTCAGGCGAGGCAAGTACCGGAGTTAGAGAATGGCATTGCTGACGCCCTTTCTCGGTTTCAGGAAGAACGGTTCAGGGCTCTTGTGGTGTATCACCAAATTAATATATATAAATATTACACAAGGTTTGTCTACATTAAAAGGTATTTATTAAAAAGGCAACAACACAATACTATAAATGCATCACAAACACACAGCCCAGACCCACGGAGCAACACCCTTTTTTTAAATCTATCTACCTATATATATAATAATTCCCTTCCCCAAACGCTTGATCTTACCCACGGTTAGACCATTGCCATCAGTACACCATCAACCATCACCAACACCATCCAGCAAGAAACAGGGAACAGCACCAGTTTCCTGCCTGGATATATCCTTAGTTGAGATGATGTAATTTACATCACATCCTGTCCATGAGCAATTGTGGGAGGGAAGTAAAGATTCTCAGCCCTCCTACAAAGGCCTGTTTGAGGAAGTCCTGAATTACCATTCAAGGAAGACAAGTTACCACATTCCCTCACTTTTTCTTCTTCTATGTTGCTCAGTTTTCTAGTTATCCCTCTAGTACAGGAGAACCTAGTGGGAGCAAAAACCTGATATACAGGAGAAATTCAACCCACCGTCCCTCCGGAATAGTTCCCTCAGCGACATAAGTTCTCCTGTACTTTCCTATGGCTGTCAATCCACATATTACACAAAAACAGAATTTATAGAATTTAGGTGAGAGTGTGTGATAAATGTTTATGTATGTGCAATGTAAAACTTTATTGAAGAATGTAAGAGAGAGAAAGAAGAGGAAAAAGACACATTATTATATATCTTCCTTGCAAGTTTCTTCCTCATTTGTTTCATTGCCACACAAAAGTATATTATTATAATTGTCGTTAATACTTGAATGAACATGAGTACCAGCGACAGTGTTCGTAGGACTGGATGTGTCTCTGACTCATGAAGTTCCAAGGTAGAAAGCTTCATTGTCAAATTTGTCCAATCTGCATTTGCAGTAAAATTGATCATTTCAGTGGTAAGGTTTCTTGAGGGAAATACCATGATACAAGACCCTTCTTCCACCAAACATATTTCATCAACTGTCCTATATTCAGAGTGGCCGATAAAGCATGCAATGTCCCCTATGCGGATCACTTCTTGCACCAGGTTTTCTTTTATCAACTGCACCCAGCCATCCTCCTCAGCTCCTTTCTCCCAAACACAACTGCACAGCCATCGGTGTTGAGATTTCCTGCAACAGCTTTCATCCATCTCCAATCCTGTAATAGTGGCCAGTCTTTTTGATGGGAAGTGTTGCTTGTAGATTCCATCACTTAACGTGCCAATGCTATGTATAAAGTTCAGTTGCTCTGCCTGCCCCTCCCAACGGGGAATTGCCAGGATTAGTCCTATTGTCCCAGATTGTAGTCCATGTGGCATCCATTGATCTGGGCCTTCAATATAGCTGTATTTAAGATTGTCCTCAGTGATGTCCACTCCTTTTCTTTTCAATGACGTGATAATCCTTGTTGCATTGATTTGTCTTGCCCACTTGTTTTCCTGGATATCTTTAATAGTTTCCTTTAAATCTGCCAACAGCTTTCCTCCAATCATAGAACAGAAAATGGCAGTTCCCACTATTTCATTCTTAATGCTGTTAGCAATGGAAGCAATATTTTCCTCAACTAGATGCAGGTTGTTGGCAATGGTGTGTATGTCATCAACATTGTCTGTCAGTCTACTCACTATAAGGGAGTCAGCTACTCCACCTGTTTTCATAGCATGTCCCATGCCATCAGTAAGGGAGTTTATCCTGCTGTTCAGTCCAATGATGTCTGCTGAATTCCATACTCCCAATCCAGTTCCGACTCCTCCTAAAAGGGCTGCAAGTGTGTCCCGTTTTTCTCGACTCCCTGCTCCGGTCCACTCAATGATGGTCTCTTGTATACTTTGCTTAAACCACTGCCGCTGTGATTCCGGGCACTTTGGAGGAATAGAAAAATCATTAAAATTTAGAATTATTGGGTAGTAAGTCCACCCAACCCCTTGCACAACTGTTTCATGTGTTGGTACCACCACCAATCCGCCTATTGGCCATGGTACCTTCTTCTGATCTTTACAACGTTGCAGCTCCTTTACAGAGACAAATACTTCATCTATTGTTAGAACACACCCCTTTCCAGTATCAAAATTGCAGAATTCCTCTAGGTCAGGCTGGGCAGCTATAACTGCAGCGTCCCATTCTCCACCTTCTTCTAATGTTAAGTTACTCACTACTACTGTAATATTTGTAAACCTCCCTTGTATTGGAGCTCTCAGAGATAATCCCCTGGTACTATTATGTGGCAAAATAATGTTTACTTGTAACCCTCCACCCTCTTTTACTTCCAATTCCCTGGGCCAAATAAATCTATCTGCTTGAACATAATGTAACTGCAATCTTTTCAAACTCTCTCCCTTATTTGCGGTATCTTCTGGCCTTATTGCCTGTCTCCCCATTCCTACTGTGATACAGCTTATACTTATCCATCCTGGAACAAGGATCCACCACAATCTTCTGTTGACACGCATCTTCTTTCTTATACAGCCTTGCTCTGTGGGAACACTAGATTCCATCATTAGAAACATATACATAACAAAAACAACAGGGGCCATTCTTTTTGCAAGTTTGTTCACGGCCCTGTAATCAATGGTAAGTCTCCATGATGAGGCTGCTTTTTCATCTCTATTCCCTTTTAACACAGCTTTTCTCACAGGCCAACATGGTGAGTTACATGCATACCCATTTCCAGATTTAATTATTCCACGTCTCTCCAGTATTTCTATCATCTTGGTGATTGATGCCACTGATTCTCTTGGGACTGGATATTGCTTTTGCCATTGTGGGTCTCCTCCTTCCAAAAAGACCATTCCTTTCATTCTTCCACAGTCTAATTTATCTGTAGCCCAAACAGGTATGTCTTGGATTAGCTTCTGCAGCCATTCTGGTTGTCCGTCTAGTTTCAGTTTGTTTTTTTCCAGACGTTTTATCGGAGAGACAATATATGCCATTGGGAGCACAACCCCTTTCGTCAACTCTGTACTTACCTGATTCACCTTTTCTGTCTTCCACAAACAAAAATTAGCAAGATCAACAATGAAATTTCCTTTTTTTAAAGCTTCTATTCCCAATATTTCCTCTGGCCAACCCACTATTGCTTCTACTTGTATTGTTTTTTCTCCAACTGCTACATCAATTGGACCTGCTCTAACCTCCTGTGGATTCCCAGTAACTCCCATACTACTTACTGAAGAATCCCCATTTTTGACCCTGTTGGTCATTGTAACTGCTGCTCCTGTATCTACCAACATATTTTTCCCTACCCCTGCGATGACTGTATAACTGGTAGGCCGACCTGCCTCATCCATGGTTAAATTAGCTGAGTGAATGAGATGCTGAGGCGCAGGGGTTGGGATTTGTCATTGTGACTCACTTCTACTCTGTCCCTCTTTTATCATCTTTGCCTCATTTTCCTTCAATTTCCTCTCTGACTCAGCTACCTTGTTTTTAAGTATGTGTTTTCCTCTTCTATCCTATCCTTCTGTCTCCTGAGTTCCCAATAGCCCATGTTACCGTTTCTCTCTCCCTCCTGATTAGCCCTCCAGTTGCTGCCATCCCTATTACTATAGTCCCTAGGTGGATCTCTCCATCTTTTGTCAAAGTTCTGTTTTGGTCTCCAGTTTTGATCATCCTTCTTGTTCTGGGGTACATCCCACGTCTGGTTTCTCCAATTACCATCTATATCTCTACAAGACTCGACCTTAAATGTTCTTACAGCTAAAACAGAGCAGGCCTGTTCTGTGAAAGGATGCTTGATCCACCACTTATCAGCTCTAGTTAGTACCATTTCCAAGTCTGTTGGTGTTGGATCAAAAAGCCTGATAAATTCTTGACACTCCCGGGGAAGGGCTTCCATTACTTTTGCTATATGTTCTGGTGAGCCCAGCACTAGAGGCTGTTGAGGTTGTCGTAGAGTATACCAAAAAAATATCCTTTGAGCTACCTCTCTAGGACCATCTGTTGGCCTCATGGTAATATTTGCTATTTCTTTCTCTATGCTAAGTAGATAGAAATTAGTTGCAGCAATTCTTCCTGCCTGATCAGACACACTGTTATTAAATCCCAATAGTCTATTAGCCAAAGGACCCATAGCGTATTCTAACAGTTCTGTCCATTCCTCTAAGTTAAGACCTCCTTTTTTAGCTCTATCTGCTCCCCTCATAAACCAATGTGTAAACGTATTAAAGTTGTTAGTTGGCATACTTCCCCACCATTTCTGGAAATTGTCTTTATCTGCCATAGACATCGGTCGAGTCTGCATAGAAAATCCTGTAGGTGTTTGCCTTGCATTAAATAATTCTGAAACAATAACTGGTGCTTGTGGTATGGTATCTACTTGTGGAACAGAATAACATAAGAAATCTTTTCTATCTTGGTTCATTTTCAGCACTGGTTCTTTATTTTGTGCCACGAACATATCCAGATCTGGATATATTTTGGCAATGTCTCTGACTCCTTTTATCCCTTCTAACTTTGTTTTATTTTTATAGTCCATTATTATGTTTTGAAGTTCTGTTATTTTTACTCCATAAGCATCCCTCTGTTGTTCTATTTCCCTTAACTCCCTTTCTAGTTCCCCCACAATTGTAGTTGTTCTCAAAGCTGCAATTTTTAAACAATCCCTTTTGTCCATTGCTTCCTCCATTTTATTTGTTGTTTCCAAATTATGCTGCCGTAATTTTACAACTAAGTCTATTAGGCCTCCTATTGTGGCTACAACAGCTTGTGTGACCAAACTTTTTCTCTTCTTTGTTCTATACTTTTTGTTATTTACAATTTGTGTTAGAACATCCATTAATCTCTTCTCTTTTTCACTGTCTGGGTTTTCTGGCTCTGGAAGCTCATATGGACCATCATGTTTTTGAATATGTTTCCTAAAGTACTCATGCACTTCTGTGGGAAAGTATTTGGCCCCTTGAAAAGACATTCCTACTCTTTTACTCACCCAAGTAAGAATCCAAATCAATTTGCGACTAAAGTAGCATGCTTCTGAGTAGCCAACAATAGTTGATGACTATTCAGTAGGCCAGGTGTAATATGTAGAAAAATAGACTAGTACCCACAATGCAAATTATACTTACCTTAGTATGGTGAAGGTAATACTTGCTAATTAACTTAAAATATAATAGCAAGGCCTGCAGGGTAGGAGATATACCTGAACTAGGATATGCAAGACACCCAAAATGTATAAGGTATGGAAGCCTATAGTGTATTAAAATGCACTCCTGAAATAATATATATATATATATATATATATATATATATATATATATAATATTTAAAATGGTTTATTTATTATTTTTCTCCAGGCCTGTACTATGATAAAGGACTAGAGAAAGAAAAAGAAAGAAGAGAACAAAAAACAAAAAAACAAACAAAAACAAAACAAAAATAATAGTATTAACAAACTCAGGTATTTGAAACACACAACAAACTAATTGTGGCCTGATGACCAAGCTTGTATATTAAAAATGGAGGCTTGAATTAGCATTTAAATACACAAAGAAGCCTCATGGAGCCTTATTCAAATGCAGACCTAGGCCTGTACTTTGATAGTCAAAAGCACAACAAAACTCAACTCAGATAAACCCACAAAAACAACCTGTATGATATATATTTGTTTTATGTATCAAAATAAGCTAGTACGAACAAAACTCAACTCAGAAGCTAGTACGATATATATTAAAAATGGAGGCTTAACCTAGACTCCACACACAATCAGCACTTGATTTCCCATGCAGAGGATAATTAGACAAAGTACTTTTTTTTTTTTTCTCCCCCCCCAAAAAAAAAAAATCTGACTATCTATTAATGTGATATTACCTCATAAATAACCTTTGTAGAAGTCTAAAATTCGTGGTCGCCAAATGTGGTGTATCACCAAATTAATATATATAAATATTACACAAGGTTCGTCTACATTAAAAGGTATTTATTAAAAGGCAACAACACAATACTATAAATGCATCACAAACACACAGCCCAGACCCACGGAGCAACACCCTTTTTTTTAAATCTATCTACCTATATATATAATAATTCCCTTCGCCAAACGCTTGATCTTACCCACGGTTAGACCATTGCCATCAGTACACCATCAACCATCACCAACACCATCCAGCAAGAAACAGGGAACAGCACCAGTTTCCTGCCTGGATATATACTTAGTTGAGATGATGTAATTTACATCACATCCTGTCCATGAGCAATTGTGGGAGGGAAGTAAAGATTCTCAGCCCTCCTACAAAGGCCTGTTTGAGGAAGTCCTGAATTACCATTCAAGGAAGACAAGTTACCACAGCTCTGGCCCCCAGGGCGAACACGCTGGGGGAGGCCATTCCCGAAGAAATCTGGGAGCTTGGAGCAGCCAGGTGACAAGACTCATCAGACAGTCTGTCGCCCCGGCGACGTGGTCTGCGTATAAACGCGTATGGGCTAAATGGAACAACTTAGTAAAGATGGCAGGTGGGTCTACATCAGAGGATAAGACCCTAGGGATACTGCTTTGGTTTCTGCTGCAGTGTGCCGAAGAAGGCGAGAAAAAAGCAGTAGTCGATAGACAGGTCACGGCCCTGGCCTTTATGTTTAAACTGGTGGGGATCACCTGCTCTTTGTTACTGCGGATGGCGCAGGTGTTGGAAGTAAAGTGTAGGACCCCTTTTGAATCTCTGCTTTTCCGTACTGCTTTTTCCCTGGAGTTCTTCGGAGCATTCCAAATAGGGAGTTAGTCGCGAGCAGCAGACACGGTTCCGGGGGCCTACAAGTGGTGGATACCTGCCTCAGGGAAGGCACGGTGGTGGTATGGCTCCGGAGGTCTAAGACCGATCAACAGGGAAAAGGAAAAGAGGTGGTGTTGCACCAAGTAGGCACGGAGTGCTGCCCCTATGTGTGTATGGTAGAGTATCTTGGTCAGCGACCGGTGGGACGGTGTTCGCTGTTAGTACATGCCGATGGGACGGCGTTATCCCGGTATCAGTTTGAATGGATGCTAAAAGTTGCACTACACAGTCTGGGCCTGGAGAAGGCAGATTTCGGAACACACTCGTTCAGAATAGGGGCCGCGACTGAAGCAGCTAGACTAGGCTTACACGATGCGGCAGTCAAGCGTATTGGTAGATGGGAATCAGAACGTTTTCGGTCTTACGTAAGACCCAGGGCTGTAGTCTAACATCCTTTACTTTCTGCTTTCAGGAGGTCAGAAGCAACTATGGATTGTGGGCCACTCGTACGTGTACTGAGCCCACAGGTTGGCTGCAGTTACAGAAGGAAGGACACAACTGGGTTTACCTGTTACGGACTTACACGTGCGGTGGCTCGGGGTTCGGGGCCTGCGGTGGGCCCAGTTGGATGAGTTGTTGAACACTTGCAGTCAGTGGTACGGTCAACCCACGATAATTATAATTCATGCCGGCGGTATTGATCTAGGAACGGTGCCCATGCGAAGAATGCTGAAGGTTATGAAAAGAGACGTGGAGAACTGGACCAAGAAGTTCCCGGGTACATTCCTGATATAGTCAGAAATGATAAAGAGACCATCTTGGCGAAACGCGCGAGATCCCGTCGGGCTGGATAAAGCGAGGCAGAAGATTAACCAGCAGCTGTCAAGTTTTGTTCGGAAACTGGGTTTCATCGCCATTAGGTACAAAGAATTCGAGCCGGCCGGTGCTGATGATTTTTTCGGGCCAGATAAGGTCGATCTTACGGAGATGAGTCTGGAGTTAGTTACGTTAGAGTTTAGGGAGAGCGCTGTTAGGGCCTTGGCTTTAATGAAAAGCAGGGGGGGGTCGCAGGCTCAGGAGGAGTCCCTCGCGTGCTCTGTGGTGGGAGGTGAGTTGCCCGGCCCACTGGCCTAAGTGGGCATGGCCCTACCTCACAGGGCGTGCTTAAAAATAAGCATTGGGGGCTTTGGGCAGGGCCCAAGGCGTGAGGTCACTGTCCGTGGCCGGGCTCCTCCCCCTATAGTTTAATATGTTAATATGCATAATATATGCAAACTCTTAAGTTATGTTAATCGGTTATTTATAATAAAGCTGTGGCCCGTGTTTTCTCCCAAACAATTGGTGTGGTGTCAGTTATTTAAGATAAACCTAAATGGATCATGCTTGGGTCATGCTTCACATACAATTAGGAATACAGTGTTATGTATTAAGGTAGTTTTTTTCTGTTAAAAATATATATTAACATATATTTAGAAAAAAAACAGATCTTTCCTTTTATGAAAACACCACATCGCTCTCAGCATTGTGAGCGCGCCTGAAGTCTGCCCCACAGCCACACCCAGTGTCAGGAATGAGCTACTGTGCTATCGGAGCATCAGTAGGGACAGTGTGTGCAATGTGGACAGTAAAAATAAAGAAGTGATGGCTGAACCCTAACATTGAAGCCTAATCCTAACCCCTAAACCTAACCCTGACCTCTAACCATAACCCCTAAACCCTATCACCTCTCCCCTAGAACAATCTATTTTAAAACTGCATAAGTGCTGCGCAGTTCCATATTGTGAGCGGTAGGTGGTGCTGCACTGCACAGGCTCACAGCGGCGGAGCTCAGGCTCGGCGACTTCATAAGAGGAAAGGACCAAAAAAACACATATATTGATATTTAAAATAGAAATATGAGAAACACTCAATAAACAGGAAATGTGTTTTGAGACTCATCTCTCTGGTTATCTTTGTTTCCCGTTAGTAATCTAAATGCAGGCCACGACTTCCACAATAGACCCAGGGAATTCAAAAGCATCACTAGGTGGATTTACCAAACTGTTACACTGTCAGTTATGGCTTGTGTTTTAAAAAAATTAATAAGACTTTCTTATATCCTCACCCTCAATCTTGGTGTTCCTCCATTAGCTCAGGCTGTTATGTGATACGTGATGATATTATATGCTGAGGTCAGTCATTTCAGCACCCATATGATAGTAAAATTTCCTGCAATAGGAGCCTAAAATGAACGGTCGGGTCAAATGACCTAAAAAACATGGAAGGTTTCTGGATTTCTCTAGTAATATAATATACATTTGTATCTCTTTGCCTGTACTGTGTACTTTAATTTGTCTAAAATCTTACAAATTGTTCTTAAGTGCTTTCTCCCCTCTGGGGTTTATGAAGACAGTGGTTGTCTCAGTGTAGCCAATCAGAGGCAATATTCTGCAATATGCTACTTGAGAGAGGTCACCGATTGGCTAATTTGAAAAAACGCACTTCACACTCTCTATATTCATGAGCTGCATGACCCAAACAGGTACAAAATTAATAATTTTGCGCTGGGCCACTTTACCCCTTTAACCCCTTCACTGGCAGGGCAAAATGCACTCCATTGCAAGGTGTTGCTAGCAATTGGCAGTCCAAAGGTTGAAGGTAATAGCCAAGCATAGGACACAACATTTCCAGTTGCCCTACAGCAAAACAGATTACTTTGCCTTAAAGGACCACTGTAATGCCATACCATTTTATATAAGCACTGGTCTTTAATAAAATTCCTATTCAATTATTTTTAAAAAATATTCATTTTTATCTTACTGTCACACATGAGCTTGTAAACCTTCAGTTTAGTTATTTGTCACCCTCCTTATGAGCTCAGCAAGGGGTGGGAGCAACTTTGATTGGTTGGCAGTCCTAAATAGAGTGTGCCCTTGTCAAGGTAAGAAATCTAATACACCTCCATTCAATGAAAAACATCTGGTCCTGTGAAACATAAGCTTATATCTGGTCACAATTGCTCCCACCCCTTGGTGTCCTCAAAGGGGGGTGGAGACAAGCAGCTCAACTGAAGGTTAACATTTTGATGTTTGAAAGTAAGATTAATATTGAATATTGCTTTCTAATGCATTAAGCAGGACTTTTATTAAACATCAATGCAGAATTAAAACATATAGCTCCTCTTTTTAGGGCATTACAGTTGTCATTTAAGGATCCCATTCTGTGGCCAGAAGTAGAATCAATTTGATTAATTAAAACATAAAATATAAATAGTAAAATCTAGAAAGCTTCCATGTACCTTTTATTCATGACCTCTTGTTCTAGTACTTATCTTCCTGGAAACTATAACCTATTATCATATGTTAGAGGTTTATATTATCATCAAATATTTAAATTGCCGCACTGGCTGTCTATAGCATATGTTTACAATGCTATTACTGATAATTACAGCTCATAAGAAGGGAAGATTTATGTGATAATATCCTGTCTGTCATGTTTACAACAAGCAGAGCACAAATAATAGAATACAGAAGCTTGGAGAACAAAACATGTGTTAACAAGAAATAATGTAATGACTGAGACAATACAATGTCAGAGGCAACAATGCAACCACTAACTGCAAAGCATTGTCAACGGGTTTAGTGGCACCATGAAATGTTACTTGCAAAGTTTAGTCTTAATTAAAGGGCCATTATTGTTCAACAAAAATGGCCCTTGTTTGTGCAGTATGTAAGAAACTAACAACATTAGCAGCTTTGTACACCATGAGCATTAAAGCATTTTTGAGTTTTGAAGACAGTATTTATCAGTTAAGAAAGAGTTGTGGTAGGATAGAATAAGAGGCAAGGAGGTTCTGTTAGATAATTGGATTTAACTGAATTTGACACCAACCCCTTTCCTCTGAACACGCATAAAAAAGACGAAAAGCTTGCATCAACAGATACAAGCCTTGCCCTCTAGGAATGTAAACACTCCTCCGTGTGTAAGGTTGGCCAGTCTCAAGCTGTGAGTCTCCACATAGCACCTTGTATTGCACATAGCCCAGCCAGCAACTTTCTGTTTGAACAGTTTTTAGTACAGGAAATAGAATTGTAAATACAGAGTGCTGCTTGCTGTTTGCATTAGAAGATGCAATATGGAGGCTCACATGAGATCCAAAGCTTCCTGCTTGCCCACCCACCTCACACATGACATACTTATGTGTGAAGTGAGTGCAGTCCTCCTATGACCTCCCATGACTCCTTCATTCTTGAGAAACCTTTAACTTGTTAACAGTAATACGGTAGTTACATTAAGTAGGTGGAAGATACTTTTTTGGCTTTTATTGATCTGCTTCTTTCGGTGGGAAAAAGTCTTGAATGTAGAGGAAACTGCCACTTGCTACAATGGAAATGTGGCAACTAAAAACGCAAGTGAATTCAATAGAATTGAGAAAAATCTCTTTACCATACAATGCCGAGAAAGTAGCTAAAATAAGTAGCCCAGAAAAAGACATAGAAATTCACAGTAAATAATATGCATATAAAACTTTAGCATGGAATGACTGTATTCAAAGACTATAAAGTAAATATATCACTACATTAGTCCTTTAATTATTTTATATATGTAAATTATGGGCTAGATTGACCAAAGTTTGTAGTACACACTAAGTTATATGCAACTGCGGCCCTTGTTACCAAAGTTTTTTGGCAAGCCCGCACTGCTGAGAACTATATATGTGATACAAATATGTAACTTAGTGTGTACATCTACAAACTTTGGTCAATCTAGCTCATAATTTGTGGCCAGGTAAGGAACACCGAAGGCGCTCACTGCGCTGGTGGAGATGAGCGCCATTGGCGCTCATGCCTACGACCCGCACAACTTAAGCATCATACCTACGACCCGCGGAACTACAGATCAACAGAAAACTCAAATACACAATTCACAGTGCGAGACGCGTAGCACTTTGACAAAAATTGCCTGTAAAAAGTACGGCCCGTAACACTTTGAAAAGGAAACTGCCACTTAAAAAAAAAAAAAAAAATGGCCCGCAAAAAATCCGAAGTTAACGGCCGAACCGTGCACATCTAAAAAAAAAAAAAAAAAAAAACATACTCAAAACATCACACACAGCACGGGGGGGGCAGCTAGGACGTCTGGGAGTGGGGTTGCATGCAAATTTAAGTAAAATTTCCAGAGTTTCGCCACTCGAAAATCGCCTACGTGAGAGAAAATGGCCACCAAAATAAAACAAAAGAGGCTACACGACCCCTAAGCACGCAAAACACCGCCAGGCACATACGACTTTTACCTAGGAACATGCGAGGTACAAAATACACTATTAGGAAGGACAGAAAATACTCCAGACCCGCGTAACACATAGACAATCGCCGCCATTTTACAACACTAACTTAAAACTAATAGCATTACCATTCTAAAATGCCGCTTTACACAACTAAACAAAGCCTATTTACACTGCACACTTGCCACATTGCTGACACTTACACATCTGGTCAGCAACAGTCCAAATGTACATTGTTTTCTGCAGGAAAAACAAAAGCGACTGTTAGCTCTTCAGCATATTGATTGCTGGATATATTAATTACAAATAGGTAAAGTATATTCATTTATTATTTAATTAATTAATTATTATAAAAAAATATATATAAAAAAAAATAACAGGGAAGAGGCTCGCAATGAGCTCCAAAGGCGCTCAGCGCTGGGCTCACAATGAGCGCCGAGAGTGCTCAGAGGGCCAAAAGTACACAAGGGGAGAGGCTCGCAATGAGCCCCAAAGGCGCTCAGCGAGGGGATTGCAATGAGCCCCGAAGGTGCTCAGACGACCAAAAGTACATGAGGGGAGAGGCTCGCAATGAGCGCCGAAGGTACTCAGAGGACAAAAAACGCTAACATCGTGTGGCAAACAGCATTACCTGCCTTTCAATTTAATTGCCGTCATTTTTTGACTGGTAAGTCGCTAGTATATATTATATTTGCAAGTAATCTCTCATTCCATTGTGAGACTTTATCATGGCTGTGTATTAGTGGCATGTTAGTGGTATGTTGTACATCAGGGATGGGCATGTCCGGTCCTGCAGAGCCTCACACAGGCCTGTAGTTGAGGATATCCCTTCTGTGCACAGGTGAGTCAATCAGGATGACTGAAAAAGCAATTCACTCACCTGTACGCAGCAGGAATATCCTCAAATCCTGGCATGTGTGAGGCTCCCAGGACTGAACATGCCCACCCCTCTTTTACACGAAATATAAGTCAAGATCAAAAATATTTACTAAGACATTCTCTTCTCTTAAACTGACTGTACAAGCTATCCAATCTCATCATGTGAAATATGAAGACATACCATCATAATGCCTATTCATTTATTATAATAACTTTTAAAATAAAATCATTTTTGCTGTTTGAATACTTAAAGGGGCATGGAATTTATCAACTGATTCATATGTCACTGTAGTGACACTGCTCTCTCTTGGTTCACACCTTATCTAGAAAATTGAACATTTAGTGTCTCCTTCTCTGGCGCCTGTTCATCTCCTCGCCCTCTAACTGTCGATGTACCCCAAGGCTCAGTCCTAGGCCCCTTCCTTTTCTCCATCTATACATCCTCCCTTGGTGCCCTTATACAATCTTTTGGATTTCAGTATCATCTATATGCTGATGACACACAAAATCTACATCTCTGCACCTGAACTATCCCCCTCTCTTCTAGCTCTTGTTGCCAATTGCCTCTCGAGCATATCCTCCTGAATGTCTGCTCATCAACTCAAACTCAACATGTCTAAGGCAGAGCTCCTTATCTTTCCACCCTCTTCCTCAGCTTCCACTCCTCACATCTCTCTCACTGTTGACAATGCCATCATCACTCCCACCTCTCAGGCCTGCTGTCTTGGGGTCCTACTGGACCCTTCCCCCTCTTTCATTCCTCACATTCAATCACTCACAAAATCTTGTCATTTTCACCTAAAAATATATATCCAAAATACGCCACTACCTTACACAAGACACAACTAAAATTCTCTCTCCTGCAACTCTCTCCTCGCTTGCCTTCCTATCTATCTGTCTCCACTCCAATCCATTTTGAATGCATCCGCTAGACTCATCTACCATACTAAACGATCAGTGTCTGCAGCACCTCTCTGTCAGGCACTCCACTGGCTTCCTATAGCCTCTAGAATACAATTCAAAATCATGACCCTAACATATTAAGGCCTCCACGATAGTGCACCCTCCTACATCTCTGCTCTCATCCCAAAATACACTCCCACCCGCCCTCTTCGCTCTGCTAATGACTTCTCTCCTCCTCTCTCATTACCTCCTCTCCTCATGTTGCCCCTATTCTTTGGCACGCCTTACCTCGCTCCACCAGACTATCTTCCTGCCTCAAATCCTTCAAAATCTCTTTAAAAACACATTTATTCAAAAAAGCCTATCATCTTTAGCCTCTTCATTCTCTATGCATCTCTCACTCTCCTGTACCTCACCCACACCCTTTAGAATGTAAGTTTGCGAGTTTCAATCTTGTGAGGTGCTTTAGGGAAAGCACTGTGTATATCTGATTGAGAGCTTAATAACAGGGTCTTCCATTATTTTTCATTGTGGGGTTATTGTTTATACTTGTACCTAACCCCTGTATTGCGCTGTGGAATATGTTGGCGCGTTATTAATAAAGGATTATAATAATAATAATATTAATAATAATAATTGGAGTTTATATAACCCAGTAAATCCTCCCTCAGTGCTGGATGTATATTGCTTATCTCTGCAGGTCCTGAAAAGAACAAAAAAATAAATTTGTTTGCTTCAACATAAAATATCAGCTTTTTCTTTTGGCTTCTGCAAGACATGCTGTAAAAGAAAAGAAAATGTTGAAATGTATTACTGCAGTGAAGAGAGTGTATAAGCATTTAGGGGAATCTTGAAATGTGTGGTCTTTAAGGACAAGTGAGCTTGTCCATAGAAGCTCAGTATATATCATCCAGTGCAGCTGGATCACACATAACACTTAAGGTAAATACAGTCTTGACCCAAGCACTGTCCAGTTGGTATGTTAAACCATAATAATTAGACACAGATCACATATTAGAAATAAAACATGCCACAGAGTTTATCGGTAAACATAAATTATGTAATAACCATAATCAAAAAAACAATAAATAAATGAACCAATGAACAAGTGAGGGGAGGAGCCTGGCTATAGACAGTACACCCTAATCCCTGATCTCTCGTCCAGGGCCTACCGTGATGGAACAGCCATACCGCCATAGGGTACGATCTCACTCACTTCACCACTGTCCCAGCGACTTACCTCTTCATTCGCTGCTGTGACAAAACATAATACATTTTTAGTTAACATATATTATAAACATCAATCATCATACATAGAACAAACAACCACCTAATCCCATTTAACTTATAAATAAACCTCCCATTTTCTTTTTTTGGGGGGGTACGGGTAGGCCGGTATCTTCACAAATGGCTAGCTGGGGGCATAATGGTGCTGATGGCGCCAAAATACCCTTTAAATGCCCCCCCCCCCCCCCCCAACTAGCATATTCCCATTACCATACCCCGGTCCTGCAGGGTCAAGGGGCTCCACTCACCAACCCAGGAGGCATGGGGTGGTCTACGGAGCCTTTCATGAGAGCTGTAGCACTGCAGCATTTAAAAATTATTTAAAGTAGTGGAAAGAGCATCAAATAAAAAACATTTGTTACAGCTTCTCCGCATGATTTTTAGAGGGTGGTGCAGGGCAATACGCAATAAATATAAAAGATATCCGTAGGTATGAATAAAAAACGTATTTGTTTCTAAGAGTCACAGATATTAAAACATGACACTTCCATTAAAGGTGCACTGATACACCAACAACAATGTAGATTCATCTTACAGAGCATGCAAGGGTGGCTATACATTAAATTAGCCAGTTTCCTCTACAGTAAATGATTACTGAGAAATTCAGTATTATTTATGTGGCTCCTGTATGTTAATTTGATACTCAACGTGATAATTTGATGCTCAGAGTGCTTTGTAAGGCTGGTGGTCAAGATCTAAATCCATGATAACATTGGGATATTGCTTTGCCCATCACGATATGTTGGCACATAATTGGTATTTGGGATCTGCTCATTTGCATATTAATCCATCCTAAACAATCCTGAATATATCTCAGGACTGATTCCCTTCAGAACAAAATAGCTAATACAATGTATAGCCAGCTTTTCATGCTTCTTAATAATAGCTTAGAAAAGCAACTTGAATTTTCCGTGGTAATGCAGCTTTGCACTGGAGGAGACTCAATGTCATTGTCATTAATGCACTTTTTAGCAGGTGGGCAGAATTCTTCAACAAGCCAGAAATATCAGAATTTTACAATGTGACCCAAGGCAACAAACAAGTCAGAGAAGCAAATGGAGGCTAAAGCTGCACAAGGCAAGTTAATACAAGCAATAGATCACTGAGGGAACAGGAGTCACACATTGCAAGTTGTTCTTGCCTGAGGTATTTAGATTAGAAGCATCACATTCAAATGAATATACACTTTAGGGACGATTAAATAACTGGCTGTGTTCAACTCCTTCTGTTACATCTGTGATCTATTGCAAAATGCTGATGCTGCTCAAATTCACAGATTCACGAAAGGGCAATGTGATAACAAGCTAATCATAATTATTGTTTTTCAGAGAACTTTTATAGAAGGGAACATTTCTTTATTCAGTATGCTACATTCTGCACAGCCTTGCTACCTTATCACTAGCAATGCATCTATTTCTAACATAGGGCCCTATTCTATTGGCAAATTCGTAAATTTATACACATCTAAAATCCCTCTGAAAATTGCCACATATTCTATTAGCTACTCGCAATCCGATTAAGAGTTCCCTACAATCACTACAGGCCAGCCAAAGATGCAAATTCAGGCTTAAAACTCCCTTGGTTTTAGCACAGCTCGAATATCACGAGCACTAACTAATTAAAGTTACACAAAATCCATATTTTCTTAGATCCGGAGCATAAGCTCGCAAGTAAAGTCTAACCTGAAACTGAAAAAAGTATCAAATTTCAGTCAAAAATCTTACTAAATAGGAATTGCACTGGCTTTTTCAAACACGTATTAGAGCTGTAACAGCAATTAAACAAACAATACCGTACTTTAAAAGCATGGAAAGGCATGGAAATCAATTGACAACAGTCTCAAGCCCACAAATATGCAATTAAAAATATAATTTTTTTGTGTAACTTCATTTAGAGCTCGTAAAATTGGAGCTGTGCCAAAACCAAATTTGTGTCTTTGGCTTTCCCATAGTGATTGTGGGCGGGTAACTCATAATCAGATTGCGAGTAGCTAATAAAATATGTAGCTAATAAAAAATATGTGCCAATATTAAGAGAATGGAAAAGTTAGGGAAAGTAACTGAGCACTTTTTGCCTGTACAAAATGGGGAAATTTTATTAGTTGATCTCTATATATTATAGTACATATCCCAGATCTATTTCATATACTATTAGATCAGTGAACTGTATTATAATATATAGTAATATACAATTCTATATTAACGCTCTACACTTACAGTTTCTTGTATTTCAACTCACAGGTCTAAAGAGGCATCCTGTGTAAAATTGATGGAAACAATAACGGTGAAGTCATAAAAAAAGGCAAACATTAATGCATAATGTCCCAAATCTAGACTTATTCAAATTCTATTCAGTAGAAAAATATTAAAGAGTTAAATAACAGTCTCCGGATTGTTTTTCAGCTCCGGTGTCTATCTGGCTTGTTCCCTGTCTTGAATAGTCAGGAACCAAGGTGGTCTGTAGAGTTTCAATAAAATATAAGATTGTTTGATATGATATGCCGAATGATAAAATCAGTTATTTAGATGGGGGATTGATATTTGTAGAAAGATATTTGTCTTTAACAAGTATTCCCGTGCACATAGTATCAGATGGGAAAAGCATTGTGTGTAATGGCAGCACCCTGGAACTGCCTAGTTACAGGAGCGTTTTGACCGGGCTGGGTGCTGGGTAACTATTGGTCATGTTAAAATTGTGGGTGGGGATTAGCAGGTTATATAGTGGGGGGGGGGGGATTTTCCCGCCTTGGGGCACTTAACTATTAATCAGAGAAGAGTTTACATCTGATGAACAATGTCAACCCCAAGCGTGGACACTTTTATTGCCCAACTCAGGAGCCAAGCATTAATAAATGGCCAGGAATGGTTCCAGGAGCTGGTGGCTAGGCTGGGAGAGAGTGGGCCCACCAGTGGCCCAGAAATTGATGCAGCACTGGACACTGGAAGTCCAGTTGGAGGGGGAGGGCGCCCATCAAGGGCAGCAAGGCCTCCCAATAGGCTCAGCCCTGATATGATGACCCCTAAGAAGAAGGGCAGAAGTGGACCCCTGAAGAGGAGGGTCGCAGTGACAAGAGGGGCGCAGCCTACCCTTAAGACCCCTGGAAGAGGGAGAATGAAAGAGGGACTTACCGGAGTCCTGCAGGCATTTCCACAGGATCCAGAGAGCAGCTGCAGCACCAGGAAGCGTCCAGAAGGCCTGCGTCGGCGGAGGAGGCGGCGGAGCACGCTGGAGCCGGTGAGGAGGCAGCGCAGATCACTGCGCGAACGAGGAGCCGGCGTGACGTCATCAGCAGGAGGCGGCCATCGGGTAAGGAGCCGGCGCAGGCGTCTGACGGGAGGTCTGAGCAGGGAGCAGCCACAGCAACACGGTCAGCGTCGCTGAGGTCTGCAGGGCAAGCAATAAGCCCCAACAGGTGCCAGACAGGTGAGGAGGATGCACAAAAGAGGGGCAGCACAGAGGAGGCAGTGGAGGGGAAGCAGAGAGCAGGCATAGCAAAGGCCAGGGGGAAGGGACTGACAGGTAGAGGGCAGTCTGAGCAGCATGGGAGGGTTCAGAGAAGTGTGCAGGGCAGTATAAGTAAAGGGGGTCCTAGAGCTACTAAGGATTTTTCAGCAACAGTGGAATTTATGGTAGAAGGAGGTAGAGAAGAGCTGTGGGACAACAGCAGGGAAGGGGAAGAAGTTAGCAGTATTTCTGGCAGCTCAGAACAAGCTAATAGTATGGAGGAAGTATTAAGTGGGAGTGAAGAGGAGGAGGAGTTACAGCCTGAAGTTGGGTTTGTGTCCACTGCTGCTGTTCCTGCTTTGTTGTGCCCTGTTTCCACATATGCTGATCCGGAGGAAGGGACATCCGCCAGGAGCAGGTCACGACCGGGTGTTGATCCGGGAAGAATGCAGAGCAGACGGCATCAGGAGTTTGTAAGGTCTTCAGTGGCGCCTGACCAGCCTCTATCGCCAGGCTTAAGGAGGCGGGTAGAAGCAACAAGAGGCAGAATGGACAAAGAAAGGCGTGCAGGTATACCATCTGAGGGCAGAGATAGGAGGTCGCTGGTGGGAACATATCGGCAGAGCAGAGGATACATTTCACCTACTCGCAGGAACAGGGGAACGCCCTCCCCCAGGCGGAGGTCAAGGTCAAGGCAGCGGTCGCCACCGCTTTCTCGATATGGAGGTGAGCATGAAAGGGATGAAAGAGGGAGGCGATCTTTTTATCCTCGTTCCAGGTGCAACAGAGATACAACAGAACGAAAGGACCAGAGACTGCCTTCCGGGGAGGACCAGAGGGTAAAAAGGAGTACAAGAAAGGAGGCAACACCAGACAGGAGCAAGCAACTTCCCTTCTCCAGACAAGCAGGAGAACGGAATGATATGAACACGTCAGCGGCCCCCACAGCCTCTGCGTCAGCAACCGACAAGAGGCATACCACAGGTGAATTTATAGACATACTAAACACACATCCTGACAATACACAAGTTAGCTTGGTAAAGGTGGTAGCTCACTTGCAGAATTTATTATCACAGATGGAAAAGAGGAAAAGCTTGGGACCAGGGGTAGCATGGGTAGGTCCCGATATGGTTATCAGTCAAGGGATAGGGGCGGTTCCATCAGGAGGTATTGCTGAAACGGGTACAGTAATGGAGTCAGAGGTTACGGGAGGTGATGGAGTACAGGCTAAAGGCGTTTCCCCGGCAGGCATTAGGGTAGCTGACACAGTAATGAACAAATCAGCACTGTGTTCAATTGGTCCTATCGGGGAACACGTAGCTAAGGAGTTGAAGGAAAGGATTTGGAAACGGGAGTTTATAGAGATATTCTCGCTTCTCCCGCTGGATAATTTCATAGAAGTTAAGGCAGATGAGAAGAAGGATGAGGGAAAGAAAGAGGAAGATGAGCGTAAGTGCAGATACAGGAAGATTCCAAAGACCTTTAGTAATTGGTTACAGGCCTATGTTATATACGCCAGTATAGTTGGGGAGCGTAATCGGGAATTTTGTTCGGCATTGTTTTGTTACCTGGATTAAATTGAAGGTATTCATAGGACTTACGGAGGCTTAGCATGGTGGGCATATGATGAAAAATTCCGTCAGAAGTTAGCAGTCAGGCCTTCCATGCAGTGGGATTATAGGGATATGGGTAGTTATCTAAAAATAGTTACACCTTTGCACCCGGTGGTGGGGGCTGGCCCTAAGCCGGCGGTATCCACTAGCGGTAAAAAAGGGTATTGCTTCGCTTATAATGAAGGTTCTTGCAGTTGGGGAGGTTCTTGTAAGTTCAGACATGAGTGTTCAGAGTGCGGCTCTGGTCATCCTCTTTTTCTCTGCTTTAAGAGATCAAAAGCTCAAAAGGCGGGCGAGTTTGGACAAAAAGGGGGAGAGCCCGGTGCGATTAGAAAGGATGGAGTGGTGGTTAAGGCGGTACGCCAGTAGGGCTGCTTCGTCCGAGGACGCTTTGTTGTTACTCAGGGGTTTTTCGTTAGGTTTTTCTATCCCATCATTGGCTTCGGCCGCGCTGGGGTGGCCAAGGAATTTAAGATCGGCTAGGGAGAATCCCTCGTCGGTATGGAGTAAGCTAATCAGTGAAGTGGAAAAAGGTCCTTTTGACGAGGTTCCAATAAAAAACCTGAGAATATCACCGTTGGGCCTGGTACCCAAAAAGGAGCCGGGCTCTTTTAGGCTTATTCATCATTTATCATACCCCAGGGGGCTATCAGTTAATGATGGGATTGACAAGGAGTTGTCCTCGGTTTCGTACGCGTCGGTTAAGCAAGCGGTTCAGTTGGTCAGGAGAGCTGGTAAGGGGGCTTGGTTGGCAAAGGTTGACATAAAGTCGGCTTTTCGGTTGCTTCCGGTCAATCCGGATTCATTTCATTTGTTGGGTTGCCAGATAGGGGGAAAGATTTTTGTTGACCAGTGCCTACCGATGGGTTGTTGTATATCGTGCTCCTATTTTGAGAAATGTAGTTCCTTTTTACACTGGGTACTCTGCGTTAAGACTGGTTTGTCCTCGGTCGTGCATTATTTGGATGATTTTCTATTTATCGGTTCTGCTGATTCTTTGGATTGCATCCAGTTAATGCAAGGCTTCCAGGAGTTGGCGGTGGATTTTGGCATACCGTTGGCGGAGGATAAGTCGGAAGGTCCGTCCCACATTTTGTGTTTCCTAGGGATCCAGCAGGATACAGTTAAACTTGAGTGTAGCTTCCCGAGGGATAAAATAACAGATTTAAAGTTAAATGTTTTGAATGTGTTGGGAGCTAAAAAAGTTACTTTGAAGTCTTTGCAGTCTCTGCTCGGGAAACTCAATTTTGCCTGTAGGATTATTCCAATAGGGAGGATATTTTCCAGGAGGTTATCATTGGCTACTGCAGGAGTAAATCAGTCACATCATCACATTAGGATTTCAGCGGACCATAAAGCGGATCTTCCGCTGGAATTTTTGGAACATTTTAATGGCCGTAATATGATTATGAAAGAACCAGTGGCTAATGAGGTGTTGGAATTGTTTACCGACGCAGCAGGATCTCTGGGTTTTGGGGCTTACTTTAGGGGTAGTTGGTGTGCGCAGGCGTGGCCTATTAGCTGGAAGGAGAATGGGTGGACAAGGAACCTGACATTGCTAGAGTTGTTTCCTGTTCTGGTATCAATATTGTTGTGGGGTGATAGTTTAAAAAATCATCATGTTATCTTTAACTGCGATAACATGAGCGTGGTACATGCAATTAATTCTATTACTGCCTCTTCGCCTCCAGTAGTTAGGCTACTGAGGCAATTGGTATTGAAGTGCCTTCAGTTAAATATATTAGTTAGAGCATCCCATATCCCAGGGGTTAAAAATGTGATTGCAGATTCCTTATCAAGGTTTGAGTGGGAACGTTTTAGGAAAGAAGCGCCATTAGCGAAGGTGGAGCAGACACCATTTCAAGTGGAGTGGTGGAATTTGATCTTATGAGCAGGACCTGATAGGAAACGGGTAATGGAACAGCTGCCCGAATCACAAAAAGTAAGGGTACCGGGGCACTGGGTAATAGGGCTGCCCAGATGTCAACAAAAGCTGTATTGGGTATAGAGGACTGCCCATATGGCATTAAAAATTCACGACGAGTAGAAGAGAAATGCCGTCAAATGAAAGACCATAGTTTAAAGTATGGGACACGGAGTAGAAACTGCTTCAGTGTCCCTAATATGTTGGTTAATGCGACAATAAAAGTTTGTGATATGTATATACTATGTGTTTTATTGCAGGAACCCCCATACAGTTATGGATCGTAGGCCATTCATTCATTTATTGGGCCAGAAGGGCAGCAGGAATAACTGATCAGGGCCGTCAGCTGGGTTTCCCAGAGGAAGCAGTATTAATTAAGTGGTTCAGGGTCAGGGGTTTGAGATGGGAGCAGGTTTTATTAAGGGTATCTAGTCTAGCTAGGTCATCTCCTCCGCCGGAGATTCTGCTGATCCATGCAGGGGGTAATGATTTAGGTTCCATGTCCATGAGGGAGCTTATCGGAAAAATGAAGAGGGATTTGCTCAGACTGAGGCAATTGTTCCCAGACTTATTAGTAATTTGGTCCCAGATAACACCAAGGTTACGCTGGCGAGGGGCATTTGATCATGCCAGGCTTGACAAGGCCAGGAAAAGAATAAACAAGATCATGGCATCTTTTGTTAGGCGTTTAAGGGGGTTTTCCATTAGGCACAAGGACCTAGAGACCCCGGAGGCCCACGTGTTCTTTGGGAAAGACGGGGTTCACCTAAATGAAATTGGCCTTCAGTTATTTAATTACACTTTGAAGGAGGGTATAAGGCAGGCCATGGTTTTGTTTGGCGGTGCTGAGCCTGTAGGGCTTGCGGGTGGCGGGGGTGCTGCATCACCTTAGGGCGGAGCTCATTAGCTGAGAAGGTATCCTGTCTGGGCCAATGACAGAGGTCTCTTGGGCACGGGGTTCCATAGGGCCTCTGGCTGGGGATGAGCTCTGTCCTGGGGAAGGTATGCAGCCCCAGGTTCAGGTCAGGTTATGGTACCTGTTATGTTATGTTAATAAAGCTGTGGCCTGTAATTATACCCATACATCTGTTGTTTGTGTGTTTATTGGGTTAACGGGGGTTAATGGTAGAAGCGGACCAAGTCACACATGCGGAGGTCATAAAAATTATAGAAGATGCTACTGATTAGTGTAATTAGTGGTTTTACGTCAACAGCAGCTCAGCAAAGGGAGGTGCCACATTTGAGCTATTCTTCCTAGATGGACAGTTGCAAAAGTGTTCTAAAACTTTTTAAGCATTTCCTATCCATGGACCCTATGCTAATCCCTGAAAAAGCACTTATGAGTGCCCTAACTGCAGAGTAAATCCTACTTAGCTATGTTTATCCCATCCCTAAAAACATTGCGTGAGAACTCCTACGGGTCACTACCTTGAGTGAACTTTACGACAGACGAAAATGAAGGCATAAATCTCCATTGAGTTTTGCACTGACAATAAATTACGAGTCACTCTGTTAGACTTTTACAAATTTTACTGATCACTTGCAAATCAGGGCACTGCTGTAATTGCAAAAGGCAGAAGAAAATTTTACATTTACCAAACATCACTCGCAAGTAGTTTTTAAACCGTTGCTGTGTTCCCTATAAGCTTTTAAAGTGACAGTATAGCATAAAAAGCACTACAAAATTATGACATTTCAACGTTATTTGGCACTTAACTATCCAACTTATGTGTAATTAAAAAGTATGATATGTTGGTATTAAGCCCGTTTTATGATACAAAATCCACGGTAACAAACAAACTAGTACTCAAGGGGTTAATACACGTCACAAAACCACGTTGCCTGGAAACAAAAACTCCAATGCATTGTCTATAAATATATCAAATTTTAAGCACAAAATAAACATGTCTTTATTTATTGCACCTATACATACTATTGTAACATCTTTTTAATATCAAAATATATTAATAAATAAAAAAACAATTACTTTATATATATATATATATACAGTATATATATATATATATATATATATATATATATATATATCTGTTCCCTTGCTGTAGCTAGTTATGAGCAGTTGTTCCTGCACTTCCCTCTCATTATAAGATTTATGACATTCATACTTCCTATTGGCTCCTACAGGCCTGTCTCATCCGTAAAGCTTGGTTTCGCTCCTCTCTACACAGAAATCTGTTGCGTCTAAGGCAGGGTTTATGGCTGTGGGCTGAGTGCCCTGATGTGGGGGAACTAAAGTTTAGAAAAGTGATGTAACTTGAGAAGAAAAAGCTCCCACAGCTTAGACTAGGGCCCCATATTTGCAATGAGTGTTAAATGCTTTAACAGGTAAAATATAAATACAAAAAAACAGAGTCTCTTTAATAGTAAGTTAAACATATAATTCAGTGATCCTTTAAATTAAGGTTGGAAAAGTCAGCTTGATGCAAATGTAATAGCAGGTTTGTATGAAAATGTGGAGTCATTTCTGAAAATATTTGAAATGCAATGTTTATCTTCCCTAGTTAATTACTGAAACAGTTTCATAATCAGTATTCAATTACTTTTATGCAAATGCAAATAGATTAGATTTTTGAATAAAGCCTGTTCCCTGATAAAGTGTGTAATGAAATGCATCTTCAGATCCTCATATCATCTCATGACACGGTTTCTGGTAAGTTTTAATGTTACTACACAGCCACTCTTATACAGCAAGACCTACCACTGTTCTATACAGAAGAACAAAATGTGGCCTTATTCTTCATGTAATCTTGACTACTACTAGTGCAACACATATTAATATATTTTTAATAGCAAATATATGTTAAAAATCAATTTATGTTTTTAGATTTAAATATTATTATTTTTTTACTGTCAGTATTATATAGTTTATGGAAATATTTAGTGCAAACCACACAATATAAAACAAATTTATTGTATTCTAACTTTTGGGGCAACAGAACTAGAGAGGTAGTGGAAAATATATTGGTTAAAAAATATAGTTTTTTTTACAAAACCTAAAGTATATAACAGTGCTGCTGGTAAAACCATTGGGAGTCACCTCTCCCCCCCCTCCCGGAAGATGGTACCAGTGCTGGCATATCATTATTTATTGCATATCACATATATAGTTGTGAGCGTACGAGTTGTTGCTAACGCTGCGGGCTCGCTACGCGAGTCGCGGCCCTCGCGAAGCGAGGGCAGTGGCCGAGGGTCTCAGTTGCTGGCATGGAGCGCCGATGGCGAAGGCGCTCCATGCCAGCAACTGCGACCCTAGCAAACTTCACGTCGCAACCCAAACAGCACGACACACACATTACGACACTCGCAAACAACATACGACACACGTTCACACACATTACGGCCTCGCAACACTCGGACGCAACTCGCGAACATTACAAAATGTAAAACACAATACATACACACAGCACATACATAAAAACCTTACCTACACCAAGAGGGAGCACCCAGGACCTCAAAAATACAACTTACACCTCGATTTTACTCGAAATAAAACAGTTTAGAGACTAAAAAAAAATCTAAGCGAGAGAAAAAATGGCCGCCGAACAAAACGAAAACGAGGCTACAGCACTCTAAACTCGCAAAACACCGCAAGAAACTCGCAAAACGCAAAAAACGACCTACGGATATTCATACCACACAGTGCACACATTCAGCATGCTTACACAGCAGCTCCACACCACTAATGCTGCAGCAACATCAACACAGATTGCCAGCTCTTCATCACAATGCTTCAAAATAGGTACAGTATATTCATTTAGTAATGTAGTACATATTTATTATACACCAAACAGCATTAGCTACCTTACAATTTCATTGCCGTCATTTTTTGACGGGCAATTCGCTAGTATAGTATATAATAAGCAGCGAGTTTCCAGTCTTGCAGGGTACTTTGGAAAAAGCACTTTCTGCAAAGATTCTAAGCTTAAAACAGGGCCCGCCATTTTCTGCAGTTTGTTAATAATGTACTTTCCTTGTTACTATCCCCTGTACAGTGCAAAAAGAGAATATTTTGTCGAGTTACAAATAAAAGATAGTAATAATAGTATAATATATACTAGAGGAAGGATATCCAAGCAAGGCTACCACGTATGGAAATGTATACCTGTGCAATGCTGTTGTGTACTGTGTATGCGAATATATATATATATATATATGCAAGACTACTGTACACTGAACTTTTAATAATATATTTGTCTAAGACAGTTGTACACCATACAAGTACGACTGTATTTGTGTAACAAAATACATACATTTGACTGTAAAGTATATGGCAGTGTTCACCACTACTGTTTATCCTTCTGCATCCAGTCATGGTCATTCCTATGGCCTTCCATGAAGTCCTAACACCAGACTATGAAACATATTTATTTAATAAAGGGAAACAAATTGAAATATTTCACTACTATATGTGCAGTTAATGTAAAGTTATGTTGTGGGGATGGGGAAAATGGAGGTGTGATATGTGGCAGGGCGGGCAGAAATCAGAATCTGCATTACATGCCAATATAGACATTTTGTGATGAAGATTTTTGGAGAAAAAAAAAAATCAGTTTGCTGTAAGTGTACCATTAATGGCAACATATGCCTTGCTTTTAGATTTCTAGCTATGGTTTCAGGTGAACTATGGTTAAAAATTATACAAACATCTCTATGAGGACACTTCTGCTTCTCTTATTATATATTTGTTGTGTATCTAGTGCCACGTCACACGGACCTTTCAACATTGAAGCCCCCTAAAATTTGAGACTGCAAGGACTTTCATTTCTTTTATTACGCATATTTCCAGTCAATTATTTTATTATTCATATTTCCAGTCAAATGTACAATTGGCAAACCATGTTACATGTAATGTTTATTTACTAATTACTGTAATTGCACTACTGATGTAATGTGTGATAGCTACTACAATAAAATGAATAAGAAACATAATGATCATCCTGTTTCTCGGTTAAGCTGATTCATCAGGCTTGTGACAACCAACTCCTATAACTGCAGAAATGACAAACCATTTAATAAATGTTGCACTTTTGGCATTTTACTTTTTTTCGATAGTCTTTTAAACACAAAAAATCAAAAAATAGGTTTTAATATATTTTTGCTGGTGTCATGGCAATATTCCCTGTTAGCCATAATAATAATTCCCATTTTGTGCGACATCACAAGTCAGATTAATATGCCAAATATTTATTCGAATTTGAAGTTGTCAAAAAATGATTCCCTTAACATGTAAAATAACAAGGATTAAGGCCAAAATTCACAAAGCAAAATTATTTAGTGCCCCTGTAATCCTTAGTGAATTTTGGCCTATGATTATGAAAGATGACACTTCCAAATATAACAAAACCCCCTCTCCCTTTTCTCTTACCCATTCATTCAGTACTAAGTATAAGAGCATATCCCCTCAGGCTACAAGCTATTAGGAAATGCTGAAGACCGAAACAAGGAACTATCAATATACATGGTACGTTAAATTTAAGATTTTCTCTGAAAAATATTTTATGTTACACAGCTGCTAATGTTTTTAGTTTAGATATTCCATAAGCATTTGGCATTTTACCTAACCTATAGTGGTAGTTTAAGACTAGATTTAGTTTTATTAAGTATTATGTGCAGGGGAGTATGTGAAACAGCATTTTTAACACTAATACACAAAATTGGCACATATATATTTCTATAATGCTGTGGTATAGAGGCTAAAGTTCACTGAGCTTTATTGTAATTGAATAATATAGTTCCATGCAATGCAGAAGGGCTTTGACAGGTAATTGAAGAGAGAGTAGAGGGATAATTAGTGATTAAGTCTGTGAGTATCAGCTGTGAAAGACGGAGGTGATAGTGCAGAAACCTGCACAATAAACTAACAGGAATCATAGGTAGAATGGCATGTAAGAGGCACTCAGAAGAAGAAGAGAAAAGTGGTGGTATCTGAGGGTCAAGGTCTGAAGATGAAAGAAACTGATATGAATAGAACTGCGATGTTGTCTGTAGGTGAGTACTTCTGCGTAGCTGGATGGTATGATGCACATAGTAACTGCCTTAGTACTCTACCTATTTATGTCTTCTTATCTTCATCCACAAGGACTATCAAGCTTCCAGTCCATGCATTCATCTCACTCCAACAAAGCCAATATACCTCTGCTTATATCCCATCTAATGTTCCACGCAAGACCAACACCTCCACTCTCCTGGCACAACTCCAATGGCTTCCTTTCTTCTGCTGATGTCCCAAACCTGGCCTACAAATATCTATATAACCTTGTTCATCCTCCCGGCAATCCAAATAGGTCTCAACATTCAGTTTCATTCCCACCCTGTGCCTAATCCTGCTTTGGTCCCTTCTCCCACCTTGCACCCTTTTAATGAGATAAACCATAACTTCACATAAGACAAACTGCCAACCTACGTATACTCCACACATCCATGAAGACCTGCCTCCTCTCGCTTTACAATCTGATATAACTTAAGTCTCTCACACTCCTCCTGATTTCATGGCTCATCCTTTTGAATTCCTGACCCAGATCTTGCCTCTTGCCTGATGCACAATTTCAGCAACTGATGAAACCCTCACTTTATGCTCAACATGATATTTTTGTGCAACTCAATGTAATCCTCTATATGATGTACCATTTCAGAACTGTCTAAAGCTCCTGGAACAAAGGAACTATATATAAAATGTAAATTAATTAATTAATAAATAAAATAGTAATAATATTACACTAAAATGTAGTTTTAGCATGTCATATTTTCCATTTATTAGGGATTTTAGAATTGCACTAACCTTTTAATTGTGGCTTTACAGTGAGGATTATAAATAATTACAGTACTTTGCATATGCCAACTTGGAACGGCATCCTATTGAGAAATGTGGGTAAATGTCTGCATTGTGAGTACTGCAGAATAAAAGGGCTCATTAATCCGAATGTTTTGTAATAATCTCTAAGCTTGCTCTACTTATTTCATTGACAGATTTAAAGGAGCAGGCTTAGAGAAGACTAAAGTGTTATAAATATATTTTCATGGGTTAATGGGCTGAAATGGATAAAGTGACATTTCAAGAAATAACCACTGTGTGATCACATATATAGTTATGGATCTGCGTGATTGTTCGTAACGTTTGGTCACACAGTTGCGTCCCTTTGCAAAGCGAGGGTGCAACCGCGAGCCTCTCAAAGCAAGGCAAACCAGCGCTGCCATCACACAAGCGAGGCGAAGCAGCCACACAGCACTTAGGCTGCAATGTGCGCTTGAAGGCTTGCGATGAGGGGCTCGCGATGAGCGCCGAAGGTGATCAGTGCAAAGCAGGAAATTTGAAGTACATGTGGGGAAGCTCACAATGAGTGCCGAAGGTGCTCAGAGGACCAAAAGCCTTACATTGTGTGGCAAACAGCATTGCCAGTGTTACAATTTTTATCCCGTCATTTTTGATGGGCAAGTTTCTAGTAAAAATATATACAGTACTCTGGAATGTTTGAGTCTAACTAACAGAATGATTAAGCAGAAAAATGTCATAAAGGTATTTTGTAAATAAACTATACATACACGTTGATTTCCTTTCTCATTCATGAAGGTATTTGTGACATTTTAGTGCAGGTTTCACATTTCTGCATCAGCAGGACTTGCAGTTATCCTTGTGAGCTGCCTCCATTGAACATAGGTGGTAAATTGGTATGTTTCAAATACAAAATACTTCAATTATAACAAGTCTCCTTCCTCCCCGGCCCTCAGTTCACTGCTCAGTAGATGAGCACATGCCCTCAGACTCCATGTTATCAGGAAGTACTGAAACAAGAGAATATGAAACAAACATTCTATACACAAAAATTAAGAATTCCTTAAAAAAATGTTTATTTTATATAGGAGAAACATGGTCTATGAGATCCACTAATACTTTAGAGGGGACTCAAAGGGCTGTGATGATCTGTAATACAAAAGTAAAAAGAATGCACAACCACCCTCTTACCGAGATGTGTCAGGGGAACTAGTTGCAAGGTACAGAAACTTGAAAATACTACACTAATAGTAGTGTACAGACATTCAAATATAATTAAAGGAAAAGCACACCTGTAAACTAGTGTGTCCCCCAAACCAAGGGTGTAGGAAGAGGCGGGGGACAACTCCCGACACACACACACACATTGTATGCAACCACTTAACTCTCATCACTTCCCAGTAATCTCCCCCTCACCACTTGTCCTTTAGTTGCTGGATTCCTCTGAAAGCTGGGTCTCACAAGATCGAGCGAGATAATGAACAAGAGGTGAGGGGAATACTACTGGGAAATGAGGGGACCACCATGGATAAGGTACCTATTATACTATAATTTATTATATTTAATGTATATGTGTCACAAATACTCCAGCACATATATAATATATATATACTAGTAAATTGCCTGTAAAAAATGACGGTATAATGTTTAATATTTCTCTCCCCCCTCTTCTCCCTCCTGTGTCTCTTCCCCCTTTCCTCCCCTCTGTCTCTCCCCCCCTTCCCTCCCCTCTGTCTCTCCCCCCTTCCCTCCCCTCTGTCTCTCCCCCCTTCCCTCACCTCTGTCTCTCCTCCCTTCCCTCCCCTCTGTCTCTCCCCCTTCCCTCCCCTCTGTCTCTCCCCCTGTCTCTCCCCCCTTCTCTACCCTCTGTCTCTCCCCCTTTTCTCCCCCCTCCCCTGTGTCTCCCCCCTCCCCTGTGTCTTTTACCCCCCTCTCCTGTGTCTCTCCCCTCCTGTGTCTCTCCCTCCTCTATCCCCTCCCCTGTGTCTCTTCCCCCTGTGTCTCTCCCCCTTCCCTCCCCTGTGTCTCACCCCCCTTCCCCCCGTGTCTCTTTCTCCCCTCCCCTGTGTCTCTTCCCCCCCTCCCCTGTGTCTCTTCACCCCCTCCCCTGTGTCTCTTCACCCCCTCCCCTGTGTCTCTTCCCCCCTCTATCCCCTCCCATATGTGTCTCTCCCCCCTCTATCCCCTGCCCTGTGTCTCTTCCCCATGTGTCTCTTCCTCCCTCCCCTCTGTCTCCCCTCCCCTGTGTCTATTTCTCCCTCTCCCCACCCCTGTGTCTTCCCTCCCTCTCCCCTCCCTTATGTCTTCCCTCCCTCTCCCCTCCCTTATGTCTTTCCCCCTCTCCCTTCCCCTGTGCCCCCCCTAATGTCTTTCCCCCTCTCCCATCCCCTGTGTCTTCCTCTCCCCTCTCCCCTGTGTCTTCCTCCCCCCTCTCCCCTGTGCCTTCCTCTGCAGCTCGCGGCTCTTGCCACCTCTGTATGGACTTAGGAAGTAGTGGTAAGTGTGTGCACTCCCATGGAGCTTTACACACTTCCCAGAATTATTATATAGTTGATAGAATAATCTTACCCTTAATGATAGCTTATCAGACAGAACCAAAATAGAATAAAATATAACTTATATAAATAGGAAAAAACACACAAATCATTAATATTAGAAAACATTTTCCATTAAATAAAAGCAAACCCCTGTACAGCGCTTCGGAATATGTTGGCGCTTTACAAATAAAGAATAGTAATAATTATGCTGCAGTGTAATGTTTTCTGGACAGCTTCCTAAATGTGGAAGAGACTTTGAATACAGGGAAAGCTTTTTTCTGCAAAATGAAATGTGACAGCAAACTGACAGTGCTTTCAGTAGGATTAATAGAAAGCTCATTAGTTTACAAAGACACACCTTCTTGAGAAAGCAGACAAAATAAAAAATAAAAATGGAAAAATTTACTAAAAAATAATTGCATCTAATAGTGAAGGTTGTGTTTATTGTATTTTTATATTTAGTTTATTATAACTAGTTCATTATAATAATTATCTATAAATATCAGGCTTAGTTATTCAAAACACCATATAAAATGTGTTGTATATAGATATAAACAGAGAAACAAGATGTTCTCCTGGTAGGATGTATGTAATGGGTTAAAAGTGTATTTCCATGTTGAAGCAAATTAACATAATTATATTGACAGATTTAAAAATTTAAATATCATTACCCATTAGAGAAAAATGGCTTAATGACTGGGACATGTTTAATAGATATAAACTGGCGGCCTTCATTAAGCTGAATTCTTGAATGTGGATTATTATTACATTTCACTTCTTTGTGGGGATGAACTGGATTTGGAACAAATTATCTATTTCCATGTGAGAAAGCTTAATTAGTACAGGAAATAGGTACAACTGCTCTATAGAAATTGTTTGCAATATATTTCAATAGATAGATAGATGTAAATAAATAAATATAAGACAATTTAATTCATAATTTGTATTCGTTTTTAATATTTCCATAGACTAGGATTGTGATGTGTATCAAGTTCATATGCAGTTGGTACCATTACAGCCTGGCTTAGACTGTTGTTGATATGCTTTTACTTATGTATTTCTGATTGAGTATTATGCTTGAGAGGCTTTATTATGTTATGCAAGGGACCCTAGCAGTCATCCAGCTAGTGGAGCCTTCCAGACAGAAGGTATCCCTTGAGGGTCCTAGATGTGCAGCACTACACTAGGACACTGTCTATATGATGTGTATCTGGTCCATACAACCAGGTTTAGATTGTTGTTTATATATGCCTGGATACAGTATTGAGAACTTATTTGATGTATATGTATATCAGAATAACAGATAGTTACAACTTGGGAATACCGCTGATGATATAAATCTGAGCTAGGTATGCCATTGAAAATGCTTTTATCTATATAACGTTAAATCTGAGCCAGTTAAAATTACTGTTCTTATATCATGCAAATTTGATTTATAAGCAATCTACTGATATTAACATAACCGGGTTAGACTGGTGGTGACATAAGCCTGATATGATCATAACATTGAGATTTTACAGAGTCTGATTTTCAGGATAACTCCTTAGCAGGAGGATCTTATATATCATTTTTTTAAAAATGGATCATCCAAAATATCTCTCAAGATTGATCAAATTCTTAATAATGTTTTATTATGAACAAGAGTATATATTTAATTATTTTTTGTCTAATAAACATGCGATGCTGAATATCAGCATTGTGGGTAGTTAAATATAAGATTTGTGTTTAGCAAATTTGTAGAGCTCATTACACGTCATTACACACCCCTTTCCTGATAACTCTCGATGAGCCTCATACGAGCAGAAAAAGCCTTTAGTAACTCAGATGATGACTTGAGAAGCTGGATCTCCCCCGCCATCCTTCAGTAAATTACCTCCATTATCTGAAGGTTCCTCCCAGATATCTAACAATGTTAAGAAAAAAAGCAAATGTCTTACACCTTTCAAGCAAAGTTAAATACAATAAATAAATACATTTTGCATATCAAGTCATGCTCTTCATATGAGTATCCTAAGAATATGATACTTTACCTACGTCAAGGTAATCTACCAACTGCAAACAATTGCTTTTTTTTTATAAGGAATTTTTTATCATATTTTTAAATAATTTTATTACAATATCACAATCATAACAATTAGAGACAATAAAATTATAGAGACAATAAAATATTTTTTGTAAATTATTTTGAAACCAGTGACTTGCCCTTCAAAAATGACGGCAAGAAAATTTGAAAGCTGGCAATGCTGTTTGCCACAGAATGCAAGTCTCTGTAAGTTATGAGCTCTGAAGGCGCTCATCGTGAGCCCCGCAGTGAGCGGCTTCCCCACTCATTGCAGGCCTCGATCAAACTGCCACTTTCATGCCTCTACCACCATCTACTTTACGGGCCTTGCAACGAGTGCCTTTGGCGTTCATCGTGAGCCCCGCAATGAGCGGCTTCGCCCCCTTGGCGCTCATCTCGAGTCCTCGTTTAGACGATTTTTGTGTTGCGTGCCCCGCGATCAGCGACAAAGTGCTACGTCCTTCATTGCTGATACCTGCGATGAGTGCCTGTGGCGCGAGCCCTGGTGGGTTCATCGGGAGCCCTGCAATGAGCGCCTTTGGCGCTCATTGCAGCCTAACTGGTAGGGGCCTCACGATAAGTGGAGCCCTGCAATGAGCGCCTTTGGAGCTCATTGCAGGCTAAGTCGTATGCCCTTCGCGATGAGCGTCTGCAGCGCAACATTTCAGAGCGTTACCAACATACTTGGAGATAATGTTCAACGGTATCATATATCTTTCATATAGTTTCATTTATTATTTTAATAGAATTAAATGTATTCATTAAGTGTTCATAATCAGTAAGCTTTTTGAATGCCAATGTTCAGTAATGCATCTCCTAGCTGCACATGTTTTAAATGTTTTCTTTGACTTTTTTTTTTCATGTTGTTCAGTCTTTTCCGACTTTCTGTGACCTCATGGGCTGTAACATACCAAGACATCTTTATGTCCATGGCCATGCTGATCATCTTGATATTCATGGCAGAGATACTGGAGTGGGTTGCCAGTTCCTTCTCCAGTGGGCCACAGCATACAGCTCTTGGTATTCCTAGGTGGTCTCCAATCCAAGTATTGACCAGGCCCAACCCTCCTTAGCTTCAGGGTGGTGTGACCTCTTGTTTCTCTGATTGGAATGGAACCCAGGTCGCAGTGGTGAAAGCACCGAAGTCTAACCATTGGACCACAAGGGAACCCAGCTCCAGATGAACTCAACTGTGCCAAAACTGTAACACTGACAGAAGTCTTAGCATGATCAGGTGGGCTGAAAAATAGGAAACTACAAAAATTAGAAAGTAAAAAAATATTACTAAGGAAAAGGTATTTTTTATGCTGCCATATTGTTTATCTTACTGTGATGCAAATTGTGTAAGTCATAAAAATAACAGCATTTTTAGGGTAAATTTAATTTTCAAAGACTGGGTATGGAACATTTCCATCTTGTCTGACTCGAGCACTTCCTGATAGTCTGGAGCCTGTGGGCATGTTTTTATCTATTGAACAGTGAGAAAGAAAGGTAGAGGATTTGATATACAAGATTTTGGAATTAGCCACCTACTCCTTCATCTGTATACGTTTGGAAAAACAGCTTGCAAGTATAACTGGAAGTCCTACTACTGCAGAAATATACACACCTCTCTCATACAACTTGTGATACCCCTCCAGGGTTAAGCAGAAACATCAAATTGTATTATTTCTTTCGAATTACAACACAGCTTTATGACATTTATCTACTTACTTATCGTCTTAGTCTGAATTATCTTTTCAGCGCATATATATTTTATTTATCGTTCGCTTATTCTTTAAAGACAGATAAGGCCATATACAGGGCTCAGTATAGTTCTGTACACCAGCTTTTCTTTATTTTTGCACCTATTTGCTAGACCCAATAAGTACTGAATTTGCCAACAATAATGCCTTCTCCAGTGCTGATGTGATTATACCGTTCTACACATCTACGGCCATATCAGCAGAGATTACTTTTCTTATATTTCACTGGCCTCACAAATTCCCAGAAGGCTGAAGCTTTTAGTGCTCAATAAGAGGTCTTTTTTGTGGGCTTTTATGATTTAGAGATCTTTCACATTTTCCATCATGCCACCTGCTCCCCTCCTTAATATTGCTGTTTTTTTATGGTACATGGCAAATATTAGGGGATTTATATTTTAACCCCTCATGTTCCAGAGTAATCTAATAACAGACTGTGATAAAGCTGTGCAATACACAGTACCACAATGGGAAAACCCATGGGGCCTCATTCAATTGTGATTTGGCCAATTGAAAAGGTCTATATATAAGCACAGAGCATATTTTTTTTACAGAAGTGTTTCGTTACTGAACTTCTATCCAAAAGCAAGGTCTTCACTAACTAAAAACTTCTGTAAAAAAAAATATGCTCTGTGCTTATATAGAGCCCTATTCAATTCAAATTACAATTGAATGAGGCCCATGGTCGGCACCTCGGTCCTACAAGGGCTATCAACAGATAACAATAACACAATAGGATGAATTTACTAACCAGATGAGATGAGAAGGGATCTGATCTTAATTTTTCCCCACAGGAAATGATGCATAATAAATACTGTGATGAACATCTCACCTACTTGTAATGGTATTATATGTAGTCTGTAAAATATGGAGAATTAGCGTTTAGAAGTCCGATATGCGATCAGACTCACAATCCGACAAAGTACAAAATAATAATAATTAATGGCGATACTGTTCTAGTCCATGTGGGTAGCTTGATATGTATTAACTTATTGATTCCCGAGATTACTAAGCATTTCAAGTGGCTGAGATGAGAAGGGCTGTGATCTTAATACATATCAGGCGACCCACATGGACTAGAACAGTATCGCCATTAATTATTATTATTTTGTACATTGTCGGATTGTGAGTCTGATCGCATATCTAACTTCTAAACGCTAATTCTCCATATTTTACTGATGTCATGATGACTGTCTCATTTTACAGACTACATATACTGTAATACAATGGGATGCATTTACTAACCATCTCAAGTTGGTGAGACGTTCACAGTATTTTTTAAGCACTATTTCCTATAGGGAAAACTTGAGATCACAGCCCTTCTCATCTCAGCCATTTGAAATGCTTAGTAAATTTCGCCCAATGTCTACAATCCTATCACCTCCCTACCTACGCAAATATTCAATTTCAAAGACTCAGTTTGGCTTAGATGCTTGTGGTAGGACAGGGTGGGCTAGGGAGCCAGTTCAGACACAATATAAATTGACCTTATTGCACAGTGCATATCAACAAACTAAACATTATATTAGACAAAACATTTGTATGGACAAGGTCCCACTAGCACGGTATTTCACATTCCTTCCACTTGGCTTTTTCCGTTAACTAAAATATGATTATATTAGATATATTCCCTTTATTTATAAAAGAATGCCATAGATTCCATATTTTATTGTACTTCTCTAGGCTGTTTAGTGCAATGTGTGCTCCGAATTCTTTAACAGCCATTCGTCAGTGAACTTCACCATATTCACTAAGACTGTTTTATTGTATCAAAGACAGCAGAGAAATGCAAAGTTTCCACCCAAACAACCTTCTTACTTTATTCATGCTGCAAATGAGCATGTGTAACAAATGGCAGTAAATGGTATTGTAAGTGTACATGGCAAAATGTTTATATTCACCACATCAGTGGTGGCGTACAGCCTGTGCTGCAGGTGTAAAACACCAATGGCCACAACATGTATGGGATCTTTGCTACTGTCAGCAGCCTGGAGGTCAAGGGGGGCTATTAATTTATTAGGGGAAGGGTAGGTACTATTTTTATATACTGTATATAGGCGATCTAATTACCCAAGGGGTGATTTAACAACCTATATTTATTTTATTATTTTTATTTGACTACTACAGGCAGCGTCAGAGCTAGTGAATGGAGGGCCCCAGTGCAAAATAATTTAGGGGCTCCTTGCAACTTCTCTATCCACCCCTTGGGGTCAATAAAATATCCCAAAATATATGTAGATAACCAGATCATTCCTATGGTAATCAGATCACCTTTCTATAAAGTAACTGTCTCCAACCATTATCTAATACATTAAGATTCCTCATTTACCACCAGTAGCAGAGGGTCCCTACCCTGTTGTGGACCAGCAGTAGCTCTGCCTCTGCCTACAGGTAACAACCTTGTATAGAGAGGTTGTAAGAGGGTGCCTCCAAACTACTTTACACCTGGGCTCTCCATTCACTAGCTCTGTCACTGCACCACATATCTGCAAATAATCTGCAAATAATTATTATCTAATTGCATTTACCATACAGAATATAATTTGTATTATAATAGAAAATAAGCGATATTTTTTTAACTCTCACTATTATAAAACAAATCACTGGGTGAATGGTGAATAAAATGAAGTAATATGCATTTGCAAACAATGGCCTCTATTCAATTGAGAAATGTTTTGTTTTGGGAGCCCGTAAACTAATTTGCTATTCAATTGGCATCTTTTCACTAGCTGCAAACAATTTGCGGGTTACGGGCTGAAAATCCCTGCAATTGTTAAAATCGTAACTCCGACCCAGCTAAGTCTTTGATCTTTCAAGCCTGTAAATATTACAATCGCAAATCGCTATTCAACTGCTACAATTCCTCAAGCCCGCAAATGTTCTCACACCCGTAAATGGCAAATATAGAAGAGACTCCTACGGGTACCAGATACGACTCGCAAGGGGGTTAAACACCTAATCATAGCACTGTGAATGCAAATAGAAAAATCAATACTTCACTTTAAAAGATGGGGAAAGCGATGACAGACAGAATTACAATAACAGTCTCAAGCTCGTTGTTTCATGTTGCATTTCCATGTTATATCAATCTCGGGAATCAATGAGTTAATACATATCAGGCCACGCACATGCACTAGAACAGTATCGCCATTCATTTTTATTATTTTGTACATTGCCGGATTGCGAGTCTGATCGCATATTGGACTTCTAAATGCTAATTCTCCATGCTGACGGTCGCATTTACTATTGGCTGTTTCTAAGTTACAATTTTGGCAACATGCACTTCACCATTATTATGAAGTTTTATAACAGATTCTGTGTCCGTTCAGAAGAGAAGAGAAGTTCAGCGAATAGAATGAAGGGGATCTTGCCATATAATATAATATAATATACTAAGACTCGCAATAGTGAAAGTATGTAGGAAAGAGTTTATCAGATTAAATTGTTATTTTTTTTTTTTTTAAATATTCTCATATTGTGGTAAAACTGATAAAACAGATGCATTTTTTTTTGGAGGGGGGGCGTAAATGTAAATAGAAGAATATTATTTAATTTATTTATTCAATTGCATTAATTCCACCTAAGTTCTTTTAATGTGTGGTTAAAATTATTTCTGTTTATGGGTTAGATCGTTATACTAAGGAGCAGAACAAAATGTTGGGGTTTTACAAGTGGATAGATTTTCAGAAGATCTATTTATGCAGATTTAAAAAAAAAAATATCACATAAAAGATTGTCAAATTAATAAAAGGCAATTACCATGGGCTGCTGTTCATGAATGCCTACCGACCAGATTTTATTCAGACGAGGTGTGGTTCAGAATGAAAGATGCCCTAGGGCAGGTTGTGCTGATGCAGAAAGTATTCTTAATTTATTTTGGAACGGGCCATATGTACAGATTGTATAGATGTATATATCTCCCTTGATTACAACTTTGCTAAATGTTACTGTAACATAAAAATAATGTTTTATATTTTATTTTAAATTTTAAAAATAGGAAATCACATCTTATTATATGGCAAATTATTCATTGTGTCAAGGATGTCTAGAAATATGATTCTATATAAAGAGTTATATCCGGAGCAGTGAAGGGGCTAAAGAATGGAGGGCCCCAGTGCAAAAATAGTTTGGCTCCTCCCACTTTTATCTCCAGTTTTTATGTCCACCACCTGCACCCCGATCTGTAAATCAATGTATTGTCTTTATGTTAAGTTGTAAGTATCTATATCCAATTTGTATTATTTTTTTCTTTAAGAAGAGTTTTTTGTAGGATTTTCTTGTTATTGATGATATGTACATATATGAGCTTCTGATTGTATGATTTGTTTTTTTATTAAAAAAAATAAAATAAAATATAATATATAAAAAAAAAAAAGTTTCACATATAACTAAATCCAAGGTAATAAGAAACACACCTTAGTAAAAATGCTGCAGAGACAGGTGTCACAGTCATTTTTCAATTACCTTGAACTTTAGCAAGCAGATAGTACATTTCCATGTATAAAAATAACTTAATAAATCCAATTTCTGCTCAGAATCTCGAGAAATGTGATGTGCTGGAACATGCAAATGAGCCCACTATTCATTTTTCATTCATTAATCCAAAAGTTATAACACAGCTTTTGAGCACAGCATAGGATGGATTTGTATGAGATAGGTACCATCCCCACACTTATGAGATACTAAAGATCAAACAGTGCTGTCTGTGGGTAGGTTTCCTATCTCATATTTTATTTGCTGTACTTAGTATGGTGGGGGCCCCTATCACCCGTTTACTCATCATAAACTAAATTAATTGTGGTCTGAAACCTTAAGTAATTTATTACAATGGGCTAGATTCATTGAGTGTATCAAACCATATTTCATACAGTGAAACATATAAAATATACACAGGCTAAAACACAAAATGTCACAGTGTGGGAAGGGCTGTGATGGCACTTTCCCATAGGAAACAGAGCACTACAAGCACAGCAATGCACATCACAGCTCTTCCAATGCTTAACCAATCTCTCTCATGAGCTCCTATACATAAACTGAAAGATGCTTTGGAACAGAGTAAAAGTCATGAATTCTTGTATAGAATTTCAGAGTAAATGATACAGCCCTTAATACAGACGGATACAATCATTGTTGTTGTAGCAATACACAATGAGTGTAAAAATACAATATGTAGTAATATGCAATGTGAGTAATAATACAATATGTAGTAATACACAATGAGTGTAACAATACCATATGTAGTAATACACAACGACTGTGATAATGCAATATGTAGTAATACACAATGAGTGTAACAATACAATATGTAGTAATACACAACGACTGTGATAATGCAATATGTAGTAATACACAATGAGTGTAACAATACCATATGTAGTAATACACAACGACTGTGATAATGCAATATGTAGTAATACACAATGAGTGTAACAATACCATATGTAGTAATACACAACGACTGTGATAATACAATATGTAGTAATATGCAATGTCAGTAATAACACAATATGTAGCAATACACAATGAGTGTAACAATACCATATGTAGTAATACACAATATGTAGTAATACACAATATGTAGTAATACACAATATGTGGTAATACACAATGAGTGTAATAATACCATATGTAGCAATACACAATATGTAGCAATATACAATGAGTGTAATAAAAGCGTATATAGTAATACACAATATGAGTAATAATACAATATGTAGTAATACACAATGGGTGTAATACAATATGTAGTAATATGCAATGTCAGTAATAACACAATATGTAGCAATACACAATGAGTGTAACAATACCATATGTAGTAATACACAATGACAGAAATACAATATGTAGCAATACACAATGAGTGTAACAATACCATATGTAGTAATACACAATGACAGAAATACAATATGTAGTAATACACAAAATGTAGTAATACACAATGAGTGTAATGATACCACATGTAGTATTGGTATTACAGGCACATGCACAATATAAATCAGTACACACTATGTATATTATTAAATTACATTGCCACTTAAAAACACAACAATACTGACACACAATCAATACACACACGTTAAAATAAATCATCAGTGTTACTGTAACTTGAATGTGCAATAATAGACGTGTGTTGTGTACATGCCACATACACTGCTGTGAGGCATGTTTACACTCCACCTGACACGTTCAGTTCTGTACATGCTCTGAAAATGAATTTTGCAGGACACTATCACTTTAAGTAAATCTCAGGAGAGGAGTACCAAGGATCATGTGATTACTGATTGATTGCAACACTGTTAGGAGCTGGTAAAAGCTGCAAAAGCAGAGTAAGCAGAGGTATATCCTGGGAAGGAATGTGCATTTTGGATGACATCCTACACTGCAGTGTGCAATGCACTAGGAGACACAAACTGCAGGACCTCTCCAAGGACAAAGGGAGGATGCTGAGCTGGGGGATCCTGCTGGGATCTGAAGATGCACTACTGGACTGTGATAGAGAAATGGTGAGTGGGGGGCTTATACTTAGGCACTGCTGTATATAACAAAGGGCTATGTGTTCTGCATGCATAGGGACACAGGATGCATTATGTTTGCAATTCACCTGAGTGACTTAAGATGCTCTCCATATATAAGTAAGGCATCTATATTTTTGCAACACTATATAACACATGCATTTGATAATAAATAATCTAATGAAAGTATATGTGTAATGCACCTTAACTCCTTGTATTATAAATACATTGTAACTCCTTGCATTTTAAAAACACAAATTAGGCATTACCCTATAGCAAGGTCATGATGTGATGTAAAAAATAATTATGAGGGGAAAAAAACAGCAACAATAATATCCATGCAACACCTATAGAGAGATAAGTGATTTTATATAACAAAGAATATATATTGTATTGTTTTTATGACATTATAGAAAATGTGAAATTGCATATAAATGATACATTTTACCACTGGTAAAGTGTTTATTGTTGGAAAGGGAATAAGTTAAGGCAGGTAAATGGAAATGGGTCCCGTAGTATCAGTTTGCATGGATGCTCATGGTTAATTCCTTGGTTCTGTAAGGAGTATATTGCAGAGGAAGCATGACCCCTACTGACTGCAAGCTTCCCAGCACTGGATACATGGGGCAGCCTTATAGAGCTATACTCAATGACCCTTATTGTTAGCACAGAGCAAGGTGGTTGTATGTATGTATATATACACAGTGTATACATGTATCAATCTATCTTTAGGAATATTTACTAAGTGGCTGAGATGTGCATCTCTGTATTTACTATGTACTATTTATGTGGAAAGATTGACCTTCTGTCATCTCAGCCACTTGAGATGCTTAGTAAATTCCCTACCTATATATATGGTACTACATGACCATCATAGAAATAGGTATGGTAAACAATACATGTGCGATGAGTGTGTGTGAATGGGTCTCTTTAGAATATAAGGCTGGTGATGTCACTAGGCAGCAGTGCCATACATGGGTATAGGAGCCAAAGAAAATATGGGGGGGGGGGGGGGGGTACATATAGCATAAAAATACCACATAACTGCTTATCTACATAAATACACACATTGAAAAATCTGGGGGGGTTGCCCCCCTCATCCCCCGTAGTTACTACACCCATGGTGCCATATATACCATTATGAAAGTACCCATAGTGTACTGCACAGAGCATTATAGAAAACTCTGAGGTATTATTGTCTGTGCAGGGTGCCTATATTTTGGGACTCTGACACACTTAATTTGGATAACCAGAATTCTGTATAATCACACAAGAATTATAAGAACATTCCTGCTAACTTTTTCTCTCTTATGCTCCCTCTAAGCACTTGGAGTCATCTCATTTGGGAAAAAGCACTCTATATTTTAAATTAATAAATATAATTTATAAAATACATATATATACTCATACACGTAAAGAGTGAGAGATGCTCCATATTACTTTCCTATTCACAGGTTTATAGGGAACATTATTTTTTAATAACAGTGTAATTAAGATAGCTTGGTAGCTCTCATACCATCCATCATATGTAGGTGTGTGCTTCCATAAGTATTAACTTGTCTCTATAACTCAGTCAGACTTTCACTGCATTGCTTTTAGTGCATTCATGTTCAATCCTTATATAGCACCTATACTTATCCATAATGTATCCTGTAGCATCTCCAACAGTGCTTACTTTTCCAATGTGTGTTCAATGCCAACATGTTGTCTCAAGTGAAAGGATAAAATAGAGATGAAGAATGAATAAATATGTTTGCACATTGCTATACCATCTTCTCAAATGTCCTTCTTTTGAAGCGAAGTCTATAGCAAGATTCTGTTTTCCATGCCCCACTTTCCCTGGATCCTCCTGTCTCTTTATTCTCAAAATCTGGGAGAAAGATATAAGCCTGGAGTGTGAGTTCTACACAATATCAGCCTTATTAAATTGCAATTTGGCAAATTTAAAAGGGCTCTATTTAAGCACAGAGCATATTTTATTTACAGAAGTTTTTAGTTAGTGAAGTCCTTTCTTTTGGATAGAAGTTCACTAACTAAAAACTTCTGTAAAAAAATTATGCTCTGTGCTTATATAGAGCCCTTTTAAATTTACTGAATCTCAATTTAATAAGACTGTATATGTCTTTACTGAGAAGGGTGCACATATTAAATGTGTGTGTCGCATTTTACAGCATAACCAATACCACCTAATAGCCCGTATCTTTCAGTAATAGAAGTGTCTATATTTCAATATTAAGTGTTGGGTGATTTTGTGTGTGTGTGTATATATATATATATATATATATATATATATATATATATATATATATATATAATAAGAGTATTGAAGTATTCAGTGATAGATTTTTATTGAATGTAGAGTGGTGACCTTTATCAAGTCTGAGGCAATATATATATATATATATATATATATATATATATATATATATATATGCAGTGTAGTCATTTTTAAATAACTGACGTGATATTTATTCTGTAGTAAATATATATTCAACAACCCATAATCCTTTGGGTATACAAATGGTTAAGTCTGCACTAAGTAACACACTGTGTTTGGATACTCTCCTTCCAGGTCAATGTGTAACGAATCCTATCTGCGCTGAAGCAGTATGGGAATCCCGGCTTCACTAGCGATCTACATTGTCATCGAGGTGCTGATTGCCTTGGTTTCTGTGCTTGGGAATATACTGGTGATCTGGGCTGTGATTGTTAACCAGGCCCTCAGAGACACTACGTTTTTTTTCATTGTGTCCCTGGCTGTGGCTGATATCGCGGTAGGAGCTCTGGTCATTCCACTGGCCATCATCATTAGCATTGGACTGGAGACAGAGTTTTATAGCTGTCTCATGGTGGCCTGCATTGTACTGATTTTGACCCAGAGCTCAATATTAGCCTTGCTGGCCATAGCAGTGGACAGATATCTCCGAGTCAAGATCCCAACAAGGTTAGTAGAGGAATAGCACTGAATTTTTAATATTTATGTTTTAATACTTTCGTTAAACAGTTACTACAGTCTTTTGCAGTGTGTGTTTGCGCACTTAAGCATGATTTTATTAACAAGTGCTTAAAAGTATTGTTTTTACTCACTGAAACTTTCCAAACAGTCCCTGCAAAGGTCCGCCCCCTGTAGCTCATGCTATACATTGTGTCTGTAGTATGAATAACTTGACTTGATGATGTTTAACATGACAGCAGACATTGTGCCTATTTCTAACAGGATTGAACAACTTGAAGGAATAATGGATTCAGATAAGATATATATTTAGTTAATTTGAAAGCCCATCAATTCAATAGCCGTTTCACAACAGAACACCTTACCTCCACTGTTTAGTAGATAAGTATATGCCCTCAGGCTCCAATTTATCAGTAGTGCTGATACCAAACAATATGGAACATTCTATACACAGAGGGCCAGATTCAATTCCAAGCCCGCAACTCGATTGCAGACAGCTGAATGTCTGTGAGTGTGTCTGCAGGCTCCCATTGGTCTCCGATTACGATGCTAGTCAATTTATCAAGGCTGCAAGTTACTGGCCCAAAGCCAAAACCGTAAACCATGCCTGTAACCTCCCATTTCATATCAGCCAATAGAAAATGAGACTGGCATTATTACGGCAGTAAAACATGGAGGTTACATGTCAATTGATTAGGTTCGGGGGTCCGATATGCGATGGGACTCGCAAACCCTCAAAATAAAGAATTATATAAATGAATGCCAGTACTGTTCTAGTCCAGGTTGGTGGCTTGATATGATCTCATTGATAGCAGAGATCAATTTAACCCCGAAATGACACATAAAAATAAATATTATTTCCTGTGGGCTTGAGACTGTTGTGCAATTAATTCCAATGTCTATCATCTCTTTCCCCGTTATTTACAGTTCAGTATTGTTTTTTTATTTGCTTGATATACATATATATATATATATATATATATATATACATATATATACACACATACATATATGTACATGTACATATAAATTATGTAACAAATCAAGAATATAAGCAGCTATGTAATTCATGAGCATAAAAGCTTTCTAGAGATGTTTTTTATTTTTTTCTGACTCTTTCTGTATAGTTGGGGATTACATCTTGGACTGTGAGTCTGTAGCTTGAGTAGGAGGGTTATCCTATCCAATCCTGTTAGGGAAAAAAGGCAAAATGTTTGCTAGTATTGAAGCAAAATTTAATACAGTAGTTCAAAAAAAGAAAGCTGTATTTATTTTAAACTTTATTTTGCACATTATCAAGTCTCATTCTTCATAATAGCGTACTATATGGGTCTTTAAGAGGAAACATGATCAAGTGGTAATTTGGCTAATTAGTAGGGTTTGCTCAGGCAATTGAACATTTGAATGATAATAATTGGCTCCTAAATGACATTTCTAAACTATAGATCATTCATCATGGAAACACTGTATCATACAAAACATGTGTTGTTAAATAGATGGCACTTTCTTTTTAATGACACTGAGATTCGGTTTATATTCACACTCACTTCAAAGGTAGCAGTGTTCCACTTGGATAATTAGGATATTTCGATAATTATCTGGTTTTAGTACAGAGGAGTTTTCTTTTTGACTATATTACTATATGAAGCTTAGCATCTCATTTTGGAAAGACAGGGATTTGAGCTGGAGCCACTTACTTGGAAACACTGGAAGATTACCACAAGGGCAAACTTAATTAATATTTGTTCTCAGCGTGGAAAGTTCTCTCACTTGACTTTGAACTGAGCTTATGAGTTTATATCCATGGTGCCTTGTTTCTTCCATTCCTGGCTGTAATCTTTGTTTTTAATATAGTTCCTGTCCCATGGAGTCTCCAATCTAATTGTGGGATAATGCTCAGATTTCTACTAATGTCACTCACAATATAAGATAGCAATGATGTTATAAGACATCTGTTTATTTAGAGCTACGTTGGGTCAGAGAAGCAAAGATTATCAGAAGATGAGAATGGGATTGTGATGCTACGAAGGAGGTTTACTTCAAGGCTGCCCAAGTAAGCCAATCCATTGTCTCCAACAACCTATAATGTGAATTGATTTATTTATTTAAAAGATAAACACAATTAAAGATGAAACATATGATTATAGCATGAAAACAGTATTGTGCAAAGGATGAAGATTGGAGAACTCTTGGATATGTCAGGTCTTTGCACTATAGAATACCAAAGTTCTGCATTTGGGAAGGAACAGTATCCATGCAATATTAAATAAATATGTAAGCTTGCTGGATTATTAATGCTTCTTATAGAGGAAAATTAATAGTGTATGAAAACATTTTTGCATGAAAAAATTCCAAAACAAACATTTAAACACTTACATTGAAGTCAGCAAAATCTCTTGTAATTTCTGACAGTTTAACATGATTTGTTTTGGCCAATCAGGTTAACTGAACTTTTGAATTAACTCTGGGTTCCTGTTTGTGCTGTAAAGCAGCCTGGGATTTGTAGTGTATTACTGGTACGTGCTATGTATTGCTGCTGACATACAGACAAGAAGCTGCAAGGAGATTGGCGGAGCAAGAAACATCAGGCAAATAGTGGGTTAATATTGCTCCCCTGATGCTGCATGCTGATTGGGGGGGGGGGGCAGATGCCTGTGTAGACACCCCCTGGAGGTGTCAACATAATCATTAGAGGGATTTTTAGATATTAATAAAAATAAAATGTTTTATAAGATGTGCTGCATACACATAAGCTGTTTTTTGCTTAAGGATTGCAGAAATGTATTAATCCATGAAACTTGGATATGCCTTTAATAAAGCAAATCTAGGGGTATCAGATATTGAAAGGGATTTGGGAGTGCTTGTGGACAACCACCTAGGTAACAGTGCTCAATGCCAAGCAGCAGCTGCAAAGGCAAATAAAATATTATGTAGTAAGAAGGGTATAGAAGCAAGGGAAGCAAATAAAATACAAATCTCTAGTACGCCCTCATTTGGATTATGGAGTACAATTTTGGGCACCACTTCATAAAAAGGACATTTTAGAGCTGGAAAAAGTACAGAGAAGGGCAACCAAAAAACGAATAAGGGGAATGGAGGGGCTAAGTTATGAAGAAAGACTAACCAAATTCAACGTATTTTCTCTAGAAAAAAGGCGTCTATGAGGGGATATGATTACCTTATATAAATACATCCAGGGTCAGTATAAATATTTGTCAAGGGAACCTTTTGTGTCAAGAGGTTTTCAACTGACAAGGGGACATCCTTTGAGGTAAGAAGTAAAAAGATTCCACCTTAAATAAAATAAAGGGTTCTTCACAGTAAGGGTGGTTAATCTGTGGAATTCTCTACCAAAGGTCAGCTGATTTGATAGACAACTTTAAAAAGAGATTGGATATATTTTTAAGTAAAAAGGGCATTAAGGCCTATCCTGGATAAATAGAGAGGGAGAATTGATCCAGGGAGGAGTCCGATCGCCAGTATCTGGGTTCAGGAAGGAATTCATTTTTTTCACTTTTGAGACAAGTGGCAAAGTTTTACTTTGTTTTGTTTTTTTGCCTTCTTCTGGATCAATTAACAATTAGTCCACATATTGCAGATCAGAGAAAATCTTAAAAGGTTGAACTTGATTGACTAAAATTATTTTTTCAACCTCATTTACTATGTAAGTATGGAACTGGACAGTTTCTCCAAGTCCCACATATAGCCCATAATATTTTTTAAAAATCTGAAACTATTTCTCAGACCTAAAATTCAAGGTAAAATAATTTTGAAGTTAAAATCTCAGAACTATAATGTGATACTGAAATGCATCTACCACCTCTAGTTTGGGTAACTTTGCATGCTGAAGTCCTACTAATTTAGGGTGTTCCAGTCACCAAAGGACAGCCCCCTTACTGAGACTTTTATCTCTGGGCAATATTTGCTCCCAAATATGTCCCCACATGGCAGGACAAGTGTGAAGATGTAATTTTAAGTTGATGTTAGGCATAAGGTGAGACTTCTAAACCGATTCTTCCTCTCCATGGTGTATGCCCAGTATATGCGTTGTTCAGTTCAGTCCATTGTGTATGCTTAGTTTAGACCATTGCTCAGTGTGTGTATCCAGTATTCGCCAAATAAGATCTATTACATGTTCGGGTCATTATGTTTGTGTACTGCCTTGAGCTAACATACTTGTATTGGTACATTATTAATGCAGGGATTTATTTTGTTTTATGTTGTTTGTGTTTGTTTCATGCCAACAACAATGTGTCTAGATCCTTAGATTGAGGTCAGGAATGATGCTTTGAATTCCAATATTGCCTTAAAATGGGGTAATCTAGCTTTGGGGTGTCAGCGTCCATTTAATATTTTGCTATTATTAAAATATTGGTTAAAAAAAATCTAAAATAATTTGCATTCTTGTCGAAAATAATACAATACCTTAAAAAGTAAATATAAATGCAAGATATAATGATTGCAGCATGTTTAAGACAGTGTTCATGTGTCCTCTGCTTACATCCATGTTTCAGAGCACTTGGCTGGGGACATGTGTGCTTCTAGTGACAGCACAAACTGTTTGAATTCAGGGTTGCATAAACATTTGTGCTTTTCACCATAATATATACTGAGAAAAATCAATGCACAGAAGCATTTGCACACTCATCTCCTGACCAGCCACTTCCCTTGCTGACCTCCCCTCCTCTCGGTCTCAGGAGACTGTTATCAGTATGACTGTGTGTAGCCGTAGATGTCCCCAACGCATGGATCACTCTGCAGAAATCTCAGTGCATATTCCATGGCATTACATTGGCAACTTCAGGCAGCCGGGAAATGTGCTGCCCTGGGCCTAGGCCTAATGGGGCTTGGTTGAAACACACCCATAAACATAGTAAAACTAGATTGTGACTCGAGACCTGGGCGCAAATGGATAGAAAGTACCTTAATGTTTACTTTAGCAGAAATCCCAGTTAGTACTTTATTAGAACACAGAATGAAACATATTGACTCATCTTGTGTAATTTTACTGCAGTTATTTGCATTATAAAATCAATACATCATAAAATCCCCCACTCCCAGCTGTTTATGTGCTATGTGCCTGTCAGTCAGTGCTGGGTAAGGACCAACGTCCCACTCTAATCTCTCTGTGAGTGGCTGCGGATGTTCAGTGCATTGTGTCTCCAGTTGATGGCAGCGAGAGCATGGCAGGATTTTACATCTAATCTCTATACCTGTTTGATCCTTTGCTTCTATAGAACGTAGCACACAGGACAGATACTAAATAATTCATCATTTTGTAATCTTCTGCCTCCAGTGAATTTATTAATGTATAATCACCACAAACCAATGTAACAGGGAGATCTGGAGGATTGAACAGAGATTCAGATAAATACCAAGCCACCCATCTAGCTACTGTGATACCCCCACAAATCCACAGTTACAGGGTACAGTGTCGGATCTACATTTTTAGAGCCCCTGGGTAGTGAAGTGGAGGAGGCCTTGCAAGAGCGTACACAAAGTATGCACGCACAGATGTTTCCCTTTGCTATGCATGTACATCTCTCTCATTTTAACAACATACTGTAGCTACTCATACACATGCCAAGCTATTACTTGTTTATTAAATGCATTTGATGGGCTAAAATATATATTTTTTTAAGCTATTGCACTTTCTGCCTATTATCTACACCCAGCAAGACTCTACACTCAGCAAGAAAAGCATGGGATGAGGGAACAGTGAGCACTCTACACTCTAGTTCCAGACGGGTGCCACCTAGTGGCCAGTCTGTGGACTGTAGCGTTTTTGAGCCCCCCAAAAAATGTTAAGCTAAAAAAAACATGCGCCCCTCATAGCGAAGCGCCTTTAGGCGGCTGTGTGTTTGCCTAATGGGTAATCCGGCCATGACTGAGTCTATTTATAATTATTGCACAAGTGAAATGTATGCAAATATAATTATAATTAATTGCTATTTAAAAGACTTTGGCACAATGAAAAACAAATATACATTTGAAAACTTTGAGTCTGACTAAGAACATTATTAATCAGGAAAAAAGTCACACAGCTAGTATTTAATTTGAAAAAAAAAGATGTTGATGCCTCTGCAGGACACTGAAGAGATCTATGAAACATCGATGGAAGATCTGTGTGTGAGAGGGGTGTTTACATTTATGTCGTTGCAGTGAATGATGCAAGGTGTCTGCTTCTGGACCAGTGAGAGGGAAGAGGTGTGGTGTTAAATATTAAACTATAGCTCTGGACTTCTGCTGATTCCATTGCCTTTCACCCCTGCCTTTACAAGCATAGACCCCCAGCTCTCAAGAATTGATGTAACGAACATAAAATCCATTCCTATACTCATAAACAGAGTCTTCAAAAAATCATATTTTCCACAAAATATTTTATAGTCATGGTTTACACAGCTGTAAATATTGTTAAATTGGAACATACTTGTCAAATAAGTGTCTTTTTTTCTTGAACTGCAGTGGTCCTTTAAAGTATTGGCGGGTTGTGTTTGATAACTGAGCTGGAATATATGCATTTGAAGTATAAATGACATGAAAAAGTCCTCCCACTCTACTAATGACTTGTCACCTGATTAAGTATCTCTCATAGCAGGGGGTTATAGGACATAATAGCATTAGAATAGACTAGAATAGTTAGAAGACTTAAAACATGTAAAATGTTGTATTATTATGTATCCACTTGGGCATGCTCTGGTGGTTGATCAGCCTCTGTTTTGAGAGGTAATCAATAATGTGAAATAAAGTCACTATGGAAGCTTGATTAGTTTTTCATTTAATTTACTCTAAATGGTAGTGTTAAAGCCATTCTGTTATAAGTAGACACCCTTAATATGTGCACAATACTCCATAGAGATATATACTCTGAATAACTACTATTCCTGACTTTTTTAATCTAAACTTTCTTATAGAAAGGAAACAACAGGATGAACCAGATAAAGTGGGTTATTGTCACAGCTGAAAATTGGGGTTTACTCAAAACCAAGCCTGAGAGGGACAGGGGGAGTACCCCCTGAAAGAGAGAGAGTTTGAAAATATGCTGTTGACTAGTAAATGCACCAACTTCTCACTCAGGCCGCACAGCAGGTTCTGATTTGTGCCTTTGCTGCTGTGATGTCATGATATACACAGCAGATTCAGGGGTGGATACAAGCACTCTAAAGCCTTTATCTACAAACACTTTAAATAGAGTCTGCCATCTGTTTTATAATTTGGCTGCAGTAACTTGCAATCTGTTATTTCTTGAAATATTTGCTGTATATATTTTCATAGCTCTCAATATGTTTCATTGATCTGAAGGAGCTCTTGTTAACGAAATAATTGGAGGCTGCTCTCTATATTGTGGTAGTTTCCTCTGATAATGACATAACTGATGGTCATAGTGGTTATTTTTTCAGGTACAATATTTAAAATGAGCAACAAAATGTTAGTCCATCAGTGCTTCTTTTTTTTTTTGGTGCTGTTCAGTCATTTACAACTCTCCATTTCCTTCCTCAGTGAGCCACAGCATACAGCTCCTGGAATTCCTAAGTGGTCTCCCATCCAAGTACTGACCAGTCCCAATCCTGCCCAGCTTCAGTGTGGTGTGACCTCTTGGTTCCCTGACTGGAATTGAACGCAGGTTGCATCGGTGAAAGCACTGAATCCTAACCACTGGACCAGGGTCGTAGGAACGGGGGGGGGGGGGGGGGGGGGCATTCCCTGCCAGATTAAATGAATAGGGGACACAAAAAACAGCAAAATTAAAGTTAATTGTGCATTGCAATATTTGGCCACTAGAGGCAGTATGTCTTTTCCATGAAAGCCCTGACCATTAATTTATATATGTGCCAGGTTAATACCTGAAATTTGTGGGAGGGGCCCTCTCCCATTGGTCAAACGGTCAAGACGTGATTAGGAACTATTGCTCTCCAGCTATGTAATGCCCTTCGGATACCCTTTTGGATATAATATAGATTCGGTCGACCCCTCTCCCCGTGTAGCTGAGGTGTGGCGTGTGGCTACGCCCTAACTGGCCTGCTAAGAGGGCCAAGGGCCGAGTGGTGGTGAGGAGAGAGGGAAAGGAACCAATGAAATGTGATCTAGTCAAGACCTGGCAAGTGCTGAAGGCTGGTTTAGGACTAATGGTAATAGATAGCCCATTTGGGACAAAGTCCGCAAAGCAGGCATACGAAAGCCTAAAAGTATTAACCTTGGACATGGACAAGGACACAACTTGGCAGATTCAGGCCCAAACCTGCTCAAGCTGAAAAGAGTAGATCCTTAAACATTGATAATAGAGTAGAAAATTACCTTGAATAGCAACGATGCAGCTTAACAGATGCACAGAAAAGGCTAGAGGTGGAATCATTGCTTCCAGCGATGGAAATGCCCTGGCACATATGAAAGGGCCAAAGAGACTTAGAAGATGAAAGACAAGAGAGTGCAGAGACACGTCCTGCAGGCACAAGCCCAGAATTTAACTGGGGTGTACCCAGGACAGGAAGTGCTTATCAATGCAGAAGGCGGCTCCTCCCCCGGAAGAAGCGAAGCCGGAGAGAGGGACCTGACCACAACTTATATATATACTAGAGAATTTCCCCGTCAAAAAATTACGGCAATGAAATTGTAAGTGAGCTAAGGGTGTTTTGTGTGTAGTACTGAAATATGTAATCAAATTAATAAATGAATATACTTTACCTATTTTAAAGCAGTGTGTTGAAGAGCTGGCAATCTGTTTTGATGTTGCTGCAGCATTAGTGGTGTGGAGCTGCTGTGTAAGCGAGATGAATGTGTGCAGTGTAATATGTGCGTGCGCGAGCCAAAACCGTTAGCGTAGTTGTGTACTTCTGCATTAGCATACAATGGCAGGTAATGTGTGGTATGCATCTTAGCGGAATATCCGTAGGTGTTTTGTGATGTTTTGCAAGTTTCTTGTGGTGTTTTGCGTGTTTAGAGTGCTGTAGCCTCGTTTTCGTTTTGTTCGGTGGCCATTTTTTCTCTCGCTTATTTTTTCTCTCGCTTAGCGATTTCTTTAGTGTCTAAACTCTTTTATTTTTAGTTAACTGAAGGTGTAAGTTGTTTTTTTGAGGTCCTGGATGTTTCCTCTTGCTGTAGGTAAGCTTTTTATGTATGTGCTGTGTGTATTTATTGTGTTTAGAATTTTGTCATGTTCGCTTGTTGCGGGCGATTTTTGCGAGGTCGTAATGTGTGGTAACGTGCCTCGTCTGTTTTTTGCGTTGCGAGGTAAAGTTTGCGAGGGTCGCGGTTGTTGTGTTGTGTTGTTTGCGTTTTAACGTAAATTTTGCGAGGGTCGCAGTTGCTGGCAAGGAGCGCCTTCGGCGCTCCATGCCAGCAACTGAGGCCCTCGCCTGCAGCCCTCGACTGAACGACTGAACAACAACAACAACAATAGGAATTTTCAGAATTTACAAATAAAATGATCAGTTCTAATTAGGGGAATAAGAAGTTGGATATCAGAGTTTAAAGCAGAAAGTATTTTGTGATCACTGCAATGGAGATCATTACTAGTATTTTATGCCCCTGACACCTCATGGCTTTGGTATAAGACATTACTATGAAATATTGCCTAGGGAATACTGAGGAGGCCACAAAAGTCCTAAGGTGCCTGCATGTGTAGTGGTAGATATTTCCTAATAAAAACTCCACTGATATAACATACTACTCTCCCCTCTTCCAGCACTCCCACTTCCCCCAGTAAATAAGATAAGTACATCCCTTAGGCTCCAAGCTTTCAGGAAGTGCTAAAGCCAGACAAGATGGAACTTTAAGTACAAAGAGTGTTGTAAAATTAAGATTATCGCTGAAATCATCTTAAGTGTTTCCTTAACAACGTCTCTACTTTAATACAGATTTCCCAATGTGAACTGCAATGCACTAGAAAATACAGTGACTATTTATTACGGACGTCTAATGCGCTCATTATTCATAATAATAACGCAGGCGTGAGTCCAATGCTGCATCGTAAATACTGATATTGCTCATGTTACTTGAATGTCCTTTACATCAGCATTCCTGGCATAGGCACATGGATTTTATATATTGTCATTGATTTAATGAATACATTACAAGATATTTTCTACACGCACCCAAGTCTAAATATCCAAGGATGACAGTGTCTTCTGTATGACATCCGGACGCAGGAAAGAATCCAATAAGGATGCAGTAAGGAAAAAGCACGTAAAACAAATGGATAAATATAGAAATAATTGGACAGCAGATAAGGCTTGCTTCATCCATGTAATCTAACTGTTATGTCTGATTTCAGATATCAGATTTCATTTCACCCTTCTACTGCATTATTATTAGGCATCATATTTATCCCAAGCATTTATGGATTTCCCTGATGTTTGACCTCTACCATTTCAACAGGAAGGTTATTTTGTGTATCCACAATCATATCAGTAAGTTGCTTTACAGCAAGATCACGTTTCTTCATGTCTATGCGAAATATACACTACATCTATCTGCTGAATCCATTATGTATATTACAGTGTATATCAAAATTATTTTCTTCCAGTGCTATACCGCATATTGATTACATTATTTCCGTTTTCCTGATAAGTTGTATAATGTATTTTACATCACACATCATGTTAGAGTTCATACCTGTTTCTCTGTTCCTGCTTTGTATAACTCCCCTTAGAATTTACCATCCGGATGACTTTCCTTTGTTTTTGTTGTTGTTGTAGGTACTGAGCAGTAATCCCTATAGTTATTGCGTCCCAAGTGCATTATTTTACACTTATTGTCATTAAACAGGTGGTAAACTGTGCTTTGTACAGGTCTCAGATGTACCTGTATCACTCAGCGTTTTGGTTAGCTCTACACTTCAGTGGAATTGGATTTTTTAGACATTTGTGGTAAAAAGCTAATTGCTAGATTCACTGATAAAGGAAAGTGATTGCAAGGAATTGGATGCAAGTTTTTAATGGAATAGGGAGTTTTCCACCATTGCTTTGCAACCTCCATCAGTACTGGCTCACATTGCAGTGACCTCCAAGCCAGGCAGCTTAGCTCTCCTATTGGTAGCAAAGTGCCTGTTGCAGCCATGATGAGTAACCCCAAAACCCTTTTAGTAATCAAACTCAAGACTCATTTGCATATGTAGACACTACAGGCTCACTCTGGTAGTACTGTTATATTGTAATTATTCCCTGAAGAAGCTGCAAGGTTTACGCAGTAAGCTTAGTATATGATAATAGTTTAATTTGCTTCACTTAAGATGTATACAGGTGGTCCCTGGGTTAAGGACGAGATCCGATCCTGAGAATGTTCTAAAATCTCATTTGTATGTAAGATGAATAATCATCACATATAATAGTTGTCAAACTGCGATTCGTCGTCACGCTTGCGACAAATCGCAGTTTGACAACTACAATTGCTGCAACGCCCGCTTAAGCCGCGCATGCGCATTGCGGCAAAAAGACAGAGAAGGAGAGAGAGGAGGAGGGGACACACAAGGAAGGAGGGGGAAGACACAGAGGAGAGGGGGGAAACACAGAGGAGTGGGGGAGAGACACAGGGGAGTGGGGGGGGAGAGACAGGGGAGTGGAGGGAGAGAAAAAAGGGGAATGAGAGGAGGGGTGGAGAGAATCAGAGGAGGGGGTGAGAGGGAGAGAGACACAGGGGAGTGAGGGGGGAGAGACACAGAGGAGTGAGAGGAGGGAGGGAGAGACACAGGGGAGTGCGAGGAGGGAGAGGAGGAGGGGGAGAGACACAGGGGAGGGAGAGGAGGGGGAAGAGACACAGGGGAGGGGGATAGACACACAGGGGTGAGAGAGGAGGGGGGTAGACACACAGGTGAGGGAGAGGATGGGGAGAGACACAGGGGAGGGAGTGGAGGGGGAAGAGACACAGGGGAGGGAAATGGGGGGGGAGACATGAGGGGGGGGAAAGAGACACGGGGGGAGAGACATGGGGGGAAAGAGACACCGGGGAGGGAGAGGGAGGGAAAGAGACACAGGGGGAGAGACAAGGGGGGAAAGACACAGGGTAGGGAAAGGGGGGGAAAGGAGACACAAGGGAGGGAGAGGAAGGGGGTAATGAGACACAAGGGAGGAAGGAGACAGAGGGAGTGACTCGTTTGGCGCTCATTGCGAGGCACGTGATGCGCGTCGAAGGCGCTCATCGCGAGGCCAGTAAAGTAGAGGGGGAGAAGCTTCCATTGTAAGGCAAACAGCATTGCCAGGCTTCACATTTTATTGCCGTCATTTTTGACGGGCAAGTTGCTAGTAATATTAATAATAAGAACAATACTATAATGGTTTGTATGTGGTAATAATAATACAGTGTAATTAGAATAATAATACCCCTGTACTGTAATAATAAGTTACAGAAACTATTGTGTTACTCATACAAAATGCCTTGGGAGCCTTAAACTATGGGTCGTATGTAAGTCAGGTCATTTGTAACCCAGGGACTGCCTGTATATACATTGTAATGATGCACTTTATATGCTTCTGATCTTTTTGGGAACTCTTAAAGCAAATCCCAAATGAATAATCCCCTGCACAAGTCTAATAAAACTTCCTTTAGGAATATGTGCATATGCTAATTTATTTTTTTACTTGTAAGTATGATACTGTAAGCACAATAAACAGATCATGTTTTTACAAGTGGTGCAATGTGTATTCCACTTCATTCACAACATATCTGTTTCCAGATGTTTACAATAAAGTACAGTATTTAATTTTGGAGATTATTATATCCAGTTTTGCTGTAGGAATGGGAGACATTTTGTCTTGGTTTGTAAATGGATTAGAAACCCGGTAGGAACGGCTTGACCCAAGCATGATCCATTTAGGCTTATCTTAAAATAACTGACACCACACCGATTGATTGGGAGAAAACACGGGCCACAGCTTTATTATAAATACCGATTAACATAACTTAAAAAACTTGCATATATTATGCATATTAACATATTAACATATTAAACTATAGGGGGAGGAGCCCGGCCACGGACAGTGACCTCACGCCTTGGGCCCTGCCCAAAGCCCCCAATGCTTATTTTAAGCACGCCCTGTGAGGTAGGGCCACGCCCACTTAGGGCAGTGGGCCGGGCAAATCACCTCCCGCCAAACCAATAATCCAAAACAACATATCAGAAAATTTCTCCAAGAATTTTTTTTTTTTTTTTTTTATATGACGCTTTATTATTTTTTTTATTATTTTTTTTAAACATACATAACCCTTTTTATCATACAGTAAATTAGGGTGGGAGGGAGGGATTTTCCACGGAGACCGCGCAGAACTGACTCCCGCAAATGCGACGGAAGTCCCGCCCCCGCCGCTTCTGATTGTTTGGTGCGCCTTACAGGCTCCGCTGGGTCACGAGACTCTGCGGGCTGACCCAGGGAGCCTGTGCAGCCTCCGCGTCGGCAGTTCCTAAATTCACTTCTGTTAAAATGTCTTCTTCTTGACAATAGATCTCAAAGAAAGAGTAAGGACTCATAGGATTGCCCTCCCCCCTCAAGCTGAAGACATTCTAGCAGTCCAAGATGGAATCCACTTTGACACAATCAGAGTGTTGGGTGTTATTTTGTTGCATTCTTACCAAACAACCATTGTCCTTTAACCCTACATCTGCCACTACTCTTTCTGCATAATACATGGACACTACCACTACTACCACTATTGAGCATAAGGGCATAGATGAAACAAAAAAAGTATTCGCACCCTGCTCCGTAACTTATTCTTTTTAATAAAAACATCTGGACAAATGCTTATCTGTTATTTTACCCCCCTTAATAAGATGTTCTTTTGTATAAAATTTTACATTGGTCGTTAAATAGAAATGACACAAGTGTTAAACTGAAGACTTGTTTTTCAAAAAAGAAGCACAGGTACGGACATCACGTGTTATCCTTCTGCAAATTCCTTGGATATCCATCTGCACATTCCTTAGCCTGTGTAAATACATATTTTTATGGAGAATTTTAATCTTAGGCAAGATTTTTCCATTACAGTTATAATATACATACTACTTTTTGCAGTCTTGACAAATCCAGGCCCCGACCCCTATTAATGATAGGTTGCCCTATTTGAAAATAGAATTTGGAACTATGCACTTTTCCATAAGTGCCCCCAGCTTAAGTGGGGATGTTATCACCCTCGGGTCTGTCATTGCTAAAAATTTTTTAAAAAAAATCAATTTCCTCTTTATATGCACCATGATACCAACTCAAATAATAAAGACGATGCTTTTGTAAAAAGCCATAAGAGAAAGCCTTTCATTTGGCATTTCTGCTATTGGATCAAATACAGTGTGATATTGGAAGCTACATTTTTATTCATCAAACATCCATAGCTTTGAGTGTCTCTGGATATAACTTAATAAAATGCTTGGGATTCCTTAGGATGTGCAATATCAGAATACATGCTTTAGTAGCTGTATTTATATGCCAGGGGGCAGTTTTTATCTTGTCAGCTTTTCCATTCAGTATTAAAAAATTCCAATGTTAAGAGAAGAGATACAGACAATGTCATGTACTATTCATAGTGAATGGATTGTGTGAGAGTACAATGTTAAACAATTCATTACATTTTCTTCATCAATGAAGCTACTTGACATGCTACTATATACAGCCGCTACGGGAACTAGCATGTTTACAAGATTTACCGTATATTTTATTTCCTGTTTCTAGCATGGTAAGAAGTCTAGATGTTATGTAAGTTAGGCCATGGATCCCATCTTTTATGGAAACGAATAATAGGGTTTCTGAGTTGGGCTGTTAAATTATCTATTTCCCTGCTATATAGTGTCTTGAGACAGATGCCAGAATGGGTTGGTGTTTTTCCAGCATTCAGCCAATGTGCATCTGGTGGTAGATGTAATTTGCCAAATTAATCAGTTTTGGTTGGTCCAAGATTCTTCTATATGGGAAGGTCTAAGCAGGGGTGTCCAAGTTCAGTCTTGGTGGGCCGCACACAGGCCTGGATTTGAGGATATGCGTGCCGCACCCAGGTGAGCTATTGATTCTTCAGTCATGCGGCTTGACTCACCTGTGCACAAAAAGGGAATCCTCAAATCCAGGCGTATGTGTGGCCCACCATGACCGAACTTGTACACCCCTGGTCTACGGCATCCCGTCGCACTGTATGGGTGGCAGGCAAAAAGTTCTGATTATGTAGAAGAACTTTTTTTCTTAATCACAACCCTTGCAACACAAAGGTGAGAGGTCTTGGTCAACTAGGTAAAGCCTCTGTGGTTAAGAAAAGATCCTATAACTGGCCACATCTTTAAGAATTTCCATGCTTCATCACAGGTAACCAAATCAGAATGGTTGAGCCACTGGCTGATCTAGCTGTATCCTATCATTGTGATACCAGCCCTAAATAACAAGTTGCACAAGCATTCTGAAGTCAAAATGAAATCCTGTAATTGTTGCAAAGATGTTTTTCACCAAAGGTTAAAAGTACAGGCTTAACCTCTTCAGTACTAGTTTCACATGAAAAAAATAATTGTGTAAAACTAGCTCTTTTTATGTATGATAGGCAATGTGTGAATTCAATGTCAAGTCCCACTTAATATTACATTTCTTGTATACAAGAGACCACAGCTAGTGGAGATTAACTATCTATGTAAAAGTTATGGAATTAGCTTGCCAGATACCGTGCCATGTTTGGGGAGGAGGATACTATTCCATTTCAGAAATCTGAGGTGTGAGACCTGATTTTGTCAAGGGCTAAGTAAGCTCTGGCTATAAACTGTGGCAGGTCTCCCTGATGGTCCAGTAGTTAGGATTCGGTGCTTTCACCGCTGTGACCTGGATTTGATTCCAGTCAGGGAACCAAAAGGTCACACCATCCTGAAGCCATGTAGGATTGGGCCTGGTCAGTACTTGTTTGAGAGACCACCTAGGAATACTAGGGGTTGTATTCTGTGGCCCTCTGGAGAAGGGACTGGTAACCTACTCAGTATTTATACCTTGAATACCAAGTGGATCAGCATCATGTGTTGTGGTCCATGAGGTCACAGAGAGTTGGACACAACTGAATGAAGCAAACACACAAACAGTTGCAGGTGCACTTAGGTGTTGTGATCTGCTGAAGAGCACAGAATATAACATATAGAGTTCTTGGTTGCTTCTCAGATCTGGCACCGGCTGTTCTGTCTGGTATAAGTGGTATAACTTGTATAGATCTATTTAAACTTCTGTTGTTGTACAATTTGTGTTTTGGCAGAACTTCCTTTTTTAACAGAACATGTTAATGTTAATGAGAATATGTTTTGTAATGCATGTGGTGAAAAACACTTGGGACCGAAAGAGGTATTGGGTTAAAGGCTCAGTCTCACATAAAACCAGTTAATGAGGCTGAGACCTTAATAATAGGCTAAATGCCGTGTAGGTGATTTTCTCCATTAACAAAGAACGTGCCCTTGTACCACCGCATTACCTGACTGATGAATATGCAGACATACTGCTGCGGTTTTACTAAAGGTCATTAGGGCACTTAGTGTCACATTACTAATCTGCAAGTCCCTAAACTGATTACTGTCACATTGTCTAAACTAAACAAAACCCAGCTTCTGGACAATAACAATAATTAGACACAAATACTTTGCAAACTAGTTGTTATACAATAGTTACTATTTATCATAGATTTGCAAAATTCCCCTAAATTTAATGATTCTGTTTTCATATCATCTGTAATATTTGGACAATGAAAATAGACAAAATAAATACATGAATAACATAGAATGCATAACTTTAAAGAAAGAAGAAGAAAATACATTCTTAAATTATTCGTATCTTTCCAAAATGAGTACTCCAGCAGTTGCAGCAAGGAGCTGCTAGATGGCGCTGCCAAAATTGTTCACAGGTTGTAAGTCTAAAACATTACCTTTACCCTAACCCTAAACCCCTAACCCTAAGCCATGACATCAGCAGCAAAATCTTGGCAGCGCCATCTAGCCGATGCCCACCGGCACTGCTGCTGCCTGTACTGCCGGTGTGCTTGAGTACTCATAAAAGGAAAGGACCAATTATTACACTATTCCAATTCTTTGCCCCAATTGCTTTCTTTTCTTTTTTTTTATTTATCACGTTTAATGTTATGAAAAATTATATAAAAGAACAAAGACATGTCTACATGTATATCTACAACATAATTGTTAATTATTTGTATTTAGTTCTAATTGCAATACATTTAGAAAAATATACTTTCAGGTACACATTAAACTAGGGAAACCAGTGGTTTATGGGCATGATGCAACTCTTTGACCCTGTGGGCCATTTTAAAGGGTTTCAACCACGATATTTAATCCTCCTCAAAGTAATGGTCATATAAAATGTATACTTCACTAAGAAAGAAATAATAACAGTGTTTACTACACTAAGAAGCCCCCGGTATAACAGTTTCTCACCTTCTGCAAGTTCCCTCTTTTTCCTGTTCTCTCTCATGAAGGGTAGGTGCCATGTTTCACAGCTGTGACCTAAGGCCATGTTATTAGGGAGGGGATTCACACTACCACTGTCTCTGTTGCAGCAGATAGGGATATGCTGCGTGTTTGAGCAAATGAGACACTGGGAGTATAAAGCTCCTTGTGGGTGTGGTCTTAGGTCACAGCTGTGAAACAAGTCACCCTACATGAGAGAGAACAGAAAGACATGGGAGGCTGCAGGAGATGGGAATCTGTTATTTTGGGGAGTTCTTAGAAGTAAGTGAATTGAACATGTTATACAATAATTAGATTGTGGAGGACAAACTCACATAGTTCAAATATTTATACAAAAAAAATGGCTTAAGAATCCCTTTAAACAAAGACACGCATATATTTCTACCTAGATGTAGTCATCATTGCTGCAAGTATCCAAAAAGAGGCAGCATGGCTACAGAGACAGGAAGAAATGGCATCAGATTCACTAACCAGACAACAGTGCATGGGGATCATACAGTGGATATAAAAAGTCTACACACCCCTGTTAAAATGTCAGGTTTCTGTGCTGTAAAAAAATTAGACCAAGATAAATAATTTCAGAACTTTTTCCACCTTTAATGTGACCTATAAACTGTACAACTCAATTGAAAAACAAACTGAAATCTTTTAGGTGGAGGGAAGAAAAAATATAAACATAAAATAATATGGTTGCATAAGTATGCACACCCTTAAACTAATACTTTGTTGAAGCACCTTTTGATTTTATTACAGCACTCAGTCTTTTTGGGTATGAGTCTATCAGCATGGCACATTTTGACTTGGCAAGATTTGCCCACTCTTCTTTGCAAAAACACTCCAAATCTGTCAGATTGTGAGGGCATCTCCTGTGCACAGCCCTCTTCAGATCACACAGATTTTCAATCGGATTCAGGTCTGGGCTCTGGCTGGGCCATTCCAAAACTTTAATCTTATTCTGGTGAAGCCATTCCTTTGTTGATTTGGATGTATGCTTTGGGTCGTTGTCATGCTGAAAGATGAAGTTCCTCTTCGGGTTCAGCTTTCTAGCAGAAGCCTGAAGGTTTTGTGCCAATATTGACTGGTATTTGGAACTGTTCATAATTCCCTCTATCTTAACTAAGGCCCCAGTTCCAGCTGAAGAAAAACAGCCCCAAAGCATGATGCTGCCACCACCATGCTTCACTGTGGGTATGGTGTTCTTTTGGTGATGTGCAGTGTTGTTTTTGCGCCAAACTTATCTTTTGGAATTATGGCCAAAAAGTTCAATCTTGGTTTCATCAGACCATAACACCTTTTCCCACATGCTTTTGGGAGACTTCAGATGTGTTTTTGCAAAATGTAGCCTGGCTTGGATGTTTTTCTTTCGTAAGAAAAGGCTTTCATCTTGCCACTCTACCCCATAGCCCAGACATATGAAGAATACAGGAGATTGATGTCACATGTACCACACAGCCAGTACTTGCCAGATATTCCTGCAGCTCCTTTAATGTTGCTGTAGGCCTCTTGGTAGCCTCCCAGACCAGTTTTCTTCTCGGCTTTTCATCAATTTTGGAGGGAGCTCCAGTTCTTGGTAATGTCACTGTTGTGCCATATTTTCTCCACTTGATGGATTGTCTTCACTGTGTTCCATGGTATGTCAAATGCCTTGGAAATTCTTTTGTACCCTTCTCCTGACGCATACCTTTTAACAATGAGATCCCTCTGATGCTTTGGAAGCTTTCTGTGGACCATGGCTTTTGCTGTGGGAATGCGACTAAGAAAATTTCAGGAAAGACCAACTAGAGCAGCTGAACTTTATTTGGGGTTAATCAGAGGCACTTTAAATGATGTCAGGTGTATGCTGACTCCTATTTAACACGATTTGGAATGTGATTGCTTAATTCTGAACACAGCTACATCCCCAGTTATAAGAGGTGTGCAGACTTATGCAACCACATCATTTTTTTTTTTTTTTTCCTCCACCTAAAAGATTTCAGTTTGTTTTTCCATTGAGTTTTACAGTTTATAGTTCACATTAAAAGGTGGAAAAAGTTCTGAAATGATTTATCTTTGCCTCATTTTTTTACAGCACAGAAACCTGACATTTTAACAGGGGTGTGTAGACTTTTTATATCTACTGTATATAACAACAGCCACAAGGAAAAAGCATTAGTTCAGTTGAAAATTCCCAATTATGATGAGAAGAAGGAAGTAAGGGAACAAATAGAGGAGAGAAAGTGGGGATGGAAGTTGAAAGTGTCAGTAGAATGACCAAGAAGAAAACCGCTCAGCCTCTGAACAAAAAAAGTGGCAAAGTTGTTCACATCAGAGTTCAATCTCTCTCTCTCCCTCTGCCTTTATAATGCGATCTTACACTGCTATTTATAACATTATCACACTCTAGGGTTATAGCGGTCAGACGTTACCACCACAACCTTTATTAATAACCTTATCTGCTTTTTTATTTTAAATTCTAAATATACAGTATACAGGTTACCCGCCAAAAGGAAAACCTATGTAGAAGTAGGCAGTATACAACTGTATATAAGAGAACACTGTGTATAGTAGAAGATGGTGTGAATCGTTATAGGGACAGTATTTTATAAAGTCATTCTTGTCATTTTAATGACAGACTAGCAGGGATAGAATAGATGGAATTTTCACTAATTGTAAAGTTAGTTTGTGTTTCATGTTCTTCAAATGCAATGTGTCACAGATAATGGTATTCAACTTTGTAATATTAACACATATCATCTAAATGACCCAGCATGTTGCCTAAGGACACCCAACAGATACTTACATACCAGTGACTGTGACTGCCTCCACTTCTTCCCCATCTAATTGCCAGGAATTGAGATTGCTGTTTCTCGTGATCATGTTAGCTTTGAGCAGCAGGCCAGCTTTTGCACTCTCTTCTTTCACCCTCATCAGTAGGTCCTTTACTTCCTCTTTACTTTCAGCCATCAGAGTAGTATCATTTGTGTATCTGAGGTTGTGGATAATTCTCAGTAATATTAATTCCTGCCTTGGATTCGTCCAGCCCAGCCTCACACATGATATTTTCCACTAATGAATTGAATAAATAAGGTGACAATATTTGTTGTAGAAAACCATATCCACTTTCTTCCTCTTACCGTCAAAAGAATCAGATAGAACACACACAAAAAAAAAACTTCTTTGTTATTTTCAATTTACTATTCAAGCTCGGAAGAACACACAGACACCATACACAATATCTGTTGTCACCAAATATACAGAAAACATTTCATTTTATATTGTTATACAAACATAGTATGGGCAGTTTAACACCACGCTCTTCTAAACCAATGGGATAGTTATTACACTTGTAAGCCAATTAAGAATCGAGCATGTATGCTACCTTTAATCACTGCACAGATCACCTTATTTCTGCTAATAATGCTCATCTTTCTAGTTGTTTTTTTAGCCTTGCTATAGCCTTCTAATTTTTTCTAGGACATTTTGTTTTCACTGAGTTGTTATTGCTTAGTGAAAATGCTGAGTTAAGGGTTATCATAATGAACTCTTTAACAGTAAAATAGTAAGTGCCAAAAAGGTTAAAAATGTCTATGTTTTATATATATATATATATATATATATATATATATATATATATATATATATATACAGTATATATAATGACTAGATATATTTGTATTTTACTTCAACAAAGGCAACCGTATCGCACTCCTTTCCAGTTTTTGAACCATTCTGTAGTTCCATGTTCGGTTCTGACCGTGGCTTCTTGGTACACATAAAGATTCACCAGGAGGAGGATAAGATAGTTTGGTATCTCCATCCGTTTAAGTACTTGCCTCATTTTGTTATGAGCCACATGAAATCCCCAATTTTCTTGAAGAGATGTCTTGATTTACCTATTCTGTTATCTTCTTCGATCCCTTTACATCGCTCATATGTAGAAAGTCTCCTTATCTCTTCTTGCTATTTTCTGTAATTCTGCGTTCAGTTCAACCAATCTTCTTCACTAATTTTTAATTTTTAATTTCCTTCTTTCCTGGTTTATTTTCAAAGCATCATCAGACAGCCTCTAATGTAGTACCTTTTTAAATGCATTTATGCTGTTCTGGAATCTACCATTTTGGTTTCAGCAAATCAACTTCCTCAGGTGAGACTTTGAATGCACACCACATGTCTTCTAAATGGAAGCTCCTTAGTGTACAAAGACACAGAACGTAACAAATAACAGTAGGCAAGAAACAAAATGGAATGCTGTATTACAAAATAACTGCATATACAATTTCCAAAATGTAAAGGTTGTGTGTATATTATTTTTTTATTATTATTATTAGTAATAGTAGTAGTAGTGGTATTTTTTTTTCTAAAAACATTTTGCCCATTATCATGTTTAGTTATTTAAAATGCTGTATAGAAAAATGTGATCAAAGTGATCCTTTAACAGATACAGTATATTATAAAGATAAAGGTGGGTCTCGTCAGAAGTGTTGAATTAAAAATCTCAGACCCTAAATGTTATTACATTGTGGTAACCTTTACTGTGTATGTGACTCTCTCCATGCCTATATATTTCTATAGCTTCTTTCTCCCTTGGTGAGACATCTTTCCTTTCACATCACAGTGCCTTCTCACCCACAAAACACAATAACCCTCCATGTTGTGGCTTGATCCTAATATATCCCAAGCACGAGGCCATATCCAAAGTCATGCTTTGAAAAAGTAGTGATTTAGAGTGAAGGCAAGAAGCAGAAAAACTACAGGGGCAATTGTTTGCTCCTCCTCTTGTTCTGCCCCATAATTCAACAATTCAGAGCTTGTAATGTAATATTTCAGAACAAGAAATTGCTAATTGTATTGAAAAAACATATTCTGTAATGATTAAATAATGCTTTTAAAATACTTTAGAAAATGTTGTTTTTTAACTATGTGCAAAAATGCTCTCTGTGGTTTTTATAAGTTTTTAAACCTTTTGTGTTATGCACCAACATCTCACAAAAAAAATAGCTGGATCACCTGACTGCTCCAAGGCTTATTAGAGAATCGCATGATAATCTGAAGTCTCTTTGATGTCTGCACAGAAAATAGCTCTGTGCTGATGGAGCAGAGAGCGTGAAAATAAACAGGAACATATTTCTAAATCTTAGAGGAAAACAAAAATAATAGCTTGGTAATTTGCATTCCTTGATTGGTAGGACATGGGGGGAGGGCAGGCAAAAATTATCATGTCTTAGTACAGCAGCATTTTAGTTCAAGCCCTGTGTGCTGTTGCCAGTGACAATAAGTCTAACGCGTTTCACTACAGATGGGAGCTTTTTTTTTATCACTGGTGGAAAGGCCCACCACGCACCATAGAGACATCTACACTTCCAGGCATGGGTGTAGAAACTGTGGGGATGAGGGGGACAAATCATCCCCCAGATTTCTCATTGTGTGTATATATGTGTATAGAAGCTATTAAGTGTTCTGTGTATCAAATGAGCTGTATCCCCCCAGAATTATTTTGGTTCCTACATCTCTGCTTCCAGGGTATGATTTAAAGCAGACTACCCTAAGAGCTTGTTATTTGTCTATTGCTTGCTGTTTTTGGTAAAATATATTGCAATCTGTTATTTATCTCAATGTATACAATCTATTGTTTTAGTAGCTTGCAATATTTTTCCCATATCAATGGTAGCCAGATGAATCTGTAGATTTTATATTGCTCTAGGCTCATTCACATATATGTTCCGACTCCTTTTACTTTGGTCCCACTACATAAAGTTTATACATACATATTTAATTACTTATACTCTTTATTATATACGAGCGACTTGCCCGTCAAAAATGATGGCAAAAGAATTGTAAGTCAAGGAATGCTGTTTGGCACACAAAGTAAGTGTTTTGGTTTGTGGGTACCTTTTGTGCTGATTGCAAGCCTTGCGGTCAGCGCCTTCGGCACTGATCGCGTGGCTGGCGCTCATTGGGAGCCTCTGGGTTGTTTTTTTTTTGGTTCTCAGAGCCTGTTTGGCTCTGATTGCAAGGTCCATGCTGATGGGCTTTTGGCATGGATTGCAAGTCTGTCCTCTGGTGTAGTTTTGGTCCTGTGAGCACCCTTGGCGCTCCTTGTGAGGCGTGCAGTGAACGTCTTTGGCGTTTATTGCGATCGGGTGGTGTTTTTTAAAGTTTTCTGTGTATGTATTTTTTTATGATAATTAATTAATGAAATCATAAATTAATATACTTTACCTATTTGTAATGAATATATGCAGCAAGCAATATGCTGAAGAGCTAACAGTCTGTTTTGATGTTCCTGCAGCATACAATGTAGATTTGCATTCTTGGTGAGCTGAGGTGTAAGTGTCAGAAATGTGTGCAGTGTGTAGTGTAAATAGGCTGCGTGCGCGAGGGAAAACCGTTTGTGTAGCTGTGTACTTCCGTATTTTGTAATGTGAATGTTAGTATGTGCAAGTTAGTGGTGTAAAATGGCAGCGATTGAGTATGCGTTAGGTGGGTTTGGATCATTTTGCGTTCTTCGTAATAGTGTATTTTATACCTCGTACGGTCCTGTGTAAAAGTCGTATGTGTGTGGCGGAGTTTTGCGTCTTTAGGGGTTGTGTAGCCTCGTTTTTGTTTTTTTGCCGGCCATTTTTTCTCTCGCTTAGGGGATTTTCGAGTGGCTAAACTCTGGAAATTGGACTTAAATTGACACATAACATCACTTCCAGACGTCCTGGGTGTCCTCCCTTGGTGTGTGTGATGTTTTTTTTGTTGTTTTTCGCTGTGCGCGGTTTTGGCCGTTAAGTTCGTATTTTTTTATGTAAGACGCAGTTTCGTTTTGTGTTTTAAGTGTTACGGGCCGTATTTTTTTTTCATGCAATTTTTTCGAAGTGCTACGGGTCTCACAGTGTGAATTGTGTATTTGAGTTTTCTGTTGATGTGTAGTCCCGCGGGTCGTAGGTATGATGGTAAAGTCTTGTAGGGTCGTAGGGATGAGCGCTGCACCAGTGCAGTGAGCTCCTTCGGCGCTCCCTGCCTAAGTGCTACGGGGTCGTAGGGATGATTGCTTATCTCCATCAGCGCAGTGAGCGCCTTTGGCGCTCCCTGCCTATGTGCTACAGGGTCGTAGGGATGAGCGCTTATGGTGCTCATCTCCAACAGCGCAGTGAGCGCCTTTGGCGCTCCCTGCCCAAGTCGTACGGGGGCAAAGGAGCACCTTTGGCGCACCTTGCATGGCCACAACCGCGGCCCTCGCTTCGTGGCTTTTGGCAAGCCCGGCTGCTGAGAACTATATATGTGATCTCTTATATGAAACATAGGTTGACACTGGCTCATTCTGGTAATTAGTTTCAAGCTCCGAGATACTGAATCAGGATTATATAGAGAACACCTGCTCTCAGATATTTAGATTTCCACACAATCAACTGAGACTGACTGGCACTAGAACAGCCATGTTTACCAGATAAGCCCCCTAATGAAGGAAAATATTAATAATCTTAAATTACTGTATGCTTTTGTACTGCAGCAAACTGTGTTATGATAGTTATTTAATACTCTTTCAGATTTAATTTAAAAGCTAATCCGTAAGTATTTATGTTTGGGTAAAGCAGTGTAAATCATTCTATAGTTATTATTGTTCATATAATTCAGTATAGAGCCTTGAAAAGAAGAACCAATTAATACAGGTAGAACATTAAAAACAAAACACTTTAATTAGCTACTCAATATGCAAATTAGTGTTTCTTATACAACCTGCATCCCTTTTTGTTTTGATGAATGGAAATTAAATAGGCAAAAGCTTCCTGCAGAGAAAGGATAATTTATCCTGAATGCTGAAGGAGATTCTGATAGTGTATTTAAGAAGATGCCACAAACGTAGCACTGATAATGGACTATCACCAATTACTATTAGTCCTATTAAATTAGCTCTACTTGAAAACCCATACCTCGTATTGTAGAAAGTAAGACTTACAGCTATTAAATTAGCCCCGTATGTAGGCCGTTGCCGATAGTTGAACCCTGTAAGACTTTGAAATCCAACTTCCACTTTTCAGTGATGCTATGATTACTAACTCTGTTTCCATTGGCTCCATCTAAACCCATAACTACGGGTTTGTTTAATTGATCACCTACAAATACTCAATTCCGACGGTCAAGAAATGGTTTACGGGTTTGCATCTCAAGCTTGTAACTCGCAGCCCGTTCTAATTTAATATCACAGTAAACCCAAATTTAAAGCCCGCAGCCGTTGTGAGCTTCACGTTAAAGTTACTGGCTTCGAATTTAATAGGGCTGTATGTTATCCTATAGAGTAGGATTTTAATACCTCAATCATCGAAAGCCATATCTTGTAATGGGAGATCAATCGTTGATCCAAAATCAGGAGGTAATTTACTAAGCACTTTCTCATGTGAGATTTGGTGAGAAAAGCTAAGATAACGTGAGAATTGTTGTTTTCCCGATAGGAAATCAGGAGATAATGGGAGATGCTTATTAAATTCCCCCTTCAGTCTTTTACTTTACTTCCATGTGCTGAAAAATTCCTGAAAGTGTGTCTTGGTTCTGATGCTTAAGGATGGAGATGGATAGGCCTGAATTATGGAGAGCCAATGCTTCAAACCCATACACAGCATATAAGGAAAAACCTGAAAAGAAAAAAAAAAGCAGAGCAAATTGTCCACAATGATGTCGTATGGACAAATTCATTATGAATGCAGCTACCTTGAGGACCACAATCACTGATCTAGAAGGCAGTCGAGAGAGGAGGTTGGGATTGTGTAGGACAGGAGTAAAAGGTTATCCAAGCTATCAATCACTACCCCTGTAATGATCATTTACAACAGGGGGCCCAGGCCTAGGGCAGCACATTTTCAGGGGTACATTGAAATATGTTTATATATGCACAGAAATGTCCAACATGATATTTACATCTGTAAGTGTACTTGACACTTTATGACATACAATATATACATAAACACAGATAAACTTGTGATTTGAGATATAGAAAGGGGAAATGAGAAACTGCAAGTGGGGGGTGCACATATCTGAATGGCCTGGGGCAATACAAAGTATAAATTATGCCCATGATCTACATCTCAAATTACATAGTTACACAGTAATTAAGGTTGAAAAAAGACTTTCAGTCCATCAAGTTCAACCTGTTAAGATCTCCTCTGATCTGCAATATGCGGATTAGTTATTAATCAATTAGTTGTTAATTAATTAATAATAGTATAGCATTTGAGGTTGAATACAGACTGTTAGTCCATCAAGTTCAATCTTTTTAGTTCTCTCTTGATGTTTTTAATATGTGGACTATTTGTTATTAATTGTTAATTGATCCAGAGGAAGGCAAACAGAAAAAAAAAACATTGAAACTTTGCCAATTGTTTCTTAAGGGGAAAAAAAAGAAAAATTCTTTCCTGACCCCAGAAACTAGCGATCACATTTCTCCCTGGATTAATATTCCTTCTCTAGTTATCTAGGATAACCTTGAATGCCCTCTTTATATAAAAATATATCTAACCCCTTTTTAAAGTTATCTATCGAATTTGCTGTCACCACCTCCTTTGGTAGCGAATTCCACAGTTTAACCACCCTAACTGTGAAGAACCCTTTTCTTTGTTTAAGGTGAAATCTTTTTTCCTCTAACCTCAAAGGGTGTCCTCTTGTCAGTTGAAAATCTCTTGCTATAAAAAGCTCCCTTGACAAAGCCTTATATTGACCCTGGATGTATTTATATAAGGTAATCATATCCCCTCGTAGACGCCTTTTTTCTAGCGAAAATAAGTTTAATTTGGTTAGTCTTTCTTCATAACTTAGCCCCTCCATTCCCCTTATTAGTTTTGTTGCCCTTCTCTGTACTTTTTCCAGCTCTAGAATGTCCTTTTTATGAGGTGGTGCCCAAAACTGTACTCCATATTCCAAATGAGGGCGTACTAGAGATTCTGTAATAAAATGCTGCCCCACCAAGGTTATTTAAGATATGAATTATCTATGGTAGACATAAAATTGTGAAGTTATACAAAACCTTAATTTAGTCACAACGTAAAACGTAACTCTCAACAGCACTGAGCCAGAACTTCATAAATCAATATATTGATAAAATAATTGTACATGTATACTAGTAAATGTGGCACCCCGATTTGAGATCGCACGAGACGTGCGCGCCGCAATGTGCATGCTGAGGAATGCGCGCACCAACGTCAGCGAGCTCCAAAACGGGAATGTGGATAGGGGATAGGGAGAGGTGGCATGGTGATAGTCACCCAGCAGACATGAGAGAGAAACAGGAACGGTGCCATTTACCTCATCCACATCACTATGCCTTGCAGGAGGACTGGCAAGCCATAGTGATGTGGATGAGGTAAAGGGCACCCCAATTATGGGCGAAAAGGGGAAGAGAGAGAGTGGAATTGGGAGACTAGGGGTAAGAGAGAGATGGGAAGGAAAATAGAGAGAAAGAGAGGATAATGAGTGGTGAAGGAAATGACAGGAGGGGAACTCATTTGCTATTCAATTGGCATCTTTTAGCGAGCCTCAAGCGATCTACAAGTGACAGGCTAAAAATCATTGACAAAATCGTAAGTTACAACCCATCTAAGCCTTTGATCTTTCAAGCCTGTAAAAGTTACAATCGCAAATCACTATTCAATTGCTACAATTCCTCAAGCTTGCAAATGTAGAAGAAAATCCTACGAGTACCAGATAGGACTTGCAAGGGGCTTAAACACCTGATCGTAGCACTGTAAATGCAAATAAAAAATCAATACTGCACTTTAAAAGACGGGGAAAGATATGAGAACATTAGAATTAATTGTATAACGGTCTCAAGCCCGCAAATCTGCAGTCAACATTTTTTATCTTTCATTTTCACGTCATATCAATCTCAGGAATCAATGACTAAAACAGTACCGCCATTCATTTTTATTATTTTGTACATTCCCGGATTGTGAGTCTGATCGGATATGGGACCTCTTAACGCTAATTGAATGAAGTTTAACCTCCATGTTTTACTGATTTAATGATGACGGTCTCATTTACTATTGGCTGTTTCTAAATCAGTAGTTACGGCCTTGCTTAATTGATCATGATCACGCTCTGAAATGCTACATACGATTGCATGGTTTACGATTTCGGCTTCTGACCCGTAAATTGCGCAATTGTTCAATTGAATCGCTCTGTAATTGTAGCAACTTTCAAGCCCACAGACCTATGGCCTGTATCACGTAATCTGCGGGTTTGCAATTGAATAAGGCCCCTAGTGTAGATCAGGTAGAAGTGGAAAGAGGGGCAACTGGGAACAAAACTATGAAGATTAAGAACAACGTATGCAAGGCAAGTATTGTATTATGGAAGGGTTGATCAAAGCTGTCATAGGCTGCAAAAAGATCCTGAAGAATGGATAAGAAGAAATGCCCTGTGCACCCTTATGTAGGATGTTTTGTGTTGTTTCTATAAAATGTTGTGTAGCAGGTAAAGAAGGTGCGGAGTGAAGTTGTATTTAAGCATCTCAAGTAATGAGAGCAGAAAGGATAAGAAAGTTACAAAGCTAGGAAAATAAGAAGTTTACTGGGAAAGAATGTGATGGATAAATTTGTAATACTAAAATCTCCATGACACTGGTGATTAAAACTTCCTATTGACTTGTATCTTAATTGCCTTTATCACATTTGTAAATGTCCTGTGGCTTCACCCTCAATGCTGCTGTTGGTGAGATCATCCTGTGGTGTGCTTGAAGGGACCTGATAACTATTTGTACTTAAAGGGTAGATGAGACCCTGTATCAATCGCATTGCTATTTTTTTTACTCCTCAAGAGAGCTCACTTGGTTGGTTCCGATGTAGACAGCTGCATGCAATTAGCAGGGTGGGGTTTGAGTAAATCCTCCCCTCTGAATTTTTGAATACTCTGTTCATGAGTACAGGAATCCATTTTGTGTTTTTTATATCCCATCAAGCGGGCTGGATGATGGAGAGAGGGGTGTATGTAGTCGTCAGTGATATGAAGTTCAGGGCCTTTGTTTGATATTAGATAAGATTGAAATTGACATCACAACTCTTCCCCCTCACTCCCCCAAGAAGCAGACATCTTCCATCATTTAATGTAACCATAGCTCTCTAGAAATGTAAATATCCCTATGATTGTGCAGGACCATGGTGCAGTGGTCCTTTAAATCCTTACTTTGATTTACTTTTAAAACCGATGTGCTGGTGGATTTGTGTGATATTCATTATTTATGAGTGTTATAGTGATTATTAATATATTAGATTAATGATTTATTTGCAAAACTGTTTGGCAGGTGTCAACTGGATGCTGCAGCTCAGTGATAATGCATCAATCAATTGTAACATCCTCCTTCTCTCCTTGTGTCATTTTAAATCATTAAAATGTCCCCAGGGAAAAGTTACAAAGCAAGTTTTTAATTGGAGAAAATGGTGCCTCTGCTGGTCTCTGCAGACATGTATAATAATTTTGTAAACATTGCTTGTGTTTAAGAGAGTCATTTACATTTCTGCCAGAGCAAAGCTTGCAGTTAATGTCTCAAGCTCCATGCTTCTGATTGGAAAGGGGTTTGGTGCCAAATTCAAACAGATTATTATTTTTGCATTATTTCGTTTTTAACAAATCCACTTCTTCTATCCTCTTCCTTCCTCCCAAATAAAGATAAAGCAATGCACATCTCTGTCAGGAAGTATTAAAACCAGACAGGATGGAACCTTCTACATAAATAAATAGAGTTTCCAAAATCATAAAAAAATGGTAATATCATGAATTACACAGCTGCTAATGTTGTTAGTTTGTTGCCTGTTTCACAAACGTGCAATTTTTCCTTAACTACAGTGATCATTTCAAACTGCGTGTCTGTTAAGCTGACTCTTATTGTTTTTATTGCTGTTCTTGCTAAACAACAGTTCACACAAAGCATTGTGAGGAGAAATGTCTGTTGTCACTGCAATGCGACAAAACTGCCAATAAAAGATATTAGGACAAATTAGGCAAGATTGGGGGTTTTACTGTTATACATTATTCTGGTAAAGGAAAAAATCTGCGTTTTTCGGCTGTGAAGCTTCCCTTAATAGCACATGGATGTGTGAGGAGATAAATTAATTTGCTATTTGACAGCACAGTGGATGACAGCACAGATGGCTGAGACTTTCATGGCGCCTGACGTCAGGTCTGCTGCCTCCTCCGTGCTGTCATCTGGCTCTGGATTGTCACTGAGACGTAGTCTGGTCATCATAAAAACTTTATCGACCTGTGCATATAATATCCCATATGATAAATAATAAAACTTCAGGGTAAATCTATGGGGATTTGTCTCCGTTCCCGGGAGTCTGATAAACAAGAATGGAAACTGGAGATAATAGATGGCGTTTTTCATGGTGACAGGCCAGGAATGCGGAAAAAACTCAAGCTCGGAAATAATGTGCAAGGCAGACGGTTTTATTGCACAAATAAACAGCTTGCACTGATCAATACAAGCTGCAGCGAAAAGCGCCAAAACAGAGGATGACATTTTACTAGATCATTATAACTTAAATTGTATATTAACCCATGAAGTGCTGAGTCATTTCTCACCACTGTGCTGATACAGTTTTGATACCTTAGTGAATTATTTGAGATTGCAATTTTAATTCAACTATTTGCCATGCAGTTTTTATAGGACAAATGGCAGGTTAAAGCTGTTTGGCCCCTAATACAATTACTTCAATGTAAGTTATTATTAGGGTTCCCTGGTGATCCAGTGGTTAGTATTCAGTGCTTTCACTGCTTTGGTCTGGGTTTGATTCCAGTCAGGGAACCAATAGGTCAAACCACCCTGAAGCCATGCAGGCTTGGGTCTGGTCATTACTTGGAGGATAGACCACCTAGGAATACCAGGAGTTGTATGCAGTGGCCCACTGGAGAAGAAACTGGCAACCCACTCCAGTATCTCTGCCATGAATACAAAGTGGATCAGCATGGTGTGTTGCGGTCCATGTGGTTACGGATTGTTGGACACAACTGAGCGACACAAAGTTATTATTAAAGAGACATGGAACACAACTGTTTTTGTTCAAGCTTTTAAAAGAGTTGTATTTTTGCATGCAAAAATATAAAGTAACACCTGTTTAAACTTTTTTGAACCTAAGAGGATGTGCTGAGAGCATACTTTATCCTGTAGATTTCATTGGTTGGCAGAGGACAAGCCCCCAAGAGCAGTTAAGCTTCTGAATATGTGTTTGTGCTCTAAGGGCCTCATTCTATTACCGGCCGTAAATTGGCCGTAAGGCTGCGATTCCTTGCGGGGGTTCAGTTAACTCACGATTCTATTATACGGCCCCGCAAGGATCTCCTCTTACGGCCGGCCGCATATCTTGAAACCGGCCGTAAGCTCTGAAATCTAAAAACGCAAAAATAAATTCAAGCCTGCACTGTACAGCTCTGTAAATTCTAGGGATCATATTGGGGGACATGAGGATTAAAAGGAACCCACTCTCAAGCTTGCACATCAGCCCAAACCCGAGTTCAAATTAACTGTTTATTTTCCGGCTGCGGCGTGGGCGGGTCTGAGGTGCTCCAAGCCCTATGGACTTTTTACATGGATATTTTACGTATATTAAAAAAATATTATTTTACGGATTTGAGTATAGGGTAATTATGTGCTATTTTTTCTAACACCGAATATCACTTTATAGACTCCGCAAAGTGCAGGATGGCTTTATTTGAGCTATTTTATGTGCTTAATTGGTGCTAGCGGGACCTGTTTGCTGCAAGTAAGCTGCGGCTCGTTTTTAGCCTTGCAGACAGGGTTCCCAGAGCAATAGACTCGCAACCAGGCTTTTCTTACGGCCGATTTCCTTGCGGCCGTTTTAGATCAAAGGCTTTCCTCGGCCGCAAGAGATAGCAAGGCGCCGGCCGCAAGCCTGCCGGAGTCCCCGGCCGGAGGGGAATAGAATAGCCGTAAAGCTTGCGGCCGGTCCTTGCGGCCCCGCAGCGGCTGCGGCCGGTAATAGAATGAGAAAAAAACATAAAAATATTATATGCAGCTATATGGGGTACTGTGCCATTAAGTCCAAGTTTCTTTCTTGAAGTTTCTTCAATGGATAGAACAGCAAACAAAATGTCTCTCCAGTCTATATATCTTCATCTTGGTGGCAGGTGGAGAAAAATATTTAGATTTTATCAGGAAACTTTTTTTACTGACCCATCCAGTTTGAAATTTCCCATACATTCCCACCACATGCAGTGACCTCAAAGGCATATCTAAGTGTCCTGGATTATGAGTGCATCTCATAGAGGAGAATCAATAGCGTATGCAAAAATTTTATTGCATGGAAAAATACCAAAATAAACATTTAAAAACTAACCTTGAAGTTAACAAAATGTCTATTTTCATTCATAATTGGTTTTGGTCAATCACAGGCACATGTAGCAAAGTCTGGGGATACAGTCTCTGTGGCAAAGCATCATGGGATTTGTAATGTGGCACATATCCATGTTAGAAGGTGCTATGTACTTTTTATATAACAACTAGCGACTTGCCCGTCAAAAAACGACGGCAATGTTATTGTAAGTGAGCTAATGTTGTTTTGTGTGTAATAGTAAACATGTAATCAATTAATAAATGAATATACTTTACCTATTTTGAAGCATTGTGTTGAAGAGCTTGTTTGATGTTGGTGCAGCATTAGTGTTGTGGAGCTGCTCTATAAGCGTGGTGAATGTGTGCAGTGTAATACTGTGCGTACGCGAGGCTAAACCGTTAGCGTAGTGGTGTACTTCCGCATTTGCGTAAAATGGCGGTTTCTATATGTTGTCCGTCTTAGCGGATTTTCCGTTGGTGCCTCGTAGTGGTTTTCGATTTCCGTGTGGTGTTTTGCGAGTGTGTTGTGGTGTTTTACGTGTGGAGAGTGCTGTAGCCTCGTTTTCGTTTTGTCCGACGGCCATTTTTTTTCTCGCTTAGCGATTTTCTTTGTTTGTAAAGTGTTTTATTTGTATTTAAATGAAGGTGTAACTTGTTTTTTGGAGGTGCTGGATGGTTCCTCTTGCTGTAGGTAAGCTTTTTATGTGTGTGTTGTGTGTATTTATTGTGTTGTAAATGTTTGTATGTCGGCGTGTTGCGTCCGATGTTTGCGAGGTCGTAATGTGTCGTAACGTGTCTCGTATGGTGTTTGCGTGTGTAGCCTCGTTTTCGTTTTGTTCGGCGGCCATTGTTTCTCTTGCTTAGCAAATTTATTTTTATTTTGAGTGAAATGAATGTGTAAGTTGCATTTTTGAGGTCCTGGATGCTACCTCTTGCTGTAGGTAAGTTTTGTATGTATGTGGTGTGTGTATGTATTGTGTATTAATTTTTTTTCTCTCTCTGTTTGTCCAGAGCTAACTAAAGCAGCTGATGATAACTGGATGATTACCACATTTGCTGGAAGTCCATTCTATGAGGTAGATTTGGGCAAATAGATGATACTGAAATCCAAATTAATTTATTAGTGTACCAAGGAAGGAAGTATAGATGGAGAAAAGGAGGGGGCCTAGGACTGAACCTTGGGGTACGCCAACAGAAGGAAACACTAAATGTTCAATTTTCTAGTTATAATGTGAATCATGAGACAGCAGTGTCACGGATGTCAAGAGAGTGGAGAATTTGGATAAAAAGAGGGTGGTCAACAGTGTCAAGAGCAGCAAAGAGATCCAAGAGAATAAAAATACAGAAATGACCTTTAGACTTGGTGGTTAGCAAGTCATTAGGGACTTTAGTCCTGTGCTGTCTAAGTGGAGTTTTGGGGCCGGAAGCCAGATTTGAAGGGGTCAAGGCGTGAGTTGGAGGAAATAAATTGGAAGAGGCAATTGTAGACAAGCTGATCAAGCAGTTTAGAAACTAGGGGAAGTAGAGAGATAGAGCGGTAATTAGATGGAGAAGTTGGATCGGATGAGAGTTTCTTAATAATGGGTGTAATTATGGCATGTTGATGATGGAAACTTGCCGGTGTTTAGTACATGTATGAGAGCTGGGATAAGTGTGGAGGAGAGGAGACACATTAGGTGTGATGGAATTTGATAATGTGGACAAGTTGTAAGGTGAGAGATTGATACAAGACTAGAGAATTCTTCCTCAGTTACACAGTCAAAGATATCCATTATGCATGTGGGAGGGTAGAGGTTAGAGTCAAGTTGTATGTGTGATGGCAATGTCTGGGAAGCGAGAGGACATTGTAGCCAAGGGGAAGAAGTTGTGGGTCAAGTGCTTGCAGGTTTCTATGGGTTTTGTAGATCCTGAGGGAGTATGTTATCTACTGAACAGTGGAGGAGGTGGGGGTATGTTATACCTTTGGAGGGTGACATCTGTTTTTAGTATGTGACACCTACCCCTTTTCTCGTCACAAGGCAAATTGTAAGACCTGCTCCTGCATAGATGTTAATATCACTGTCACACACACAACCTACCTGCAGTGACCAAAATAGGCATTTTAATACACTTGATAAGTACTTGATAAACATTAAAATGAATGCATACCTTGTGTGAAAACCAATTTATGATAAAGAGATAATAATAAACATTCTTGGCCAAACCAATTAAAGTGACACAGCAGAGATAACAAATATGGTATAAGTCAAAGCTATAGGTAATTACAAATACATTATCAATTGAATACTATTTAAAAAAAATAATATCCTATTGTAGACTTACATTGACATTTTCCAATTTGAGCTGTCAGTCAGCCTTTTATTCCACCCACAAAAAAAGGTGAAAAGTTTTGCTAATGAGAGATCACAGCATTTAATAATGGTTAAGTGCGTTGTCTTCTGTGTAGTCACCAAGGTCTGGGCATGCCTATTATCTTTATGTGCAACCAAATAAGCTAAAAACAATGCCTTAGGGGCTTATCAGTAATTGAATCAATGGCATCTAATTAACAAACATAAGAGCCTTGTTTTGTTGGTAGACCAGGAAGACTGAATTCAGTGGTAATATCAACAGTAACATGTATGTCATAATATTATTTATAAAATGTGTTGTTGTTTTTGTTCCACTTGGTATTCATGGCAGAGATACTGGAGTGGGTTGCCTATTCCTTCTCCAGTGGGCCACAGCATGCAGCTCCTGGTATGATCAGGCCCAACCCTGCTTGGCTTCAGGGTGGCTTGAAGTTTCGGTTCTCTGACTGAAATCAAACCCAGATTGCAGCAGTGAAAGCACTGAATCCTAACCACTGGATCACAATTTCCATAGGGATCTGCTTTGCACATGCTGTGAAAGTATCTGTGATGTAACTAGCTCAAACCATGATTTCATCGACTTTTACCAAACTTAATTAAAAAAAAAAGTACATTTTGAACAAATGTTTTTAATAAACAAATGCAACCTCCATTTTTTTTTTTACTTTTTAAATACAACTAGCGACTTGCCCGTCAAAAATGGCTGCAATAAAAAGTGAAGCCTGACAATGCTGTTGGCCACACAATGGGAGCCTCTCCCCTCTCTACTTTACTGGCCTCGCGATGAGCGCCTTTGGCACTCATCACAGGCCTTGAAATAAGAGCCTTTGGCGCTCATCACGGGCATCACAATGAGAGCCTCTCTCCTGTCTCTTCCCCCCCTCCTCTCACTCCCCTGTATCTTCCCCCTCCCCTCACTCCCCTGTGTCTCTTCCCCCATCCTCTCCCTCCCCTGTGTCTCTTTCCCTCCTGTGTCTCATCCCCATCTCTCCCTCCCCTGTGTCTGACACCCCCTCCCCTGTGTCTCTTCGCCTGTTCCCTCCCATGTGTCTCTTTCCCCCTCCCCTGTGTCTCTTTCCACCTCCCCTGTGTCTCTTTCCCCCATCTTCCTCCCCTGTGTCTCTTTCCCCTCCTCATCTTCCTCCCCTGTGTCTCTTTCCCCTCCTCATCTTCCTCCCCGTGTCTCTTTCCCTCCTGTGTCTCTTCCCCACCTCTCCCTCCCCTGTGTCTGTTCCCCCTCCCCTGTGTCTGTTCCCCCCTCCCCTGTATCTCTTCCCTCTCTCCCTCCCTTGTGTCTCTTCCCCCCTCTCCCTCCCCTGTGTCTCTTTCCCCCTCCACTGTGTCTCTTTCCTCCTCCCCTGTGTCTTTTCCCCCTCCCCTGTGTCTTTTGCCTCTTTCTCTCCCCTGTATTTCTTCCCCCTCCTCTCACTCCCCTGTGTCTCTTCCCCCTTTGCCCACTCTCCTGTGTCTCTTCCCCCTTCTCTCACTCCCCTGTGTCTATCCCCCCTCCTCCCCTGTATGTCTCTCCCCCTTCTCCCCTGTGTGTCTCTCCCCCCTCCTCCTCTGTGTGTCTCTCCCCCCTCCTCCTCTGTGTGTCTCTCTCCCCTCCTCCTCTGTGTGTGCCTCTTCCCTCCTCCCGTCTGTGTCTCTCCCCTCCTCCCACGTGTGACTCTCCCCTCCTCCACATGTGACTCCTCTTCCTTTCTCTGGCTCCCTTCTCTTCCCCCCCTCCCTCGTATCTCCCCCCCCCCCCCATTTACCTCCCCTGTGCCTTTTCCCCCTCCCCTGTGTCTTTTCCCTCTTCCTCTCACTCCCCTGTATCTCTTCCCCTCCTCTCACTCCCTTGTGTATCTTCCCCCTTCTCTCATTCCCCTGTGGCTCTCCCCCTCCTCCTCTGTGTGTCTCTCCCCTCTTCCCCTGTGTGTCTTTCCCGTCCTCCCCTGTGTGCCTCTCCCCTCCTCTCCTGTGTACCTCTCCCCTCCTCCCTTTGCCGTAATGCGCGTCAGCCGCATTTAATGCAGTTCAAAAAAATACATGTTGGGCAAGTATGAACCAAACAATATTAGCAGCTGTATAAGCCATGGGCATAAAACATTTTGGGGAAACATCCTTAATTTTTTAAGACTCTGTTTATGAGAACAGCAATTAATTTTGTGTTTGTTACATCACTTCCTCGGAGCTGAATCTTGAGAGGGTGTCTTTTCGCTAACAATGGGGGAGAGGGCACAGGGTGACTTAATTGACAACAACCCCTTCCCCCTCAATGGCCCAGAGCAGACTTCTTGCTTCAGGAAATGCAATAATATCTCTCAGGAAATGTAAACTCCCCTCTCACACACCCACCAGTGTATCGTGGATCTCTACATCGTCCTGTAGAGGTATCAGAATGTATTTTTTCTTCTCCAATTAAAAAGTAACTGTGTGACTTTTTTGTTCCTGCCTAGTTATGCTCTTTGTCACACTCATTATTTTCAAAAATATTTTTTTTTCATTGTGCTGTGATCCTTTAAGATATTCATCATAAAAAATAAAACATTTCCTGTATGAAGTAGGCTGAAGTCTGTAGTATTACATTATTTTACATGTTCTGTTTCTCCTACACTGATTCCCAGCCAGACTCTCTTTGGGGAATGATAAACTGTCCGTATTTGAATATTCTGAGGCATTTATTTTCATAAAATCTATATTATTGGTCAGAGGGGAGTTATGTGAGAATATAGCCTTTTCCTGTAACAGATGGAATGTGCCTCATTCGTTCATTTGGAAGACATTCAGATATGAACAAAATGCTAATTATGAACTTGTATTAGTCAAAATTGAATTTAAACATTATAGGCCTCATTCAATTGATATTTGGCCAATTGAACAGAGCTCTATATAAGCACAGAGCATATTTTTTTACAGAAGTTTTTAGTTAGTGAACTTCTATCCAAAAGCAAGGTCTTCACTAACTAAAAACTTCTGTGAAAAAATATGCTCTGTGCTTATATAGAGCCCTATTCAATTGGCCAAAATGCAATTGAATGAGGCCCTATGTATCTAGTAAACATGGAAGGACCCTGTGTAATTGTAGTTGATTACTTAATGAGAAGAAATTGAAAGAATGACAATAATTTGGGTGGTAGTATGGGGACTTTGTCATGTTTGTGTGGTGTTACCTTGGTCACATGTAATGTATACAGTTAAAAACCAAAACCTTTGCTATGTATATTAAAATATATATAAAAACATAAATGGCCGCACACTATATAAACTATTCTAAGCACAAATAAAGACAAATAAACCCGATTGAGAGATAGCTTAAAGGATCACTGCAGTTTGATAAAAAACCTCACATGCTTGTGAAGCTTGTAACAAAATAACAGCACTAGCACGAATGTAAGACAGGAACATAAAAGCAATTTAGAGAAATTATTTTATATAGATGAGTCTGATTGTGTCATAGGGCGTATTTTAGACTAGTCTGGGATCTTACCTGTTCACTGGCCAAAAGTAGTGGCAGCCATCGGCCAGTAGGTGGAGGGGCTGAGATGGCAGTAAATTTCTTGGCCATGTAAAGCTTATAATCTACAGGTACCCTAACACCTAACCGTAGCCCTAACACCTAACCCTAAGACCTAACCCTAAGAAATTCACTGAAAAAGCGTCCACATCATCTAGTGGCTGATGGCCGCCACTGCGTATGGCAGGCCAATAGGAAATGTCCCGATTCATCAATTGAAATCTATTATTGATTTTAACAGAAGTGAATATAATAAATAATTACAGCCTATCATTTTTACCTGTGTAAAGTCTGCATTACGAAGTTAAGATGTTCAAATAGTATACTATAAATATGACACTTCGTTGGCCCCATGAACAACCATTAAGTTTATGATGAACTTAGTTTGATAAATGACAACATGTTTTTAGAAAGTTTAATACATTCAGGTTTTATTTCATAACTTTTTGTTCAATGATGTTGTAATGGCACCAGACATTTGCTTTTGTTCAAAACAGGATTAAATCCTTGGAGGAATAGGAGATATGTTGAATTCACATTACGTCTCTAGTCAGTCCTATTGAACAATTGCTACAGTGAATAGTCACTTTACAATAGGACTTATAGTAATAGAATAGTATGATAAGCCTTCCCCTCTGTATATTAAGAGAATTCATGGTTTAGACATCTGTTAATGTTGTTTATTTAATACATTTTTCCAAACTACACTTGTCATTTACGAACAAGTTTATATGCATCCTAAATAGACGTTGGTGTCAGACAGGGTGTATAGACAATACTCATAGGGCCTCATTCAATTGCGATTTGGCCAATTGAATAGGACTCTATATAAGCACAGAGCATATTTTTTACAGAAGTTTTTAGTTAGGGAAGACCTTGCTTTTGGATAGAAGTTCACTAACTAAAAACTTCTGTAAAAAAATATGCTCTGTGCTGATATAGAGCCCTATACAATTGGCCAAATCGCAATTGAATGAGGCCCATAGTATCTTAAGGGATGTTAGGTCAGATAATGATAGATTTTAGCATAAACTTGGTCCCCAAGGATAACATCCCCAAGTCAGACAAGCTTCAAATAAAGCCAAGTAGTTCTGAAGTGTCAGACTTCCTATAAGTTAGTTGCATAAGGATGAGTAATTGAAGCTTCAAGGACCACTATAGTTTAAGAAAAAAGACACTTGTTTGTATGTATCAAACTAACAATATTAGCAGCTGTGTAAGCCATGGGCATAAACATTTTTTTGAAGAATCTGTTTATATGTATAGGAATCCTTTTTGTGTTTGTTACATCACATCATCAGAGCTGAGCCATGAGAGTGTTTGGTTTGGCTATCATTGAAGAGAGGAGTTTGGAAGGAGGGAACAGAGAGCCATTGTAAAGATGATTGGATAATATTGAAATAGTCAATGCCCATTCCCTCTCACTGGTCCAGAAGCAGACACCTTGCATCATTCACTGCAACAATAGCTAACCTAAGCCAATCTATTATGGATATCTCAAGGTTCCTGTGGAGGCATCAACATTTATTTTTTTTCTAATTAAGAACTAGCTGTATGATTGTTTCCTGCTTAATTATGCCCTGAGTCAGACTTAAAGTATTTTGTTTTCATTTTGTAGTGGTCTTTTCAGATTGGGGGTAATTGGTCTGAGGAAGGGAATGTATAAACCAAACCAGGACCTGGGGTCAGAGTTCAGACTGCGAGAAACACAACCCGTAGATAGCAGGAGATGGCCTCAGGACTCAGTACAGTGGACAGTCTGTCAACATATCAGGACCTGGACAGGCAGGGACATGAAGTGAGAACTAGTTCTCAGGGCCAGGGTGCAGTGGAGCAGAACACAACAGGACTGAACAAGGCAGGAAACTCTGCAACAATGACTAGCCATACAGGTAGGCAAAGGGTAGTCAACAAATGGAATTGGGACTGTATCAGCCTACAATGCATTGCAAAAGTATTCACCCCCTTGACTTTTTACCTATTTTGTTACATTACAGCCTTAAGTTCAATGTTTTGTTAATCTGAATTGTATGTGATGGATCACAACACAATAGGCTAAGTTGGTGAAGTGAAATGAATATATACATAAAACATTTTTTAGAAATAGAAAACAGAAAGTTGGAATGTGCGTATATATTCACTCCCTTTGTTACGAAGCCCATAAAAAGCTCTGGTGCAACCAATTACCTTCAGAAGTCACATAATTAGTGAAATGATGTCCACCTGTGTGCAATCTAAGTGTCCCATGATCTGTCATTACATATACACACCTTTTTCGAAAGGCCCCAGAGACTACAACACCTAACCAAGAGGCAATACTAACCAAACACTGCCATAAAGACCAAGAACCTCTCCAAACAAGTAAGAGACAATGTTGTTGAGAAGTCAGGGTTAGGTCATAAAAAATATCCACATCTTTGATGATCCCCAGGAGCACCATCAAATCTATCATAACCAAATGGAAAGAACATGGCACAACAGCAAACCTGCCAAGAGACGGACGCCCACCAAAACACACAGACTGGGCAAGGAGGGCAACCCTGGAGGAGCTGCAGAGTTCCACAGCAGAGACTGGAGTATCTGTACATAAGACGACAATAAGCCGCAGAGTGGCCAGAAGAAATCCATTGCTTTCAGCAAAAAACAAAATGGCACATTTTGAGTTTGCGAAAAGGCATGTGGAAGACTCCCAAAATGTATGGAGGAAGGTGCTCTGGTCTGATGAGACTAAAATGTATTTTTTCGTCCATCAAAGAAAACGCTATGTCAAACCCAACACATCACATCACCCAAAGAACACCATCCCCACAGTGTAACATGGTGGTGGCAGCATCATGCTGTGGGGATGTTTTTCAGCAGCCGGGACTGAGAAACTGGTCAGAGTGGAGGGAAAGATGGATGGTGCTAAATACAGGGATATTCTTGAGCAAAACCTGTACCACTCTGTGAGTGATTTGAGGCTCGGACGGAGGTTCACCTTCCAGCAGGACGATAACCCAAAACACACTGCTAAAGCAATACTTGAGTGGTTTAAGGGGAAACATGTAAATGTGTTGGAATGGCCTAGTCAAAGCCCAGACCTCAATCCAATAGAAAATCTGTGGTCAGACTTAAAGATTGCTGTTCACAAGCACAAACCATCAAACTTGAAGGAGCTAGAGCAGTTTTGCAAGGAGGAATGGGCAAAAATCCCAGTGGTAAGATGTGGCAAGCTCAGAGAGACTTATCCAAAGGGACTTGGAGCTGTGATTGCCATAAAAGGTGGCTCTACAAAGTATTGACTTTAGGGGGGTGAATAGTTATGCACATTGACTTTTTCTGTTAGTTTGTTCTATTTGTTGTTTGTTTCACATTAATAAGAAAAACAAAAAAAACATCTTCAAAGTTGTGAGCATGTTCTGTAAATTCAATGATGCAAATTTTGAAACAATCCATTTTAATTCCAGGTTGTGAGGGAACAAAACACGAAAAATGCCAAGGGGGGTGAATACTTTTGCAAGGCACTGTATATGTTCTGGACTTCCACATCTTTATTACATTCTCTATATATTGTTCCATATTGTTAAATAAACTTTTAATTAAATAGTAACCTTCCTTTATGTGTTATCCCCTATGTAATCTCCCTTCATTTTCAGTGCAACTGCGCTCATTGCAAGTCTGCAGGACTTTAAAACAGCCTAGACATGAGCACAGAAGGCGCTCATGTCGATGGCTGTGATCACCGCTGAAACCCGTAGAACTTTGCCGCTGATCACGAAGCATGCACTTTTCTATTTTAACAGCCGAAATGTTGTCAAACACGTAACTCAAAAGACCACTAAAAAACGCAAAAATAATAAAAATCAAAAAATTACACACTCACAAACAGCACAGGGGAAGAGCCAGTGAGCCTTTTAGTGAGGTTGCAAGTTCATTTGAGGCATATTTGTTTTTTTTTAACGATCAAAAATCGGCTAAGCGAGAAAAAAAATGGCAGCCCAAAAAACGTAACAGGATGAAAATGAGCTTGAAGCTAGTAACACTTAGCCCAAGCCAGTAAAAACGAGCAAGAAGCCAGTAACACTTAGGTGAACAATGCAAGCAACGGCACTCATCGTGAGCCACGCCAAACTTGAGCAGAGACACAGAGGAGAAAGACACAGGGGAGGTAGAGGGGGGAGAGGGTGGAAAGAGACACAGGGCTGGAAGACGGACGAAAAGAGACACAGGGGGGGAAATAAGGAAATTAAAAGACACCTTGCAGGGAGAGGAGGGAGAAAGGGGGAAACAGACACAGGGGTCAGAGAGTGGGGAGAGGCTCGCAGTGAGCTTCGAAGGTGATCATTGCAAACTACAAAAGTTGAGGGTGCCAAGACCTGCAATGAGCGGCCCATAACGTAGATTGGGGGGAGAGGCTCGCAAAGAGCCCCAAAGGCGTAGGGCTCGCGATGAGCGCCGAAGGTGCTCAGATTGTGTGGCAAACAGCATTTCCAGGCTTAAAATGTTATTGCCATCATTTCTGACGGACAAGTCGCTAGTATTATAATATATGTATGTGTATATTTTAGAAAATACATTGACTTAATTTTCCCCAAATGCATTTGCACCACATTGGAGTTGGTAAAAAAAAATAAAGGACCGTTGTAATATAGTTACAAGTAAAGCTCATGTGTTTATACTGTGCATAGGCTATGAAAACAGTGTGCAGTTTAAAATAAATAAAAGTTAAAAAAATTTCTTAGCTTTTAAAGTGTGTGTTTTCTTCTGTGTCTATCAAGGGTGCATGGACAGCTCTTCCTCTTTGCAGGACTAAAAATAAAGTCTGACCATGTAGGTTCAGCTTCAGACTGAGCATACTTTAATGGCTCAGGTTCTGCGCCTGGGTCGGGCCTATGGGGCAACTGCAAGCATGCTATAATAGAGCTGTTACCTCTGTGTAGACAGTGGGGTGGAGCTTATGATGTAATGGGGCAGGCTCAGTGACATCAGCCAACCAAAGCTCAATGATAGCCCAATCCACATGTAGAGCTGGCAACACCCTTGATAGACACAGGTAGGAAGAGAAAGGCTGTCTGAGGGGAAATCTGACAGCTTAAAAGCTAGGAAGATGTTAACTTCTATTTATTTGAAATTAAAGTCTATGCCCAGAAAGCAACCATATGACCCAGTACTTTAATTCACTACCCCTGTAACATGAGCCTATACAATGGACTGGAAGAAGCTCCTTAAATAGATCTAATGACTACCGGTGAGCATTAGTAGTGTCTGCTGCAGACTCTATTAATAAAGGTGGATTAGCAAAGTCGGAGGAATGAGGAGCCTGTAATAGGTGCATCCTATGAGTCCTCATGCCGGTATTCTGTCTGGTAACATAGGATGAGAGCTTCCCAGCAGATTTAGCATTAGTAGTGGGAGCATCATACTGATTCCTAACCAGATTCATACAATCCAGATGATAAACTTTCAATTTTGTAAGCTGTTTGGATTAAAAACCCTTTGTGTATAAAACTGTAAATCCCAAAAAATGGACTGCTGTCTTTTATGTGTATACATATTATTTTGTTCTTACTGCAGTTTATAGAGCTATGTAATATGTTGATGGGTTACAAATAAATGATAACAATAAAGTTATACATTGAGCGAATCATAGATATTGGCAGGATGTTTCTCTAGCCTGCCATTTTCCTTTTCCTTATAAAGTTGTATACATCCATTATTGGGAAGGGCCAAGAAGTAAATCACATTCTCTTTTGATTGGAATTGCTTGAGGCCTGATGGGTGAATCCGTTTCAGATTTATGACTTTACTGTACACAGAACCAGTTGAAAATACAGAATATTCTTTTCATTTTGTTACATTTTTATTGTTGCAAGAGGTACATGTGATCATCTTTTTGACAATGAAACACATTTCCAGGTTTACATTATATTTTATACATTTCTGCCCCATTACTCTTCTTTTCTTAAATTTTTCGACTCTTACAATATCCATTCTAATATCATAAGTATAACAAACTTTTTTTCTCAATAGCATTCTCAAAAGTATTTCCTGATCTCTTATACAAATTAACAATCAAACAATTTGCAAGAGGAAATGTCAGTTAAAAAACAATAATGTTGTAAACACTTTTCTACATACAAATTACATATTATCATCATTTATGACAGTGAGCATTTCCAGAAGAAATTCCAGAATATTCTATATCTTTAAAACGTAGTTGGCATCTATGATATGAGACATATATGACATAGCTTAGTATACAATATCTAAAGGTAGCAAAAAAGTTGTGTATTCAACCAAGCATACATGACGAATACATGTACTATTTACTATTCATTATTTATTTCACAGATGGCATGGAATCACAGAGGTGTTAATTATTGACTTACTGATGTTGCTATAACTGGGGCTCCAAATTCACCCAGTCTAATGTTACTTTAATTGGAACAGTTTATCCTTTGTATATCTTTGGTCCCTTTTCCTTAGAAACATTAAATGATAAAGAATAGCAGATCAACCAAAGAATATACAGTGCCTTGCAAACATATACTTCTCGTGTTTTGTTGTCTCACAACCTGGAATTAACATGGATTGTTTTAGGATTTGCATCATTTAATTTACAGAACATGCCCACAACTTTGAAGATGTTTTTTTTTATTATTATTATTGTGAAGCAAACAACAAATAGGACAAAATAACAGAAAAAGTCAATGTGCATAACTATTCACCCCCCTAAAGTCAATACTTTGTAGAGCCACCTTTTGCGGCAATCACAGCTCCAAGTCACTTTGCATAGGTTTCTATGAGCTTGCCACATCTTACCACTGGGATTTTTGCCCATTCCTCCTTGCAAAACTGCTCCAGCTCCTTCAAGTTGGATGGTTTGCGCTTGTGAACAGCACTCTTTAAGTCTGACCACAGATTTTCTATTGGATTGAGGTCTGGACTTTGACTAGGCCATTCCAACACATTTACACGTTTCCCCTTAAACCACTCAAGTGTTGCTTTAGTAGTGTGTTTGGGGTCATTGTCCTGCTGGAAGGTGAACCTCCGTCCGAGCCTCAAATCACGCACAGAGTGGTACAGGTTTTGCTCAAGAATATCCCTGTATTTAGCACCATCCATCTTTCCCTCAACTCTGACCAGTTTCTCAATCTCGGCTGCTGAAAAACATCCCCACAGCATGATGCTGCCACCACCATGTTTCACTGTGGGAATGGTGTTCTTTGGGTAATGTGATGTGTTGGGTTTGCCCAAGACATAGCGTTTTCTTTGATGGCCATCCAATTTTAGTCTCATAAGACCAGAGCACCTTCCTTCATACATTTTGGGAGTCTCCCACATGCCTTTTTGCAAACTCAACAAGTGCCATTTTGTTTTTTGCTGAAAGTATGGCTTTCTTCTGGCCACTGTATGGAGCGTACGGCTTATTGTCGTCCTATGTACAGATACTCCAGTCTCTGCTGTGGAACTCTGCAACTCCTCCAGGGTTACCTTAGGTCTCTGTGCTGCCTCTCTGATTAATGCCTTCCTTGCCCGGTCCGTGAGTTTTGGTGGGCGGACGTCTCTTGGCAGGTTTGCTGTTGTGCCATGTTCTTTACATTCATCGAAGATGTGGATATTTTTTTATAACCTAACCCTGACTTGTACTTCTCAACAACATTGTCCCTTACTTGTTTGGAGAGTTCCTTGGTCTTCATGGCAGTTTTTGGTTAGTGGTGCCTCTTGATGAGGTTTTGCAGCCACAAATTTTCTGTTTTGTTTTTCTAAAAAATAGTTTTATGTATATATTTTTCTCATTTCACTTCACCAACTTAGACTATTGTGTTCTGATCCATCACATAAAATTCAGATTAACAAAACATTGAACTTAAGGCTGTAATGTAACAAAATAGGTAAAAAGTCAAGGGGGTGAATAGTTTTGCAAGGCACTGTATAAAACATGTTTCATTGTTGTTTTTCAACTGCTTAGTATGTGTAGATATTTATGGCCCTAACTAATAACATTGTCTTTCCTCTTATCTCAAACCTTGTGTAGAGTCCTGCACGCTTGAATCAGCAGTACATTATTTATATCTGTGTCCTATGTCGACATCTTATCACTCAGATCTCTATTCCACTGCTAGACCTTGATCAGTATTGCCTTTGTCTTGAGACATGAGCATGGGGGGGGGGGGAACAGGGGAGGGGAGACACGCGGGAGGGGTGAAGAGACACAGGGAGGGAAGAGGGGGAAGAGACACAGGGGATGCGAGGGGGGGATACAGGGGAGGGAAGAGCGGGGAAGACACAGGGGAGAGGAGGGAGACACCTGGGGGGAGACACTGGGGATCGGAAGAGACACGGAGGAGGGGTGAAGAGACACAGGGGAGTGGGGAAGAGACACAGGAGAGAGAAGGGGGAAGAGACACAGGGGAGGGAAGGGGGAAGAGACACAGGGGAGGGATGGAGGAAGAGACACAGGGGAGGGGAGAGGGGGGAGACGCAGGGGAGAGGGATAAAAAAGACACAGGGGAGGGAGAGGGGGAGACACAGGGGAGAGGAGAGGGGCAAGAGACATAGGGGAGGGGAGGGAGACACAGGGGAGGGGGAAGAAACACATGGGCGGGAAGGGGGGACACAGGGGGTGGAAGGGGGGAAGAGACACAGGGGAGGGAAGGGGGGAGGAAGAGACACAGGGGAGGAAGAGACACAGGGAAGGGGGAGACACAAGGGAGGGAGAGGGGGTGAGGGAGAGAAAAATTTAAAATGATACTGTCATTTTTGACGAGCAATTTATTAGTTATTATATCATTGTAGATTTGTCAGAAACTTATTCTATGTATATGTATGTTTAAGGGTTAGCTGTTCATTTGACCATTTCATTGAGACCCAGAGGAGTCTTAGGTAGGACATGACTCTTTATACAAAATACTTCTCCTCTTGTATTGGGTTTATATGTACCGTATATTTGCCTTTTGATATTACTCATATACTCTACAGTATATAAAATAGCACAATATTACTTTGTCAGAATGGTATGATTCTTATTTATTTTGCATTTAATTTACCAATGAAGCAAACTAACACTCATTTGACTTCACAGATAACAATGAATTGAATTCATTGGGCTTGGCAGAAAAGCCACATAAGTATTGAGCCACGTTTGTCTCTAGAGTTATATGTTGCTCATCCTTACTCTAGGGCATCCAAACAATGTTTAGCTAGATATGGTATTAAACTAACGAAATGTTAACGTGGGAATACATCCACATGTATTAAATTTCTGCTTGTTGTACATTCTCCATATATATACTTGTGTTGTTGTTTTTTCCTAAAGACAAGCCATAAAAGAGAATTTGATGTTTACTAAAGGAGAATCTAGGGGGTTTAATTATAAAGGTCCAGAAAGGGCATCAGATGCGTATCGCCTGAGGACGTGCTGGTTAAAATGTGAAACGCGTAACAGATTGTTCTAGTTATTTACGACGGACTGTCTACGCACTCTGTTTCCCTAGTGAGTCTTCTGGAGAGATTCTTGAACTAAATCAAAGACCATAGGAAACCAGAAGTGACACTTTCCCTGCTTCAGAGAGAAAAGCTTTGTGTGTGACAGCGCAAGGAACACAGACTAACGTTATCAAATTATATGGGATCAAGATCTGACTCAGTTTAATGACTATGCTCTACTAATCCATATTAATGTGCATATATTTTATTGTGATGTTTTTAGTGTGCACAATAAACTGATTATACATCTTATTAGATTAAAGCAATGTGATGAAACCTCTTGTTTTTATTAAAGGACCAGTTATTTTAGAAAACAACTCTGAAGTATGTAACAAACTAACAACATTAGCAGCTGTGAAAGCCGTGAATGTAACACATTTTTAGAGAAAATCTCAACTTTTGAAGATTAGTTTGTATAGTGCATGTTTTTCGCTGGTCTGACTTGAGCACTTCATGAGCGAGAGAAACCTGATGACATGTATTAGTTCAGTGAACAGTGGAGGGAGGGTGGATTACTTGCTAAATTATGAAACATTTAGAATTTGACACCTGCCCCCACTCATGATCTGAAGCAGGCAACTTGAAACGTTAAATGCAAACAAGGCTAACACTAAGTCCTCGAAAAATGTAAACATCCCTCTAAGGCATGCAAGAAAATCAATTATATCATTGGAGGGTATTGTCTGCTTTTGACACTTACTCCTTTTTCCTGCACAAAATCAGAACCAGACAGTTGCAAGATAAATTGTGAAACCTGCTCCTGCAGATATGGTAACTCTCCTCTCACACACTCAGCCTTGAGGAAGGAAAATTAATTACCCAGGGTCCAGCAGAGGAATCCAAATGCATTTTTTTCTAATTAAAATGGGATTAAGGGATTAATTATATTTTTACTGCCTAAGGGCCTCATTCAAATGTGATTTGGCCAATAGAAAATTATAAAAAAAAATGCTATGTGCTTATATAGAGCCCTATTCAATTGGCCAAATCGCATTTGAATGAGGCCCTAATTATGCTATTAGTCAGGCTCACATTTTTTAAACATATATATTTTTTCATCATGCAGTGGTCACTGTAATTATCTGTCTCTTTTAGCTTTTAAGTAGTAAATACCAATATTTATTCTAATTGCTAAGGTTGATCCTGGGCTGGAGGTTCTCCCATCCATTACAGAAGTCTAAGAATTGGGGGCAGCTACCTCACCGCTGCTCAGTGCAGTAATGGAGTAAATTATACTAATACACTAATTGCCACAAACGTAAACAAATTGTAAAAGATGGGAGGAGCTTAAGTCTGAGAATGCTGTGAGAAACAGCTATTTTCAGTGTAACTTTTCTCACAAATTATCATTCTTTTAATCACATTAAAATGAGGACATATTTATACTGAATTATTTTACTTACAAACCAAGAAGACTGACCATTACAGTGGTCCTTTCAGCATGATTTTATCCCTGTGTTAAACATTACTTTTTAAAAATATATGACTTTTACAAATAAAGTACACATTTTTGACATGGTTTTGCTAATTGCTTGGCAGAAGAAAGCACATTTAACCCCCCCCCCCCCAAAATAAAATAAAACAGATAAGAAATGGAGTGTGAGCTAACCTGTCTGTAATTTGGCTCATGCAGTGCTAATTCTATAAGTGACAACTATTACTTTCACATGAGATCACAAGAAGGCAACTTGCTCACCTGTACAAGTGAATTTACATTACTCATAATGGGAACTCCATATCTGGAACCAATAAACTGAGGTACCACTGTACATTGCATTACAATGAGGTTTAAAGGACCACTGAAGTGCCATATTTATGCTTTTATGATGAACTTGACTTGATAATGGTAACAAATTAACAATTACAGGCTTTAATACAAAATGTAATATAATAGCTAAAAATAATGGAAGGCATCTTTGTTCCGTTCCATAGTACTGTTACTGTTAATAACCATTTGTCAGTATGACTAAAAAGAACAGGAAGTCACATTAGGGTAACCACCACCAGTCTTCAGGACAACTAGCAATCCAAAATGGAAGCACTGATGACACAAATTCAAATAAGTGTAAGGATTTCTCTAAAAATGTTAGTTTGGGATCATTCGCAAACTACATTGTTCCTTTAAAGAGAGTTCTTAAAGAGAGTCAGAACTTATCATTATATGTATCAGTGTATCATAAATCATTGTGTTGAGTTGGTATTCAAGGCAATGATAAGCAGAATATTTGAACTGGCTCCACTTCCTATCGATGATATGAACTAGGACACTCCTTGATATTCAGATACCAAGGTCAAGGCTCTATACTCACTTTATGTGCCTGCTTTCTTCTGTCACTACTATTCTCTATCTCTCTCCCTCTCTGTCTCCTTTGCCCCACACCCTTTGCCTAACATTTCTGCAGATATCTGCCTTATGCTCTCTCCTTTCCAGGAAACTGTCTGAGCCCCAAAATGAAACCCTTGAGCCACATGACAATTTCTGCCCGCCTTGATTTAGGATCCATATTAAATCACATATATAGTTGTCATCAGTGTGGGTTGTCAAAAGTTGTTGCTAACGCCAAAGGTGCTCCTTGCCAGCAAAGGCGGACTTTAGGCCCGTAAATGCGGTCCCGAAACCCGTGCGCATGAAAACATTCAAACCACACAAAATGCACACAACAAACACATAAAAAGCTTACCCACAGCAAGGGAGGGGGGGGGGGGCACCCAGCATTTCTAAAAGTGAAGTTACACCAGAAGTGGAGGAGAGATGACAGCCACCTAGGCAGCAGCAGAGGGCAATTTAAAATATTACCCTTACAGATATGTCATACACATGAGGGCACTTGTTTAACACCTCTAATTCTAATTCCCTGATAATAACCAATATGGATGCCGTAACAGTGAACTTATTTGTTTTATAAAATAATAAATAAAATATGTTTATTATTTGTCACGAGGTTAGTTTTAGAACTTGCTGTTAGAACTTGTTGAGGACTAGCTGAAGGTCGGATACATCTTAATGTGTAAAACTTACAGCCCTTCCCAATAAGTAATGGTGTGAAGCATGGCTGTGTCCTTGCACCAACACTGTTCACACTATTCTTCAGTATGATGCTGTAAAGGGCCACAGCAGACCTTGATGATAAGGATGGTCTTTACATCCGATTCCGCACAATTGGCAGTCTGTTCAACCTGAGGCGACTAAAGGCCCACACCAAGACAATGGAACGACTTGTTTGAGAGCTACGATGCTGCCCTCGTTTCCCATATGGTGACAGCTCTGCAGCAATTAACATCTTGCTTCGCCGAGTCTGCCGTTCTCTTTGGTCTAGATATCAGTTTGAAGAAGACGGAAGTTCTCCACCAGCCCACAGGAAGATTACTGTCATACTTGCATCACTATTGGAAAGTCTGTGCTGAAAACAGTCCAACAGTTTATCTACCTGGGTTGCATCATCTCCTCGGAGGCTAAGATTGACTAATGAAATTGAAAACAGACTGGCAAAGGCAAATGGTGCATTTGGCAGATTATATGAAAGGGTTTGGAACAACAAGCAATTGAGTAAATGCACCAAGGGCAGTGTGTACAGAGCTGTTGTGTTGAGCACCCTTCTGTACAGTTCCGAGTCTTGGGTTACATACCGCCATCACCTACGACTTCTTGAGCGCTTTTATCAACACTGCCTCTGCATCCTCCTCCACATCCACTGGAATGACCACATCACCGACACTGAAGTCCTAGTACAGGCAGGAGTCACCGGCATTGAGGCCATGCTGTTGAAGACACAGTTGCGCTGGGCAGATCACATCTCTAGGATGGAGGATGATTGGCTTCCAAAGATTGTGCTATATGGTGAGCTCACCACTGGTAATCGTGACAGAGAAGTCCCGAAGAAGAGGTACTCACTGAAACAGTCCCTTGATGCCTGTCACATTGACCATCATCGATGGACAGCTTTAGCTTCAGACCACAAGGCCCAGAGAAGTACCATTCACCAGGTTGTCTCCTCTTTCAAGAACACACACAGGGCTGGTCTTGAGGACAAAAGGAGACGGAGGAAAAAGCATGTCACAGCAGCACCAAACCAGAGCAAGTCTTCCTGTGCAACCGCTGCCCATCCCGCATTGCCATCCTCAGCCACCATAGAGCCCACAGATGTGGAAAACATCCGGTTCGCAAAGCCAAGGCAAACAAAACACGGAGTACTTTCGTTTTCACATGTGTATCATTAGAATGAAGAGGCTGTCATAATGCTCAATGCAGCTTATACTTTTACAGGGATTGGGTGGATCAGACTCTTTGCTTTGGAGCTAATTCTGTGTTTAGTGTTAGGTTTCAAAATGTAAAAAAAAATAGTTTTCTATGCTAAATACAATTTGAATAAAATGTATAAAAACTTCTAAATGACAGTGCATTTGGGATTATTCTGATCTTTTAATTGTATGGGAACTTGTTCTCTCCTGTTTTCTCTGAAAATTGCTTTGTATTCATTACTGATACTTGAAGTATAACACGCAGGTATCTCATGTATTATATTATAGCATTGTTTAAATTACCACAAAACTATTTATAAAAGAATTCATAGAAATATCAGGCATGTTTAACATGAATATAATCGCTATAGCAAAATTGTTACTTACAAATATAATGCACCCAGTACTACAATACAGTAAAACAACCACCTCTATAGCACAGGGAATACACCCAGAGCTAACCACAGCACAACCAGTACAGTGGATTCCTTAGCCTAGAAGCCTAATGCAAAGAGAACACTTTGTTTGTGACAAAGAAAAATATATGTGCTTGTTAATTGGAAAATAGCAGTCAAAATAGTATGTACTTCGTGCTCCCCCTTGTGCACAGTTTTGAGAATGACAGTTTTTAGTTTTACAGTGGAAAAGGAAACATAATGTATGCTGAGAAATGATTTTGCAGGCAGAATCAGTAAAGTGTATTAAAGTAAAAAACACATTAAATCAGCAGTGCTAATAAGGTACATTGTGTATTATTTTCTATTAGCACTATACAGAAGTATGAACTCTGCTAGCCATCAAGTGAGTGGATCATGCTTATGATATTTGGCAGTTCACATTAAAGAAAAACTGAAATCAGAAAAAAACAGCAATTTTTTTTGTAATAAATTCAAATGTTATGAATTATTAAAATAAAGGAATAACACTTTTTTTTCCACTATGGGTACAGCCATGTTGCTGTCAGCAGTCCTTCTTTGATAGCATCAAAAGGGCAAGTAAAATGGATTGGATACATTATGTATGGGGGCCTGTGTTGCAGATAAATCTCTGCAACTGCAGCAATAGTAAGATGGCGGACTTGCTATCAAGGGAGGGCTGTTAAAAGCAGGATGGCTGCACCCATGCTGAAAGACAAATGCTGAGTGTGACGATCCAAGAGTAGGGGCTATACAAGCACAGAGCCATCTGCTATAGACTACAGGTTATCTACCCACAAGGACCGTTGGGTTCTTTGAAATCTCTGCACCAGCACCCTGATATCTGGCTTCTGTATCAGTAATGTCTCTCCATCAGTAATCAGCACTTCCAGGAGTCCCAATAACCTTGCTGTGGTAGTGACCAGGACAAATTACTTGTAGGGTGGAGATAGGTTCTGTATCGCAGCCACCAGGAACACAATCAGAGATACTATGATTTACTTTTGAAAATGACAGCAGTATTTATAGGGGATAGGTACAGAGGGGGTGTGCACAGCACAACAATAGAAGAGGGTGGTAGACAATTACATGAGATGACCACACATGGGGTCTGGCAGTAGCGTCCTGAGATCTATAGGATTAGCCTTCAATCCACATTCTGTAGCACATATCAGATGGTATTAACTTGACCTCCTCTCTTCCTGATTAGACAGCTACCTATTAGACATTACAGGTGGTACAATACACATCACACAGACATTAAACAAGACTAAATCTAAAAATGAACATCCCCCTGACCCAATCCCTATGCGGGTGCATCAGAAACTATCCCTTCAGCCTAAAAATGCCCCATAGTCCAGAACAAAGGGAGTCCAGTTGTACATGTCAGGTCACGGTAAGCCCAAAAAGAGTCCAACCAAAAGTCCAAAGTACAGGGCTACCGTGACACTGAGATCATGAGTAAATAGAGTTATCCCTTTTTTTTACATTTATTATTATTAATACAATAAAATGTTATATATGGAATATAACAGATTTTTTTTTACTTCAGTGGAATGTTAAGCAGTCTGTGATTACAGTTTTTTTATGTAGGCAATATCTAAAAGCTGTTCCTAACTTGAATATTTGAAACAAATGGCGATTCTTTATATCTATACATGCAATGCCTTGCAAAAGTATTCACCCCCCTTGGCATTTTTCGTGTTTTGTTGCCTCACAACCTGGAATTAACATGGATTGTTTGAGGATTTGCATCATTTAATTTACAGAACATGCCCACAACTTTGAAGATATGTATATTTTTTTATTGTGAATCAAACAACAAATAGGACAAAATTACAGAAAAAGTCAATGTGCATAGCTATTCACCCTTGCAAAACTGCTCCAGCTCCTTCAAGTTGGATGGTTTGCGCTTGTGAACAGCAATTTTTAAGTCTGGCCACAGATTTTCTATTGGATTGGCTTTGACTAGGCCATTCCAACACATTTACATGCTTCCCCTTAAACCACTCAAGTGTTGCTTTAGCAGTGTGTTTGGGGTCATTGTCTTGCTGGAAGGTGAACCTCCGTCGTAGCCTCAAATCACGCACAAAGTGGTACAGCTTTTGCTCAAGAATATCCCTGTATTTAGCACCATCCATCTTTGCCTCAACTCTGACCAGTTTCCCAGTCCCGGCTGCTGAAAAACATCCCCACAGCATGAGTCTGCCACCACCATGTTTCACTGTGGGGATGGTGTTCTTTGGGTAATGTGATGTGTTGGGTTTGCGCCAGACATAGCGTTTTCTTTGATGGTCGAAAAGTTCAATTTTATTCTTATCCTCCATTTATTTTGTTTGTCTCCCATGTGCCTTTTCTCAAACTCAAAACGTGCCATTTTGTTTTTTGCTGAAAGTAATGGCTTTCTTCTGGCCACTGTGCCATAAAGCCCAACTCTATGGAGTGTATCGCTTATTGTACATATACTCCAGTCTCTTCTGTGGATCTCTGCAGCTCCTCCAGGGTTACCTCAGGTCTCTGTGCTGCCTCTCTGATTAATGCCCTCCTTGCCCGGGCCATGAGTTTTGGCGGGCGGCCGCCTCTTGGCAGGTTAGCTGTTGTGCCATTTTCTTTCCATTTGGTTATGATAGATTTGATGGTGCTCCTGGGGATCATCAAATATTTGGATATTTTTTTATAACCTAACCCTGACTTGTACTTCTCAACAACATTGTCCCTTACTTGTTTGGAGAGTTCCTTGGTCTTCATGGCAGTGTTTGGTTAGTGGTGCCTCTTGCTTAGGTGTTGCAGCCTCTGGGGCCTTTCAAAAAAGGTGTGTATATGTAATGACAGATCATGTGACACTTAGATTGCACACAGGTGGACATCATTTCACTAATTATGTGACTTCTGAAGGTAATTGGTTGCACCAGAGCTTTTTATGGGCTTCATAACAAAGGGGGTGAATACATACGCACATGCCAATTTTCTGTTTTCTATTTCTAAAAAAATGTTTTATGTATATATTTTTCTCATTTCACTTCACCAACTTAGACTATTGTGTTCTGATCCATCACATAAAATTCAGATTAACAAAACATTGAACTTAAGGCTGTAATGTAACAAAATAGGTAAAAAGTCAAGGGGGTGAATACTTTTGCAAGGCACAGTATATATGTGTGTGTCTGTGTAAATATATATATATATATATATATATATATATATATATATATAAAAATATAGTAATTAAGGTTGATAAAATACTTAAACCTCTTCTTTTCCTTGTATTATGCGATTTGGTAATTAATCCAGAGGAACATAGGGTGGGAAGAAAAAAATTGTATTACTGCCTACATCAATACCCCTCCTATTCTAGTTATCCAACATGTATACCATTTTTATTCAAAAATATATAGGTAGTATCTTTTTTTACTTCTAACGTCAAAGGATATCCTCTTGTCAGTTGAAAACTACTTCCCACAAAAAGTTCCCCAGACAAAGTTTTTTTATTGACCCTGGATAGATTTTAATAAGTTAATCATATCCCCTCTTAGGTGCCATGAGAAAATAAGTTTAATTTGGTTAGTCTTTCTTCATAACTTAGCCCCTCCATTCCCTTTATTAATTGTGTTGCCCTCCTCTGTACCTTTTCCATTCTTATCTGCTTAAAATTGTACTCCATATTCCAAAAGAGGGTGTACCAGGGATTTGTATTGTGGCAGAATAATATTTGCTTCCCTGGCTTCTATACCCTTGTAGAGAGACAAAAAAAAAATATATAGCTCATCTGCCCTTTCCTGGTTACTATTTAAAATGTCTAATATATTTATTATAAACCCTTCTTTCCATTGTTATACTTTAATTAGCTATACTCTTCTTAGCAATGGATTTTTTTATTTCCTATTTTAAACAAGACATGTTATATTCCTTTTACGCTCCATTTCCACATGCTATGTGCTGATAAGTAAAGTATATTTAGTAGAGCTTTAAATATAACGCTTTTATTTTCTGTATGTTTACACAATCATATATGGGAACACAATTCCTGTGTTTGTTTACCTGCATAATAATGGGTGATTCAAATACAAGTCAAGCTTTTAAAATATGCAATTTAAACCTTTTTATAAAATATGTTAAAAATACTCAAAATATTATAAGTGTGATATTTGATTGGAGGGACTAATATGTTCGAAGGTTAGTTCGTACTCTGATTGAGCACCTCTATTTAGTTTTTTTTTTGTAATGGGAAAATAGGTCACATCTACCCAATAAAAAGAAAACCTATAAAACTAATTTGAGCCTTGGCTAAGATACTAAAAGACATACGCCTAAAAATGGATGTGTGCCTAATAAGGATTTGTAACAGAAAATGTAGATGTGTATGGTTGTTGGGTAGATGTGTTATTATTAACATATCACTTTATATATGCAAATATTGGGCTTTCAATTATGTCTATTCCCATTTGAAGGACTTGGGAGAGGAATTCAGGAGATAGAACTTCTCTTTTTTATATTTTAATCATCTTTTTTTATATTTATTGTACAGTTTTCTTAACAAGGATATAATAAAAGTTACGTTTTAGTATTATTGGTCCATATCTATACCTGGAATGGAAATTAGGTTGAAATACAAGGACTATAAGTGTACTTTTTCTTGCTGTCTGGAAATTAAGACAGACAGCAAAAAGTATTTTTTGGTAGAGTTACTGTTAATAATGGTCAAAATGTGTTTATAACCAAAATACATTAAAGATTAATCATTATTCACATCTCCTGCATTTATTAATAAAACCTTTGTTTTATTTACAATGAATACAATTGAGGGGGTGGGGATGTTACAGAGGAGTAAGTCACCCAAAAAAGTTTTAACTGATGTTTGAACTAACATGAATACCATATTAACTGAACAATACATGCTACTAATTCCTTTCTACAGGATCTGTATGTTTTCAAAATCTTGTATAGTTTTACTTAAAGGTTACTGTGGTAAAGATCAGTAATAAGAACTTGTAAATGTATTATGGTTAGAAAAATAATCTTTTGTTATAGAATTATTTGATCAATTCTTGTTTTGCCGCCATCTTTAGCTTGTAGATCTGCCCATACTTTTCAAACAAACGAACAACCTGCAGCTGCCTATTTATTGCACAGTGTTTCTATGGGCATTTGAAAAGGATGGAATGCCCAAAGATGGTGAAAACAAAACATTTTCAGTGCAAAGTTTAACGATAATAATACTATTTTAAAGTATTGAAAACTGGATAATTGTAGTGAACCATGAAAAGACAAAAATCATCATGTCCTCTTAAAAACTACAAAAGAGAAGTTAATTCAAATTTATACAATTTTTTACCTTCCTCAATTTGTAACAATATTTCTACAATTAATTCCACAAATTGAGTTTTGGTAGAGCCTGCAGTTACTCTTTTGACCACAAGATGACGCTTCATCCCACACAATGTTCTAATTTTCTCCTTTCTGCCTTCCAGCTACAAGAGCGTGGTTACAGCAAAACGAGCCGGGATCGCAATCGCAGGATGCTGGGTCCTTTCGTTCATCGTTGGCTTGGTTCCCATGTTTGGATGGAACAATATACACAACCAAAGACTAGATCTTAACTCTAGCTATGATCAGCTAATCATCACTTGCCAGTTTGAGACAGTAATTAGCATGGAATACATGGTCTATTTTAACTTCTTTGTTTGGGTACTTCCTCCACTTTTCCTAATGTTAATTATTTATTTGGAAGTATTCAACTTAATCCAGAAGCAGCTTAACAAGAAAGTCTCTTCCAGTTCTAAAGACCCACATAAATACTATGGAAAAGAACTTAAAATTGCCAAATCCCTAGCTTTAATCCTATTGTTGTTTGCTTTAAGCTGGCTACCTCTCCACACATTGAACTGCATCACTTTGTTCTGCAAGTCCTGTAATACTCCGATGATCATTACATATATCGCCATCTTCTTAACGCATGGAAATTCCGCCATGAACCCTATTGTGTACGCATTCCGAATCGAGAAATTCCGATCTACGTTTTTGTACATCTGGAAAAAGTATTTCTGCTGCAAAACGGGCCGGGACCTCAGCCGAGGAAATAATACAACCATCGAGAGGTCATGTTCTAAACATGTCATCTGAGACGTGAAATGTTCATGTCTTGTTTTGTACAATATGTTAATCAAAATAAAGAAATAACCGTAATCTGTTCAAATGTCCACATTACCAATAAACTGCTGTCATTATTTAAAGAGTGATTGGTTGTTTCATTAATTAAAAAAAATATGCACCAACAAAAGTTTTGGGTTCTTTCAAAAAACAGCTGATAGGGTGTCTACACTTTGTAATTTTTAATTTGCAATACATTTAACAGGAAGATGTTCTGGGTTTAGCAGGTAGCCAGTTGGAAGCCATTTGCAGTGTTGTATTTGCTTTAGGAGATGCAACATGGAGAATCATAGCCTGTTGCTCAGCTACCTTGCATTGAAACACGATCTACAGGATTGGAGGAGAGAGAGGTGAACGAGGCAGGCCTTTAGAGGTAAGCCGAGAGAAAATAAAAATGTTTAATAGTTCACAACTTTATATCATTTGGGCTAACAAGGCTTTCGTTGGGCTATATGCAATTTATACATTTAAAATGCCATGACCTGTTTTACAACGACAGTGTCCCTTTAAGAATAAATAAACATTTTTACATAAAGTTAAGTGCTGATGTTGCACCCAGTGGCGTAGCTAGAGCTTTTGCCACCCAGGACTCTCCTTGAGTTTGTGAACCCAGACCCCCCCCCCCCCCCCACGTGCGCACTTTTTATATGTGTGTATATATACAGTATCTCACAAAAGTGAGTACACCCCTCACATTTTTGGTATTTTATTATATCTTTTCATGTGACAACACTGTAGAAATGACACTTTGCTACGATGTAAAGTAGTAAGTGTACAGCCTGTATAACAGTGTAAATTTGCTGCCCCCTCAAAATAACTCAACACACAGCCATTAATGTCTAAACCATTGGCAACAACAGTGAGTACACCCCTAAGTGGAAATGTCCAAATTGGGCACAAAGTGTCAATATTTTGTGTGGCCACCATTATTTTCCAGCACTGCCTTAACCCTCATGGGCATGGAGTTCACCAGAGCTTCACAGGTTGCCACTGGGGTCCTCTCCTACTCTTCCATAATGACATCATGAAGCTGGTGGATGTTAGAGACCTTGCACTCCCCCACCTTCCATTTGAGGATGCCCCACAGATGCTCAATAGAGTTTAGTTCTGGGGACATGCTTAGCCAGTCCATCACCTTTACCTTCAGCTTCTTTAGCAAGGCAGTGGTCATCTTGGAGGTGTGTTTAAGGTCATTATCATGTTGGAAGGGAGGGGATCATGCTCTGCTTCAGTATGTCACAGAATATGTTGGCATTCATGGTTCTCTCAATGAACTGTAGCTCCCAAGTGCCAGCAGCACTCATGAGGGCCCAGACCAAACATAAATACACTTATGTCTATATGTGTATATATGTTTTCTATAATATGTTGTGTTGATTCCCCCTATATGCATTTACCTGATGATGACATATGCTGCCTCCACTCTCTCTGCATCACTGTTGACGTTCAAACTGAGGGTCTCCTCTCATATCAGTGTTTTTGTGCCTTATGCGTTTATCTGTCATTTAGGGATTATTTCAATTACCTTTCATCAGTATAGATGTATACTTGGTGGGAATGTCATGGTCTGGGCCTGCATGAGTGCTGCCTGCAGCGGGGAGCTACAGTTCATTGAGGGAACCATGAATGCCAACATGTACTATGACATACTGAAGCACAGCATGATCCCCTCCCTTCGGAGACTGGGCCGCAGGGCAGTATTCGAACATGATAACGACCCCAAACACACCTCCAAGGCAACCACTGCATTGCTAAAGAAGCTGAAGGTAAAGATGATGGACTGGCCAAGCATGTCTCCAGATCTAAACCCTATTGAGCATCTGTGGGGCATCCTCACATGGAAGGCGGGGAGTGCAAGGTCTCTAACACCCACCAGCTCTGTGATGTCATCATGGAGGAGTGGAAGAGGACTCCAGTGGCAACCTATGAAGCTCTGGTGAACTCCATGCCCATGAGGGTTAAGGCAGTGCTGGAAAATAATGGTGGCTACACAAAATATTGACACTTTCTGCCCAATTTGGACATTTCCACTTAGGGGTGTACTCACTTTTGTTGCCAACGGTTTAGACATTAGTGGCTATGTGTTGAGTTATTTTGAGGGGGCTGCAAATTTACACTGTTATACAGGCTGTACACTTACTTCTTTACATTGTAGCAGAGTGTCATTTCTTCAGTGTTGTCACATGAAAATATATAATAAGATATTTACAAAATGTGAGGGGTGTACTCACTTTTGTGACATACTGTTTATATATATATATATATATATATATATCCCCTTCTCTCTCACACACTCTCTTGCTCTCTCCCTCTCTTTCTCTGTCTCTCGCTCTCTCCCACCCTCTCTCTCTCTCCCTCTTTCTCTCTGCTCTCTCTTTCCTTCCCTCTCTCTCCCTTTTTCCCTCTTCTCTCTTTCTCTCCCTTTCCCCCATCTCCTCCCCCTCTCTCTCCCTTTCTCTTCCTCTCCCTTGATCTCTCCCCCCTCTTTGTATCCCTTGCGCTCTCTCGCCCCCATCTTTGTGCTCCCCTCCCTCTCTCTCCCTCTCTTTCTCTCGAACCCTCACTCCCCTATCTATCTCCTTTTCTCTCTCTATCTCCCTTCCTTTTTTACAGCCCTTCTCCACTCCCTTCTCTCCCTCTCTCCCCCGCTCCCTCCCTCTTTCTCCCCTCTCTCTTTCTCTCTCCCTCTGTCTCCCCCTCTCTCCCTCTCTCTCTCCATTCCCCTCTCTCTTTCTCTTCACCTCTCTGTCTCTCTCTATTGCTCTCTTTCTCCCTCTTTCTCTCCCCCTCTTTCTATCTCTCTCTCTCACTCTCTCTTCCTATTTCTCTCTCTTTTTCTCTCCCTCCCTCTCTCTGTCTCCCCCCTCTCTGTCTCCCCCCTCTTTCTGTCTCTCTCGGCCTCTCTTCCTTTTTCTCTCCCTCCCTCTCTCTGTCTCCCCCCTCTTTCTGTCTCTCCTCCTCCTATCTCTCTTTCTGTCTCTCCCTCTCTCTTTCTGTCTCTCCCCCTCCCTCTTACTGTCTCTCCACCTTTCTATGTCTCTATCTCTCCCTCCCTTTTCTCTATCTCACATTTCACTCCCCCCACATCCCTTACCTGTGTGCTCTGGTCCAGAGGCTCCTCCTCCTGTTTGCTCCTTCCCTTGATGGCGCCTCCCCCGGCAGCTCCTCCTCTCTTCCAAGGGACTCAAAGGAGAGAGCAGGGGATTTGGAAGAGGAGAGAGCCTCAGGGGGAGCGGAAGGAGTGCTACTAGAGGTGGGCGTCAACTGGGGACATTTTTGCCGCCCCCAAGGAAGTGTCTAATAAGTGTCTAATTATCTTGATGTTGTCTCTAGTTCAGCAGCACCACAGACATATTGAGAGAAAAATCGTGAAGCTCTTCTGAACTTTATCTGGAAGTACGGAAGGTGCCATAAACTAGAAGCTCCCTCTATATGCTTATATGTTCTCATAATTGTAGCAAAACATTCCACCAAAATTTGGTGTGAAATATAACTGCTGTCTCCTTTCACCACACTGAGAAAGCACAAGAGCAAGGCCTCCATCTAATTGCAAGCCCGTAATTACCTTCATACAGGCTTCATGTCATGCGGGTTAGAAATTTGTTACAATTCCAGCCGTATCCAATCGACTCAAGCCTGCAATTACAGGGCTAAAGCCTTAAATCGTAAACTCTTGCCGCTGCCGCAAACTGTTAGTGGGCTGGAACACATCAGATCCGTAATTACAATACAATCCAATCCCATAATTTCAGTGTGCGCCACAGCCCTGTGAGCCAATAGAAAGCAGGCTAATGGATTATGATTGACAGGTAGAGATAATAAAGCTGCGTTACACCCACTATAGCGTTAACTGTGTTGTATTTTCTCATGAAGTAGCATGCAGGTCCCGGTGTTGGTGGTTGGAGCATTGAGAGAGAGAGAGAGAGAGAGAGAGAGAGTAGGTGTTGATTAAGAGCAGGTTGTAACGGTATTATTGATTTATATTTCTTGAATACCTGTTTTACACTTAATCCTTAAACGCATCGACTGATAACACATAAAATAAATACACATAGTATTAATATCAAACATAGATACACATATAGATAGGTCACTACATACACACACCCTCAGTCCCACCCAATACCCCAACAATTAAAATGACACATAAAACATACACTTTTTTTAAATGTTTGGGATTTTAATGGAGGGTGGAGGGAGGAGGGAAGAGGAGGGGAGCAGTTTGGAGGAGATGAGGAGGAGTGTAAAGGTTGAGAAATAGGAGCGAGAGGTGGCCCTGGGGAGTGGAGGAGAGGGGAGTGTGGAGGAGAGTAGTGGAGGGAAGAGGAGTGTGGAGGAGAATAGTGAAGGAGAAATCAGTGTGGAGGAGGGGAGAGGAGTGGTGGGGAGAGGAGTGGGGAAGAGAGGAGTGGTGAGGAGAAGAGGGAGAGGAGAGGAGGTGTTCATTTGCACCACAGTAATAGGCACATCAAGTTCAGGGTCAGAGGGGGTGGGGCCTGATCCCAGGGGAGTGGTAGCGCAGAGAAGGGACAGGCCTCAGGGTCAGATGAGGGAGTACAGGATCCCCATCCAAAGTTGGGAGGGCAAGAGGCTCGGGGCAGACGCAGGGCCCCTACCTACAGGTATGAGGAGATAATGATCCTCCTAAGAGCAATCCGTGAGCATCCTGCCATGCTTGCGGGGGGAGGGAAGTTAGGCCCAGAGCCCAGGCCTGGAAGGTAGAGGTAGAGGCCGCAATCACAGCATTGGGCTTTGCACAAAGGGATTTGAGGTCCGAAAAGCACAGTTTTGATGACGTCCTAGCCAAGGTGAGGAGGATGATGGCCAAGGAGGACAGTGAAGCCGCAGCACAAGCGGTGGCCCTAAAGTGACTGTGAGATACAACGAGTAGGAGAGAGTGCTCAAGGAGTTGCTGAGCCAGATGCCAGCCGCTGGAACTCCAGGACTAATGGACCAACAGGATCCAACCTTCATGTCAGGTGAATATCAGATACACCAACATGCCACCACATGTACATCACACACACATAGAAAACACATAACACATGTAAGTGTTGACCAACAATGACACTGACATGTCAGAAACCTGGATTTAACAAGGGTTAGATGGCTCAGTCATGCGTCATTAAATCCATGAAGCTGACAAATCACTGTCATTAGTGGGCATAACACGAGTAATCATCTAATAGGGAGTCCATCTATGGGTGTGCCCACTGCAGCGTATGCAGATACAGGCCACACATGGAATCAAGATAACGTCATTAGGCCAAAACAATCAAGCTCATGGATCTTAATTAAAAAATTAGTTTAAAAAAAAACCTTCACCCTATAAATACCTCCTACCCAAGATGGCATCAATCTACTGTTGTGCTGGGCCTCTGTGCTGGTCCTGCTGCATCCCCCTCCTAGTGAGACCTGTCCCCACTTCCCTGTCTATTCTCCTGTCTCTGGGACTCCATCCCCAGCCCCCGTCCTTGACTTTGCTCTTCCACTCTGTTGCTCACACTGCACACCACTGATGCTCATGGCGGCCTCTCTCCTTACCAGGCAGCCTCACTGCACATGCTGCACCCGGCAGACCCACTCCACATACTGCACCTGACAGCCTCACTCCAAATGCTGCACCTGGCAGCCTCACTTCGCGAGCTGCACCCGGCAGACTCTATGCATGAGCTGCACCTGGCAGCCTCTCTCCACATGCTGCACCCGGCAGCCTCTCTCCATGTGATGCTCATGGCAGCCTCCCTCCACGTGCTGCTCATGGTAGCCTCACATGGCAGCACACAGCGACCTCACTCCACACGTGACTCCTCAGGCTGCGCACAGCAGCCTCACTCCACATGCAACAGCCTCACTCTACAAGCTGCCCATGGAGGCCTCTCTCCATGCTCCACATTGCAGCCACCCATTAGATGCTGCACATTGCAACCACACCACAAGAGCTCAGTTCTACCTGTGTCTTAAGAAGGGTAGATAGTTTGCTTTGAGTGCATGCCGAGACACGTCAAACCCTACTGTACACCTTGCATACTGAGCCACGTCATACCCTACCGTACCCCTCGCATACCGAGCCACGTCATAACCCACCGTAAACCCTTACATGCCGAAACATGTCATACCATATCATTCACCTTGCAGCCATGTCATACCCTACTATACCCGTTACATCATGCATAACGTACCCATTCCGCATATGCATTCCAAGCTTTGCCTTACCAGCACGTTGCCCTTATATGCAAGCCGAGCCATGGCATTCGATAAACATGCCCCTTGCACACAGTGCCTTAATATACCACTTTGTTTCAATTTCATTCAGAGCCATATCATATCATAACGTATCCCTCACTTGCAAGGCTTTGCCATAGTATAACGTTCCCCAGCAATACCGAGCCTTACCATACCATAACGTACCCCTTGCATGCCAAGCCATGTTGTATCGTACCCCTTGTAAACCATTACTCTCCTACTCTCTACCATCACTTTCCATTCATTCATCGCCACATACATTTACCCTACCAATAAGCATTCCTGGGTTTCCCACACCAATTATTTCCTTATCTACTACTTTGTACCTTTTGGCCTCTAATCAGTCTAGGATGATGAAGCTAAAAATGCCACATCTCAAGCTACTATCACTAGAAGGAAAGCCCCGACCACAAATAACAGGTGAAAAAATAACATGAAGTTGTGGGAGGGGCTGGAACTCTCCCTCACCCTATAAATACCTCCTACCCTAATCTAACCCCAAGCTGGCGACAATCTACCCACTCACCTGACCCTTCTCTCTAGCTTCATTTTACTCTCCCTAGCCCTCTAATAAGGCTAGGATGACTTAGCTAAAAATGCCACACCTAAAGATATATTCACTAGAGAGAAAGCCTCAACCGCAAGCACTTAATACTGAAGTACTAAGATTTGTGTTTTTTGAAAAAATATAAACATACAATATATATTGCAAAAATGTTCTATTATATATTTAAATAAGCAAATTTACATATATAAGGGAAGAGAAGGCAGACCAACCAACAAGTATATAGAAAAGGTACAACAGTGGAGCACTACATAATAAAAACAGAACATGTTAGAATAGGCAGTGGTGCTTATCCATAACCAGTGATATGAGGCAATAATGGTATCAGACCAAGTCCAAATATAGATGAATGATGAGCTGCTATCCTGAAGATAAGGAGAGACCTCCTCGCAGAGCAAATCAATTTGTTGATAAAGAATTTGGAGGCAAGGGCAAAAAAGGAAAACAATTTATGGTGAAGTAAATGTGGGTTATTTTAATACATGCATAAATATTGTAACTTACAAAACATAAAAAAAAAATGGTTATCTACTTAATACTTAAAAAAACTATTATTTGGCATAAAACATATGTAGAACATATTTTTTAACACATGCAATATGTTTTTCGTTTATTTCTTTTTTTCTTTTAAATTTTTTTTCTTCCATTAAAAGAGATACATTACAAAAATAAAAAACATGCAACATTTACAAATATCACATACATAGATACAAATGGGTTATGAGGTATTTTAGAAAGAGCTAAGAAATATCTCTTCCTATCTGCAAAAACCTCTGAATAGCAGCAGATACATTTTTATGAAACTTCACACATTCCTTTTTTCTTTTTCCCTCCATCTCTCTTTTTCATTTTTTTCCCTTCCCGATCCATGTCCTTGGGACAAAATGCAACTCAATTAATTTTTAATTATTATACAAATGGCATGTCCCTAAAGGGGTCTTTTCCTTTCCCTTTTTTTTCTCTTCCTTTCCCCTTCCTTCCTCTCCTTCCCTGCTTTCCCTTTAGTTTTATTTCACTCTCTTCCAAAAACATACTTAAGTTTACTCTATTCCCTCAATTAAGTTCAGGGTTAAAATGATTATACCAAACTTTCCATTTGGTTATATTACTTTTAATTAGTTCTGCTGAGTTAAAACATTTTTTCTAATGCTCTATTTCTTTTAGGTAAGATTATAATTTCATTCCAAGACAGGCTTTTTTGTTTTTCCCAGCGGGACGCAATCAACCATTTTGCAATTGTGCAAATATGTAAAATAAAAGCTTGAGATGAATGTTTCAATCCCAGTAGCATTATATGTAAAATAGCCACTTGCAGTGATGGAGCAATGTGTTTACCCAATATTTGCGAAATTTTATGGAAACAATTCCTCCAAAAGATCTGAATTAGGAGGGCATTCTCACCAAATATGTAGGAAGGTACCAGGTCAATCGCAATTCCTCCAACAGATATTTTGGTCTGGACTTCCTGAGAATTGACTAATTTTCTCCGGAACAAGGTACCATCTGTTTAATATTTTAAAATAGACCTCTCTTAACAAAGTATTTTTAACATATTTATCAGTTATGTAAAAGGCTTTCTTCCAAGTCTCTGGCAAAAAGGATACTTTTAGATCTCTTTCCCAGGTTTTCATATTAAATGATTTGTCCTTTTGAATTATTTCTCTAATGATTTCAAAGCATTTAGATATCAAATGTTTTCTGTTCTTATATCTTAGTAATTTTTCAAAATTAGTTATTACCTCCTGCTTCGCATTATAGAAATTATGTTTTTTTTAAATATAATTTGCAGGCTAAAATATTCCAGCCAATCTTTTTTATCAATATTATATTTTTTAACTAAATAATCGAAAGGTGCCAGTTCTTCTCCTAGGTAAACATTTTTAAAAGTATCTATTTCTTTATTAATCCATTTAGGTAAAATAGAGATTTGTACTGTCCTCTTTAAATCTTGACTACTTATAATCGGACTCGGATACGGAACTAATTAAAAAATTTTATTCATTTTATGCCAGAAGGCTATAGCTTTTTTAATTACCCAGGACTCAGTCATTTTTTTATTTTCTGCCGTGTCTTCAAGAAACATCAGGCAACTTAGTTTGGAGTCTCCAAGACTGGCTTCTACTACTTGTGGCCATGAATATATGGTAATTGGATCTATCCACTTAACTATATGGGAAAGCATTGTTGCGTCATGATAAGATTTAAGATCTGGATAGGCAATGCCTCCATTGGTAAACTTTCTCATTAAAATATCTTTTTTGATTCTTGATTTTTTTCCCTTCAAAATATAATTATCTGCTAAAGTTTGAAACTTTTTAATCCAATATAAAGGAAGACAAACAGGGATGTTTCTTATATAGTAGTTAAAGCTAGGGAGATATGACATTTTTATAGCATCTATTCTACCTGTAAAAGAAAGATTATTATTTTTCCAGTCTTTATGATATTTACACATTTTTCATAAAGATTTGTGTAGTTGTATGTAATTCAATTTTGTATATCTTTATTAAAAATTATTCCTAAATGTGTGAATTTTCCATTGGACCAATTAAAAGGATATTTCATGTATATTTATATTATTTATTTAAAACTATTTTGTGCTCTATTTCCTTAATTTTAATGCCTTTTATATGCTTTGTACACCTTATTGTTTCAGCCAATGGCCCCATTAAAAGGGTAAATAATCTGTTACTAATTGGAAATTTCCGTGATCTAAATCCCAGGCTAGATACCATTGCCTCTGGCTTTGTATAGAGAGCTCCCCTGGCTAAACGGCCCCAAAACCAAATTTATCTAAAGTAAGTTTCATATACTCCGACCCTATCCTGTCGAAAGCTTTCTCTGCGTATAATGACAAGAACAGGGTGGGAGTATTATTTCTTTCAACATATTCAATAAGATTAATTAATTTGCGAGAGTTATCATTTCCCTGCCTACCCAAAACAAAACCATTCTGGTCTTTTGCAATTAAATCTTTAATTATAGTATTTAACCGAGTGGCCAACATTTTTGAATAAAGTTTTAACTCAGTATTTAAAAGGGAAATTGGTCTATATCTACTACATTCTAAATGATCTTGTTTTGTCTTGGGGATAGGGACAATGGAGGAAAGTAAAAATTCACTTGTGATTTTTCCTGTATTTTTTATTTCATTGAAAAGATCTCTAAAGTGTTCAGATATAATAGGTTGGTAGATCTTATAGAAAAGGTAAGTGAAGCCGTCTGGGCCAGGAGAAGAATATAATTTAAGCTCTTTTATGGCTATCTCAACTTCAGCCCTTGTAACGGGGCTATTAAGAAGCTGTGTTCTTTTATTAAGTAGCTGATATTTTATTCAGAAATATTTGAATTTCTTCTAATGTTCGTTTTATAAATTGTGGATTTAATTCTAGATTATATAGTTCCTGATAGTAATCTAAAAATGCCATAGCAATATCTGCCGGTTTATTTATATTTATACCTTTACTATATATAGTTTCTATTATTTTCCTTGCTACTCTATTCTTGATTTTATTCGGTAGTAATTTACTGATCTTATTTCCGTAAAAGTTTTTTATTTGAGATTGACACTCCTTAACTCTACTTAAAAGAACTGCATCAGGATTTTGTTTATTTAGGATCTCCTATTTAAATAAATCAATATATAACCTAAAGTAGCTCCTCTTTGTTTCTTTCTTATACTCTTCCAGTTAATCAAAATCCCCCTCATATAAGCCTTTTAGGCACTCAACAAAGTGGATTTAAGTTCAACCGACCCTATATTCATTTCAAAGAATTCTATAACTGTCTTTCTCGTCTGCTCTCTTTTATCCTCATCCTAAAATAAAGAATTATCCATTTTCCATTGAGGGATTATCGATTTCGATGTTCCTAAATTAAATTTAGCCGACACAAATGCGTGGTCTGAAATATCAATTGGACCTACTTTATCTTCCAATACTTTTGAAATCGTTTTAACATTTGTAAAAATATAATCGATTCTTGTATAAGTATGGTGTCGAGCTAAAAAAAAAGAATAATTTCTTTGATTTGGGTATAAAACCCTCCATGTATCATAAAGGTTATATTTCAAAATACTTTTTACAAATTGTTTATTTTTCCTCAATATATTTGCATCACAATCTGCATGCTTGGATGACTTCCTATCCAACAAACAATTCATTATTATATTAAAGTTACCACCAATTATAGAAGTTCCTTGAGCAAATCTATTCCAATGAGCTAGCTCATGGTTAATAAAATAATTCTGTTTATTATTCGGTGCGTATATATTTAACAAAGAAATTAATTCTTGACCAATTTTTCCAACCCAAAGTATATATCTTCCATTGTGGTCACATACCCCTCTTGCTTTTTTCTTAAAAGTTGCATTATAAACAATATCAAAACCTTTGATACTAACTTTTAGAACTTTGTCTTTTTGCCAGTGTGTTTCTTGTAGTAGTAAGATATCTACTTTTTCTACTTAGCTAAATTCGCTATAGGGTTTCTTTTGGCAGGGTGGTTGAGACCCTGGCAATTGAAAGTCAAGATATTAAGGACCATTTAAAATTATGAAAGGAATAGAGATTTCACCCTTTTGAAAAACGCCACCTAAAAAATAAATTGGAAAATAAATTAATTTGAGTCTGAAATGAAGTGAGAGAAAAAAAAAAAAGGGAAGAACCTGACAGTCAGACTAAATCCATAATTAAATATTATTGCGTAGTGAGGCGAGCCGTTAAAACCGGAGCACTTTTATCGAGATTTAGCAGAGACGCGGGAAAAAATACGACCTTGCAAAAATTCGACCTTAACGGCCGAACTGCGCGCACCTGAAAACATTAAAAACACAATAAATACACAGAAAACCCAGGACCTCTGCAACTGAAGTTACACCTCAATTTAAGTCCAAATTCCCGAGTTTAGACACACGAAAATCCCCTAAGCGAGAGAAAAAATGGCCGCTGAAAAAAACAAAAAAAAGAGGCAACAGGACCCTAAAGACGCAAAACACCGCCAAGCACATACGGCAATACATTTATTAATTTATTATTAGTTAATTTAAACAAACAAACAAAAAATCGCAAATTAAACACAAGACATTCACCACGCCACTCACAACGAGCGCAAACGCTTCTCATAGCACAAAAAGCCTTGCAATAAGTGCAAAAAGCAGATCACCGCCAACCAAACAGCAAAAGCGCCTATCAGAAAAAAAACATACAACAACCAACAGCCTCGGAATGAGCGCCGAAGGATCTCGGAACAACAACAAAATTTATGTCTGGATCAAACAGCATTACCTGCCTTACAATTTTATTGCCGTAATTTTTGACGGGCAAGTCGCTAGTTTTATTATAGTTTTTATAAATAGCAGTGTTTTTTAAAAAATTTTATATCCTAAAATTAAATTTAATCAATATGTTGATAGGGTATTATGCACCAGAATATACAGATGATCATATTTAGCTTACTATATCCATAATAGTTATGGTTATTTCCTTTTTTACCTTCCTTTTACCCTTTGAAGTTTCATTTACCCAAGCTTTCAATGCTTTGGTCCCATAATCACCATTAACTTTGAGGAGTGGTGTTCAGACCTAGTTCTATTAGATCAAGATCCATCAAATGGTTTGTACAGATGGTATTTTTGATTTCAGTCAAAGAAGTTCCTTCTGTTTCCATTTCGAGTCTATCAGTTTTTTAGCGGCCATAAGAATTTGGATCAAAAGAGCCTTCCTGAGAGACTGTTCTGGGAAAAATATGAAAAAGTACTATTTCTGGGCAGAGAATTACTTGTTTTTTGCTAAATTTGGCAATATACAGTGCCTTGCAAAAGTATTCACCCCCCTTGGCATTTTTCGTGTTTTGTTGCCTCACAACCTGGAATTAACATAAATTGGTTAAAGATTTGCATCATTCAATTTACAGAACATGCCCACAAATTTGAAGATGTTTTTTTTTTTTTTTTATTGTGAAGTAAAAAACACATAGGACAAAATAACAGAAAAAGTCAATGTGCATAACTATTCCACCCCTAAAGTCAATACTTTGTAGAGCCACCTTTTGCAGCAATCACAGCTCCATGTCGCTTTGGATAAGTCTCTATGAGCTTGCCACATCTTACCACTGGGATTTTTACCCAGCTCCTTCAAGTTGGATGATTTGTGCTTGTGAACAGCAATCTTTAAGTCTGACCACAGATTTTCTATTGGATTGAGATCTGGGCTTTGACTAGGCCATTCCGACACATTTACATGTTTCTCCTTAAACCACTCAAGTGTTGCTTTAGCAGTGTGTTTGGGGTCATTGTCCTGCTGGAAGGTGAACCTCCGTACTAGCCTCAAATCACACACAGAGTGGGACAGGTTTTGCTCAAGAATATCCGTGTATTCAGCACCATCCATCTTTCCCTCAACTCTGACCAGTTTCCAAGTCCCGGCTGCTGAAAAACATCCCTACAGCATGATGTTGCCACCACCATGGTGTTCTTTGGGTGATGTGATGTGTTTGGTTTGTGCCAGACATAGTGTTTTCTTTGATGGCCCGAAAAGTTACATTTTAGTCTCATCAGATCAGAGCACCTTCCTCCATACATTTTGGGAGTCGCAGACTCAAAACGTGCCATTTCATTTTTTGCTGAAAGTAATGGCTTTCTTCTGGACACTTTACCATAAAGCCCAACTCTATGGAGCTTACAGCTTATTGTTGTCCTATGTACAGATACTCCAGTCTCTGCTGTGGAACTCTACAGCTCCCCCAGGGTTACCTTAGGTCGCTGTGCTGCCTCTCTGATTAATGCCCTCCTTGCCCGGTCCGTGAGTTTTGGTGGGCGACTGTCTCTCTTGGCAGATTTGCTGTTGTGCCATGATCTTTCCATTTGCTTATGATAGATTTTATGGTGCTCCTGGGGATCATCAATGATTTGGATATTTTTTTATAACCTAACCCTGACTTGTACTTCTCAACAACATTGTCCCTTACTTGTTTGGAGAGTTCCTTGGTCTTCATAGCAGTGTTTGGTTAGTGGTGCCTCTTGCTTAGGTGTTGCAGCCTCTGGGGCCTTTCAAAAAAGGTGTGTATATGTAATTACAGATCATGTGACACTTAGATTGTACACAGGTGGACATCATTTCACTAATTATGTGACTTCTGAAGGTAATTGGTTGCACCTTTTTATGGGCTTCATAACAAAGGGGGTGAATACATAAGCACATATCAATTTTCTGTTTTCTATTTCTAGAAAATAGTTTTATGCATATATTTTTCTCATTTCACTTCAACAACTTAGACTATTGTGTTCTGAACCATCACATAAAATTCAGATTAACAAAACATTGAACTTAAGGCTGTAATGTAACAAAATAGGTAAAAAGTTAAGGGGGTGAATACTTTTGCAAGGCACTGTATCTGGATATTTCTCCCCAAAACTCCTGCATTTTAGGGCAAACCCACAAAACATGTAAATAAGTGCCAGTCTGATTACAGTCTCCCCAACACAGTTTCACCTTATCAACTTAACTCATTTGACATACCTCTTTGTTAACTTGAAAGCTTCATTCCATTTCTCAACTGACCATGTATTCTACAAATCAAGTTCCCATGATCTGAGTTTAGAAGATTTTGAATGTTCAAAGCTACTTCTAATAACATTGTAGCATTTCATAATAAGATGTGTCGATATTTTAGAGATCAAGATTTGTTCAAACTCTGAAACTTGTTGATTGCAGATGGGACCAAAGCAAGCCGTATGCCCCAAGTTTTTTTTTTAAGATAATTATATTTTAGCCACAAATTAAGGGGTAGCCCACATATTAGACACAAATCATCAAAAGGGATAAGAATGGCACCCGTTTTTAATCAAAAGCTTAAGAAACTTAGAATTAAAATGCATTGCCAAGAAATCAATAGGGGTAATGGGACTAGGAAAAGAAAGTAACTTATATTTGTTGTTAAGCTTAATCAATGTCTTAATGGATTTTTCTAATACTATAGACTCTGAAGATATGTCTGAAATTTGTAAATCATCAAGAACCAAAATTCCAGTTGTGTCTCCTAAAGAGGTTAGATCATTTTCCATTTGTCGCCAATGATTAAGTTCGGCTGACTCCATCCATCTACTCATATAGCCCAATCCTACAGCCTCATAGTATTTACTAATAATGGGATAAGCGACCCCCCCTCTATTGAATCTACATGCCAAAATGTTTTTATTAATTCTGTTTTTTTTAGAGTTATGTATAAATTTATCAATACACTTTTGTAATAAGTTACTTATGTAGATGGGAACCATAACCGGTAAACACCTCATTATATAACTGATTTTTGGCAGAAAAATACTTTTGGCAGCAATTATTCTACCTGACCATCAAATATTAAGATGTTTCCAAGCCAAGATGGTATCTTTTAGTTTATTTAAAGGCCCAAGGCCCCCCATAGAGAGCTCGAATAGCCTTCGCCCAAAAATCTCCAAGGACAAATTTGGCTAGCTTACTCTCCATGAAGTCTCACCCCACCCTGTCAAAATCCTTTTCTGCATATCGAGTTAAAAGGATCAAAGGCTCCTTTGTATTGTTTGTGTGGGAAATAATATTTATCAATCTTCTTAAATTGTCAGTACCCTGCCTACCAGAGATGAAGCCAGTTTGATCTCTGCCAATCAAATTATTAACTACTCTGAGGCAGGACCGGAAATGAACAGCAGTACCGCTTGATGTGGAGGTAGGCTGGTGGAGGCAACGGAGGAGGCAATGGACGCTGTGTGCTGTGTCCACAGAACATAACAACGTAAGAACATAAGTTCCTACATGATGCTGGCGGAGTTGGAGCAGCTGCAGTGCTGAACGGCTTGTTTTCAGGCAAGGCTGGTGGGTCACACACTTGTGGCATGATGGGAGACGCTGAGGCATCCTTTGAGAAGCACTGACCACGGACCTACTTTGGCAGCGTGACTGCTGGCCGGCGGATTGTTCTTCAGCTCCAAGGGACATAGTAAGGAGGGCCCCAGTCTCTGCTTCCCCAGCTTTGTATAAATGCATATTAAGGTACCGTTTTTCCATATATTTGGAGAAAGATATTAAGCCTCTGCAACTTGCTTCTCTGTACCTTCTTAATACTTTGCCTATTCAATCAACTGTGCAATACTAAATTAACTAATTGTGCAATATTACCCCAGTTGCTAATCGGCTACCATTGGTGCTTTGGGGGTCCATAAAAGGACATGTTTCTTTTGCTGAGCATATTTCTCAGAACTTTAAACGTTTCATAACCAATTGCACTAAACTACTTTAGGGGTCACATGACTGGCAGTGTGCTTTATTGTTCCAAGGATGTTTTATGCACCGAGTTATTGGTGTGAATGTGGAATGGCAATTATAAGGGCACTATTGGTGCCTATGAAGCCCTATTAAGATTCTTGTCACTCTGGTTATACACCTTTTCAGTACTTTAACTATATAAATGAATTGCCACTGGGGCCCTATAAAGAAACCGAACAACGCTATGAATAGTGTTGTGTGAGGTTATGCACCCTCTTAACTGGTGTGCAATTCTTACTAGTTGATGGTATCCTCCAACATTTGACCTAGCCCTAGGGGCCTTCTGGATCTTGACAAAGTTGCCATAAAAAAAATAAAAAAAAAGGAGACCTGTCAGCTTTACTTTATATAGGACACTTTTAACTATCGACAATTTTTTAAGCTGGAGATAATTATGCCAAGTAAAAGTAGAATCAAAGATAGGAAAGCCCCTCAAAAGCTGTAGATTTTTTCCCCCCAAAATGCAAGGAAAAAATACAGTTACCTCCATTTGCCGACTCCCCTATGTAAGCGGATAAACTAATGCAAAACACATCCAAACTATCTGAAAGTATGTCTAGTACAGATTCAGACTTGCACGAGGAGGTGCTTCTTACTCCAGCTAAAATGAAAAGTATTCTGCAAGACTTCCAGGCAAATCTATTAGTAGATATCAAACAATAAATCATGGACAACGCCATTGGTCAGGTAAATAAAAAAACAGCTGAATTAGAGATAAAGATGGATATGTTACTAGTTGAACATAACTCATTTTTAACTCAGAATTGTAAGCTAGAAGAGAAGGTAAAACAGCTAACCAACCAAATTGTAAACATATTTGTATAAGGGGTATTTCAGAAGATATCAAGTCTAGCGACTTATCAGCATATATCTCTACCTTTTTTTCCAGTTTGGCTCCATCGTTCACCCAGACTCAACATAAATGTGATGCTGTCCATCAGATTCCGTTGCCCTCATACACAAAGATAAAGGGCCTGAGAGATGTCATTGTCAAGTTTAATTTTTTGCCTTATAAGGAAGAAATTGCTAAAAGTTGTTATAAGAAGAAATCCTTTGATGTTCCATATGAACACATTAGAATATTTTGAGATCTTTCCCCATTCACCTTGAGCAGCAGACGCAAGTTTGCACATATAACTCAAATCCTTAGGAAAGAAGGTCTCACCTATAAATGGTTGTTTCCAGTAGGTTTATCAATCCAAAAAGGAGAGACCTGGCATATACTTTATTCCCCAAAGGAAGGGTCTACACTATTAGCTAACTGGTCAATTTGAATGTACTTGTGAAGAAGCTACAACTCTGGACTATTTTGTTTCCTCCTTACGCATTTATGTTTAAAATGCTCCAAAGTAATGTTGCCTTATTATTTGTGTGTTGGCAAAGTGGCTCTTTGTACATTTTTTATTTTAATTTTATTAATCAGTGAATATATTCACCAAGGAAATTCTCAACTATTTACTAGTTTTGTCACAATAATTTTTTCTTGTAGTTTTTTTATTCTTATTTTTTTATGCAATTATTCACTTAATAATAATAATAATATTAATAATCTTTCATTCCTCTTTTGGGTAGTCATCTTAACGAAATAAAGTTGGAAGGTGTTATTCCTCCAGAAATGGTTAGAGCTTCTATAATCATGATCCCGAAAAGTAAACCAGGATCCCCATCTCTGTTCTAGTTACCGACCAATTACCTTATTGAATGTAGACGTTAAGCTTTACGCTAAGATCTTGGCAAATCGGTTACAAAAAACTGTCAATAAATTGATCAGTGTGGATCAATTGGGGATTATTCTAGGTTGAAATTTTTCAGAAAACTGTTCAACCTGATTTCACATACAAGACATACGAAGACTCCCAGGCAATTTGTTCTTTGTATAAGGCTCTGTCAGCCTTTGTGGCAGGAGTGGGTTGTTTTTCCCGATCATTTGATATATCGAATGTCACTAGACAGGGTTGCCCCCTCTCCCCCATCCTGTTTGCACTATTGATAGAGCCCCTGGTAGTGGCTATAAGATCTTCCTTGGATATAGGGGGTGTGTTGATGGGAGAGAGAGAACACAAAATCAGCCTGTTAGCCAACGACATAGTGTTCCCAGGGCATCATTGACATCTCTTATGGATCTCATTTACAATTTCAATCTACTTTCTAATTACAAATTGACCCCTTCCAAATCTGACACTTTGCTCATTAATATGTCTGCTAACTCACGTGAAGTGTTGTCTAAAGAAAACCCCTTTAACTGGGATTCCTACTCCTTTTCCCATCTGGGGGGCAAATTTGTCACTGACTCAAGGAAGATGATCAATATTAATTACAAGGCTTTGCATGGCAAATTTTTGGACATTATAAAAGGGTGGAAAAGTATAAAAGTATCTTTTAGCTGTAAAATTGCCATCACCAAAATGGCCTTACTCCTAAGGTTTAACTATCTTACTAGTTGCAACCCCTGTAACGTCCCTTTTTTTTTATAAGAAAATTTCAAACCACCATAGATCAATTTATTCATTCCTCAAAACATACCAGATTTAAAAAGTCCACACTGGCTAGAGAATTTTCAAGAGGAGACTTAGGCTATCCCCTTTTTCAACTTTATCATGACTCCAGTATGTTGGTGCACGCATTAAAATGGTTTAATTTAGGTGAGACCCAGGTTTGGTACCAAATGGAGAAATCTTTGGCCCCCGGCCTGGATCTTAGACTATTGCTGTTTAGAAACAATGTTCCAGCTAATACCTTTGCAGGCACCTCCCAGACTATTAAGCAAATCTATAAAACCTGGAAATCAATAAATAGGAAATACTGCTGGATTCCAGAGTTTAGCTCCCTTGTCTTCAACCTTCCTTTAAGTATAACTAATGTTTTTTTCCACAACTGAAGACCAAAGTAAAGTTAATCTTTCTATTAAGGATCTTTATGAGGAAGGAGCACGGCTTTCATTTAAACAATTGGAGGTCAAATATAGAGCCTCGGCCAATATTCATCAATACAATTCAATCTTGTCAGCTTATGGCCCTGCATCTTCCAGAGATAAAGCGCTGACCCCCTTAGAGACACTTATTAAATCACAGGCAAACTCCCTCATGTTATCCAAATGCCACGATATATTGAGGAATACTCTTGAAAGTAACAAAACCCCTGGGGCCTCATTCTATTAACGGACATAAAATGTCCGCAAAGCTGCGATTCCTTGCGGCCATCTTCCGGCCCCGTGTAGAGCTACTGCTACGATGCTATTCAAATGCTTGCACATCACCAAATTTTACTTTGATTTTATAATCCGTCCAAGTCCCACGGACTTCAATGATAAAGCCTGTAGCTCGTTTTTTTCAAGCCCGTAGCTCCTTATTCAAACCCGTGCGGGCTTGCATGATAGATAATACACGAAGATTGAACATGAAGTTAAATATCTTTATTTGCGGATTTGAGAGTAAGGGAATGTTGAGCTATTAATTTTAAAACCAACCATCACTTTAACTTTTAATAAAAGTACAGGATGGCTTTTCTATGCTACGACTTGTAAGTAAGCCCTTTACGACCCGTGGGTCTATTTTACCCATTTACGGACTTGACGGAGGCTAATGCCACAGCCTTTGCAGGTCTGAGGTGCTCCAAGCCCTTGGGACTTTGTCCACGGACATTTGACATGAATTAAACTAAAAATGATTTTCAGATTTGAGTGTAGGGGAATGTTGTGCTATGAATGCTAACACCTCCAATCACTTTATCGTCTCATCAAAGTGCAGGATGGCTTTGTTATGTGCTTAATTGGGTGCTAGCGGGACCTTTTTGGTGCAAGTAAGCTGCGGCTCGGTTTTAGATAATTACGGCCATGACGAAAGGGTTTACATAGCAATTGAATAGCAACCGTGGCTTTCTTGGGGACGAAACTCTTGCGGCCGTGTAAGATCAAAGGCTTTCCTGCTGCGCGTGCGGCCACAAGTATAACAGGGCGCCGTCCGCAAGCCTGCCGGAGCCCTCGGCCACAAGGGAATAGAATAGGCAAATAGCCTGCGGCCGTTCCTTGCGGCCACGCATCTCCTACGGACGTTAATAGAATGAGGCCCCAGGTATGGTAACGTAGGAAAAAATTCTTGTTTTTTTTCTAAATAGGGTCGATTGCTAGCAATCCTTGGTTATCACCAATAGGTTTGTTAAGTACTCACCTCATATGGAATTACATATTAAAATAATAAATAGGTGGTACATGGTCCCATCCAAAATGTGTCAATATACTCATAGTTGTTCTGACGGGATCTGTAGGAGACAATGTGGTGCTTCTGGGGATTTTGTGCATATTTTTTGGGACTGTCCAGTAATTAAACCTTTGTGGATCGAGTGTTTTAATTTTTGTAGGGTCTTAAACAAAAACAAATCTTCCACCTCTGCCTCAATGTGACTTGTTCCACTTTTTTCAAGATAGTTTTCCTTGGAGAAAAAAGCTTTTGCTACGCTAATATTTATGACTATTAAAAAATCGATTATCTCCCACTTAAAAAGTGTAGTTTCATTGAAATCGAGCAAAATTATAACAATTATCCAAAGAGCAAGAGCTCTGGAAGATAACTTTATGCCTTACAGCTTATCAAAAAATAGTATTATTAAATGGAAATTATGGGACTCTATAAAATGACTTCCTTGCTGAATTGACTCCATCTACTTGTAGCAAACATTTTCTTTCTCTCTGCTACCATCCAAATTCTATTTGTATGGAAAATGTATGTATGTGGTATAAATGTTATTGTCTTCATGTATTTCATCTAACAATGTCTTAGATTTTCAAACTGGACGCAAATTTTAACAGACATTGGCTATTTATGTGTATTTATGTATACATCTTTGTATTGGATTTTTCAATATTCTTAATTTAAAATAAAAAAAAATAACTACTCTGTTTAATCTTTCAACAAGAACCTTCACGTAGATCTTCACATCTACATTTAGAAGTGAAATCGGTAGAAAGTTTATGCACTCCGGGTTCTCCAGTTGTTCTTTTGGAATGTTAATAATTGATGCTTCTAGCATCTCTGCAGGAGCTATTCCTGTTTCCTTAATTTAATTAAGAGGAAGGGATAGCTCTTTTTGACAAGTTATATGGTATTAATTTATATAGCCACCGGCGCCTGGAGAAGAGAACAGTTTTAAATTTGCGATAGCTGCTAATATTTCTTTCTCTGTGATTTCACCATTCAACATATCAAGATCTATTATCTGAGGCAGCTCTATTTTCCTCAATGTCATTCAAAGAGGGATAAATTATCTCATTATTATCTGCTAGATTATAAAGTTTTTGATAAAAACTGCCAAAAATGTTTGTAATTTCTTCTGGATTCGTGTTTACTTTCCCCTCATAGAGAAGTCTGTCAGTTCTTTTACTCTATCTTTTTTTTTTTAAGTTTGTTGGCCAGATGCCTCCCTGTTTTATTACCACAATGGAACATTTGTTTTTGTAATGACCAGAGGGAATTGTCTGCTATTGTCTGTTCTATTTTTTTAATCTGCACCTGGGTCAATCTAACCTGTTCAATGAGAAGCTTATCGTCTTTTTTTTTTTATTCTAGCCAATTAGATATGAATTTCTCCTAAGGTCTTTCCTTTATTACGTTTCTTTTGAGCTTGCAAACTAATAAAGCAACCTCTAATGTAGGCTTTATGCTCCAGACATAAAGCTGTACTAGATGTTTAAGTTATGATAAGCTTTTGATCCTTCAAAAAAGACCTATCCAACTTCCATGATGGTCTAGACTGAAAATGTTTACCCATATTCAAATTAATTGACACTGACGCTTGGTCTGCTCTTGAAATTGGGTCGATTTCAGTGCCTGAGGCAATTTTTAAAGCTGCCTCATTAACAAAAACATAATTTAACCTCACAAGTTGTGTCTATATGAAAAAAAAGAGTAGTCTTTTTGAGAGGGATGAAAGCATCTCCAAGAATCAAATAAGTTGTATCTCAGCAAGATTTTTTAAAAGTTTTTTTTGAAATATTTAAGATGTTTTGATCTGCTTTTTACTTTTTAGCTATTTTTTAAATCTAATTCTGGATTAACACAAAGATTGAAATCGCCACAGACTATTAGGAGCCGGCTAAACTTTTAAGTTGTTTCAAGTTATAATTGATAAATCTATTTTGACGCTTATTTAGCTCATACATGTCGAGAATTGTGTATTTAACCCCATCTATGGTCCCTATCCAAAGGGAATACCGACCCTCTACATCTGTCTTGATGTGAATTCTTCTTTAGTAACTAGGGCCTTATTGAAGAAGATGGCTATACCTCTTGTCTTTTTCTTAAATGGAGAGTTACAGACCAACATATAATGCTTATCGATGTATTTAGGGACCTTATCACTTTGCCAATTGGTTTCTTGTAGACAAATGATGTCTACTTTTGTTTTATAGAATTAATTAAAATACTTCCCTGGAGCATTGAAACCCTGGGTATTTTAAGTAACTTTTTTTAATTTGCATCAAGGAGTCTTAGGCTAGCAAGTCATATGACTGACATGAGGTCCTTCCCCAATCCCACAGATAAACACATGAGGGTACATGTTGCCCGCCCTGGTTACCCTTAATAATAGGGCAGCCTTCGAGCGAAGCAAAAAGATAAACTAAGTTAAGTTCAAAGAGCCCAAAAATGCGCAGCTTTAAATAGAGCACTGCAGGCTGAATCTAAAATATAATAGAGGCAACATTTTCCCTGGAATTTAAGTACAGATTTTTACTTCTACTGACTCAGTTAACTCTATTCAAACCATCAATGTAAAATACTTCCACCCTCTTATTTCTCTTTTTACTCATTTTCTTCCTTCTTCCTCTTTTCTACCCTCCCCCCTTTTTAAAGTTACTATAGCTATTATAGTAATTCTAGAATTCCCCACCAACAACAAAAAGAAGAAAACTCTAATTTCTTATAAAGAAAGATGAAAATACATACTTCCTAAAGAGGGTAATCTGCCAACATTTCCTCTTTTAACATCTATATTTTCTTAAATTAATATCCCTTGTTGAACAAATCATCTGCTATAATGTGGTCTAGAATTTTTCACCTAAAGTGCATATGTGCAGTATAAAATGTAATTTAAAACAGAAATAATAAAAGGATTACTAATAAACAAGAGTGTAATTGAGACTATTGTTTCATTGTTTATCCCTTTCCTATCGTGCAAAATCTTTAATTGTGGATCTCACAGACCACTTTTAATAAATTGTGTAGTCCTATTACCCATAAATACTCAAAACGTATCAATTAAGATTTAAAAATAGTGTTCAAATACCTTTAAGTAAAAGTGTATCATCAAAAGAGCATTTCCCCATACTTATAAATACCATTCTATACAGTGCCTTACCTAACATTTTAGTATGGGCTCTATAACTATTAATCGAGGTGATGGACCACGCCCAGGAGTTAGCAGCTGCAGCTAACAGGGCAATGGCGGCAGTTCCCAGGGAGTAGCCACACTGAGTACATTGAATCTGCTCAGATTCCTAAGTGGTGCATAAAGAGTTCCTACCAAAAGAACCCATATCACCCCCAATGACCCTGCATCACAAGAGAAGACATAATTACCTTTCTGCTATGTGCAGTAAACTGCAGTCTTGATATCCTAAGTGAGAGAGACGATATCACAGCAGCTGAATCAGGAAATGCTGAAACTCTGCAGAAGCAGAGACACCATAAGCTGGGGCTGGAGTGAGAGCAGCAGAGAGTGTACACAGTGAGTGGAGTCCCTGATTCAGGGTCACAAAAGTACAGCTCTCTACCCAGCATTACCCTTTGTACAGCATAGAAGAATATCACATTGGCTCTACAAAGAACATTATGAGGAGGTCACAGTGAATAAAAGGCTGTTCCAGCCACTTAGTGAACTGGTGCAGGGCTTTAGTGTAACAGAGTAAAACGGAGGTTGGAATTTCTAAGACAGGTTTTAAGCCCAGGAAAATATAGACCCTTTTCAGATACTGAAACTATCCTTAGAAAACGTCCTAAATCAAACTAAAAGGCTGATATAACTCTGTACAAATATAATAGATGAAGCATGGCAGTATACACCATCTACTGTAAGGTACAGAAATTATTCATGATTTGTACAGAACTTTTTACCATATTTTTCATGAAGAAAGGTTATGAAGAGAATTGACCTCTGCATGTGGGACTTGATCCGCCTATACTAAATACCCCCCGAACCCAATAAACACACAACACCTGATGTATGGGTAAAATACAGGCCACAGCTTTTATTAACATAACACTGCAGGTACCATAACCTGACCTGAACCTGGGGCTGCATACCTTCCCCAGGACAGAGCTCATCCCCAGCCAGAGGCCCTATGGAACCCCGTGCCCAAGAGACCTCTGGCATTGGCCCAGACCGGATACCTTCCCAGCTAATGAGCTCCGCCCTAAGGTGACGCAGCACCCCCGCCAAGCTGTGACAATATAACATATTACACATATATAAACATATACATAAACCTATATAAATATAGGGAGGGAGGGAGGGAAGCTCTGCTCTGATTAACGGTTAAGTGCTCCCAGGCGGGAAATAACCCCCCCTATATAACCTGCTAAAACCCCACCCCCAATTTTAACCTAACCAATGGCTACCCAGCACCCAGCCCGGTCAAAATGCTCCTGTAACTAGGCAGTTACAGGGTGCTGACTTGACCTCTGCATGTGTGACTTGATCCGCCTATACTAAATACCCCCCGAACCCAATAAACACACAACACCTGATGTATGGGTAAAATACAGGCCACAGCTTTTATTAACATAACATTGCTGGTACCATAACCTGACCAAACCTGGGTCTGCATACCTTCCCCAGGACAGAGCTCATACCCAGCCAGAGGCTCTATGGAATCCCGTGCCCAAGAGACCTCTGGCATTGGCCCAGACCGGATACCTTCCCAGCTAATGAGCTCCGCCCTAAGGTGACGCAGCACCCCCGCCACCCGCAAGCCCTACGGGCTCAGCACCGCCAAACGAAACCATGGCCTGTATAATACCCTCCTTCAAAGTGAAATTAAATAACTGAAGGCCAATTTCATTTAGGTGAACCCCGTCTTCCCCGAAAAACACGTGAGCATCCGGGGTCTCTAGGTCCTTGTGCCTAATGGAAAACCCCCCTAAACGCCTAACAAAAGATGCCATGATCTTATTTATTCTTTTTCTGGCCTTGTCCAACCTGGCATGATCAAATGCCCCCCGCCAGCGTAACCTTGGAGTTATCTGGGACCAAATTACCAATAAGTCTGGGAACAATTCCCGAAGCCTGAGCACATCCCTCTTCATTATCCGAATAAGCTCCCGCATGGACATGGAACCTAAATCATTACCCCCTGCATGGATCAGCAGAATCTCCGGCGGAGGAGATGACCTAGCTAGACTAGATACCGTTAATAAAACCTGCTCCCATCTCAACCCCCTGACCCCAAACCACTTAATCAATACTGCTTCCTCTGGGAAACCCAGCTGACAGCCCCGATCAGTTATTCCTGCTGCCCTTCTGGCCCAATAAATGAATGAATGGCCTACGATCCATAACTGTATGGGGTTTCCTGCAATAAAACACATAATATACATATCACAAACTTTTATTTTCACAATAACCAACATCTTAGGGACACTGAAGCAGTTCCTACTCCGCGGCCCATACTTTAAACTATAGTTTCTAACTTTTTGTTTGCCGGCAGATCTCTTCTACTCATCCTCAATACTCACTGCCACTCACTGCCATATGGGCAGTCCTCTATCCCCAATACAGCTTTTGTTGACATCTGGGCAGTCCTATTACCCAGTGCCCCAGCACCCTTACTTCTTTTGTTCGGGCAGCTGTCCCTTACCCTCTTCCTGCCAGGTCCTGCTCATAAGATCAAATTCCACCACTCCATTTGAAATGGTGTTTGCTCCACCTTAGCTAACGGTGCTTCTTTCCTAAACCGTTGCCATTCAAACCTTGATAAGGAATCTGCAAATACATTTTTAACCCCTGGGATGTGCGATGCTCTAACTAATATATTTAACTGAAGGCACTTCAATACCAATTGCCTCAGTAGCCTAACTACTGGAGGCGAAGAGGCAGTAATAGAATTAATTGCCTGTACCACGCTCATGTTATCGTAATTAAAGATAACATGATGATTTTTTAACTCATCACCCCACAACAATATTGATACCAGAATAGGAAACAACTCCAGTAACGTCAGATTCCTTGTCCAACCATTCTCCCTCCAGCTAATGGGCCACGCCTGCGCACACCAACAACCCTTAAAGTAAGCCCCAAAACCCAGAGATCGTGACGCATCGGTAAACAACTCCATCACCTCATTGGCAACTGGTTCCTTCATAATCATATTACGCCCATTAAAATGTTCCAAAAACTCGAGCCAAATGGGTAGGTCTGCTTTATGGTCTGCTGAAATTCTAATGTGATGATGTGACTGATTTACACCCGCCGTAGCCAATGATAATCTCCTGGAAAATATCCTCCCTATTGGAATAATCCTACAGGCAAAATTAAGTTTTCCGAGCAGGGACTGCAAAGACTTCAACGTAACTTTCTTAGCTCCCAACACAATCGAAACACTTAACTTTAAATCTGTTATTTTATCTCTCGGGAGACTACACTCGAGTTTCACAGTGTCCAGCTGGATCCCAAGGAAACACAAAATGTGAGACGGACCTTCAGACTTATCCTCCGCCAACGGGATGCCAAAATCCCCCGCCAACTCCTGAAAGCCTTGCATTAACCGGATGCAATCCAGAGAATCAGCAGAACCGATAAATAGAAAATCATCCAAATAATGCACGACCGAGGACAAACCCGTCTTAACGCAGATGACCCAGTGTAAGAAAGAACGAAATTTCTCAAAATAGGAGCAGGATATACAACAGCCCATCGGAAGGCACTGGTCCACAAAAATCTTACCCCAAATCTGGCATCCCAACAAATGAAAGGAATCCGGGTTAACCGGAAGCAACCGAAAGGCCGACTTTATGTCAACCTTTGCTAACCAAGCCCCTCTACCAGCCCTCCTAACTAGCTGAACCGCTTGCTTAACTGATGCGTACGAAACCGAGGATAACTCCTTGTCAATCCCATCGTTAACTGATAGGCCCCTGGGGTATGATAAATGATGAATAAGCCGAAAAGAACCCGGCTCCTTTTTGGGTACCAGGCCCAACGGTGATATTCTCAGGTCTTTTATCGGAACCTCATCAAAAGGACCTGCCATTCTGCCTTTCTCAACTTCACTGATTAACTTGCTCCAAACCAACGAAGGATTCTCCCTAGCAGATCTTAAATTCCTAGGCCACCCCAGCGGGGCCGAAAACAACGATGGGATAGAGAAACCTACCGAAAAACCTCTGAGCAACAACATAGCGTCCTCGGATGAAGAAGCCCTACTGGCGTAGCGCCTTAACCACCACTCCGTCCTTTCTAATCGGACCGGGCTCTCCCCCTTTTTGTCCAAACTCACCCGTCTTTTGAGCTTTTGATCTCTTAAAGCAGCGAAAAAGAGGATGACCCGTGCCACACTCAGAACACTCATGTCTAAACTTACAAGAACCTCCCCAACTGCAAGATCCTTCATTATAAGCGAAACAATACCCTTTCTTACCACTAGCGGATACCGCCAGTTTTGGGGCAGCCCCAACCGCCGGACGCAAAGGTGTTACTATTTTTAACCAACTACCCATATCCCTATCATCCCACTGCATGGATGGCCTAACTGCTAACTTTTCACTTTTTCATCATACGCCCACCAAGCTAAGCCACCGTAAGTCCTATGAATGCCTTCAATTTCATCCAGGTAACAAAACAATGCTGAACAAAATTCCGGATTACGCTCCCCAATTATACTGGCGAATATAACATAGGCCTGTAACCAATTACTAAAGGTCTTGGGAATCTTCCTGTATCTGCGCTTACGCTCGTCTTCCTCTTTCTTTCCCTCATCCTTTTTTTCGTCTGCCTTCACTTCTATGAAATTATCCAGCGGGAGAAGCGAAAATATCCCTATAAACCCCCGCTTCCAAATCCTTTCCTTCAACTCTTTAGCTACGTGCTCACCGATAGGACCAATTGAACACAGTGCTGATTTGTTCATTACTGTGTCAGCTACCCTAATGCCTGCTGGAGAAATACCTTTTTCCTGCACTCCCTCACCTCCAGTAATCTCTGACTCCATACCTGTACCCATTTCAGTAATACCTATTGATGGAACTGCCCTTATCCCTGTATTGATAGCCAACTCAGGACCTACCCATGCTACCCCGGGTCCCAAGTTTTTTTCCTTTCCTATCTGTGACAATAAATTCTGTAATTGAGCTACCACCTTTACTAAGCTAACTTGTGTGTTGTCAGAATGTGTGTGTAGCGTATCTATAAATTCACCTGTGGTACGTGTCTTGTCATTTGCTGACGCAGAGGCTGTCGGGACCGCTGAAGTGTTCGTCTCATTCCGTTCTCCTGTTTGTCTGGAGAAGGGAAGTTGCTTGCTCCTGTCTGGCGTCGCCTCCTTTCTTGTGCTCTTTTTTACCCTCCGGTCCTCCCCGGAAGGCAGTCTCTGGTCCTTTCGTTCTCTTGTATCCCTATTGCACCTGGAACGAGGATAAACAGATCGCCTCCCTCTTTCATCCCTTTCATGCTCACCTCCACCTCGAGCATGCGGTGGCGACCGCTGCCTTGACCTTGACCTCCGCCTGGGGGAGGGCGTTCCTCTGTTCCTGCGAGTCGGTGAAATATATCCTCTGCTCTGCCAATATGTACCCGCCGGCGACCTCCTATCTCTGCTGTCAGATGGTCTACCTGCACTCCTTTCTTTGTCCACTCTGCCTCCTGCTGCTTCTACCCGCCTCCTCGGGCCTGACGATAGGGACCGGTCAGGTGCCAGTGAAGACCTTACGAAATCCTGATGCCGTCTGCTCTGCACACCTGTTTGTGACTTGCTCCTGGCGGATGTCCCTTCCTCCGGATCAGCATATGTGGAAACAGGACACAACAAAGCAGGGACAGCAGCCATAGACACAAACCTAACTTCACGCTGTAACTCCTCTTCCTCTTCACTCCCACTTGACACTTCCTCCATACTATAGCCTAATTCTAAGCTGCCAGAAATACTGCAGACATTCACCCCTATTTTGCTAGAATCCCACAACTCTACACCACCTACTACCTCCATAAATTCCCCTGCTGACAAATCTTTATTAGCAGAAAGAACCTCTCTACTCACGCTGCCCTGCACACTAGACTGCCCCCTCCCCTGCTGTGCTGTCTGCCTACTGCCTGTCTGAACCTTTCCCTTAGTGCTTCTCAAGCCTGCTCTCCTCCTCCCATCCACTGCCTCCTCTGAGCTTCCCACTGTTTGCATCTCCGCCCCACCTGGCTGTCCCCTGCCTGGGCTTATCTCCTCCTCACCTGGCTTTCCCCTGCCTGGGCTTATTAATCGCCTTGCAGACCTCAGCGACGGCGACCTTGCCCCTGTAGCTGCTCCTTGTTCAGATCTCCCGTCAGACGCCTGCGCCAGCTCCTTACCCGATGGCCGCCTCCTACCGATGACGTCACGGCAGCTCCTCGTCGGCGCAGTGATCTCCGCTGCCTCTTCTCCCCCTGCAGCGTGTTCTTCCGCCTCCTCCGCCGACGCAGCTCTTCTGGACGCCTCCTGGTGCTGCAGCTGCTTACCGGATCCTGTTGACGCGCCGGCAGGACCCTTCTGCTTCTTTCTTGGGGTCTTCAATGTAGGCTGAACCCCTCTTGTCATTGCGACCATCTTCTTCATGGGTCCACTTCTCCCCCTCTTCTTGGGGGTCGCCATGTCAGGGCTGAGCCTATTGGGAGGCCTTGCTGATCTTGTTGGGCGCCCTCCCCTGCCAGCTGGACTCCTGGTGTCCAATGCTGCACTGCTTTCCGGGCCACTGGCGGGGCCACTCTCTACCAGCCTGGCCATCAGCTCCTGCAACCATCCCTGGCCATTCTCTTCTGCTTGGCTCCTAAGTTGGGCTATGAAAGAGTCCACACTTGGCGTTGTCATAGTTAATCAGATGCAAGCTCTGCTCTGATTAACGGTTAAGTGCTCCCAGGCGGGAAATTACCCCCCCTTTATAACCTGCTAAAACCCCACCCCCAATTTTAACCTAACCAATGGCTACCCAGCACCCAGCCCGGTCAAAATGCTCCTGTAACTAGGCAGTTACAGGGTGCTGACTATAATGGTGTTAAACTCATCCTTTTGGAAAGTAGAAAAATAAATAATATAAAAATCAGGCTATGGCTAAAGCTTTAATTCCTCTTAATCTGATTATCTGGCAGTCAATAGACTCAAGTTATAAACTATATATGTTTGGATATGGAGGCATAGTGTGTTGAGGCTGATATGCCACAGATAGGATGCCTTAATCTCTGGGACATTTAATTCTAAAAGAGGTGCTGGAACGGTCCTGAATTGAGGAAAATATTTGATAACAACGGTCTTAAAGAAACACTGTGACATAGCCCAGTAGAAGATATGTGCCTTTTTTAGACCCTCAGTCAAAGGCCATTCCCTGAGGACATTTCATTTTATCCAGTTTTGGACTTAATGTTTGCCTTGCTGGGTTCTAGACCCTTGGGATTATTAGGAACAACAATACCTCTATGGTAAGGCTGGTAATTGTTAGTGTTGGAACCTGTGTAAAGGGCTTTATTTCCGAGGAGAGGGGTGAAGGAGGAGAGAGGGAGAAGGGAGGAAGGAGGAGAGAAATAGAAGATAGATATATTATGTGAATGCATGAGTTAGCCCATAAAAATACTGTGGGAAAATTCCACACATTTTTGTATTTGTTTGCTGTTTTTAGTTGTTGTCTATATGTATCTTAACATTTTTTGTGAATAATTAATGATACAGAACCGGTTAGAGATACAGATTTAAGATCAATCTCAAAAGTACTGTCCAGGTGTCTAATGATCATTGGCCAGGTGGGTGATTAACCTGAAACATAGGATACATCTAGTTCATATGTAAACTTATGAATTAGCTTATACATTGGTTTAAAGACAAAGGAGAACAGTAAGAGGAATAAGAAAGTAAGTAAGTCTAGGAGAGTATTTCTATTTTCTATAGAAAATGAAGAAGAAGGGGGGTAAAACTAAGGCAAGAGAGGAAAAAAATCAACAACTTAAAAAAGCTAGGCAAAGCTTTCCCCCCCCCCACCCAAGTAAACTGGATTCTAATAAGGACATATTTCAGTAGAAAAAAACAGTAGAAACAGAAGTTAATTTAGACCGCACTATGGCTCATTCAACCAGTAACGAGGGCTCAAGATTAGAAGATTCAAGTAAAGACTTGGAATTAGAGGAGCAAAAATTAACAGCTGGAATGATGAAGGAATTATTGCAGGAATTTAAAGACTTAATAATTTCAGATTTGACAACGAAAATTGTATAAAATACAACAGACATAAACATAGTGCAAATGAGAACAGAGAGCTTGGAGAATAAGAGTGACAAGCATGAGGATAAATATCAAATATTAGAGCAAGAAATGAAAAAAACAAAAAAAGAGGTAGAGTTATTAAGAAATCAAAACATAAAACTAGAAAATTATTCAAGAAGGAACAATATACGTTTAAGGGGTATAGGTGAATACATTTAAAATGTATCCCTTTTGAGCTATGTCACAACTTTCCTGACCTCTCTGGTCCCATACGAATTAAGTTCAGAAATGCTTATAGAGAATTTTCATAGAACTCCTCTCCCTAGAAACTTGAAGGAGGCGTATCCTAGAGATGTTATCATAAGATTGCATTCTGTCATGTATAAAAACACAATAATGAGGAAAGCATATGAAAAGAAGAAATACGATAATCCATACGAAAAAAATCAGATATTTCCAGATTTATCGGGGTAGATACTGATTAAAAGGAAAGAGTTAAGGAATATTACCAGACATCTAAGAGGAAATCAAATAATATACAAATGGGGATATCCTATGCACTTGATAATATTGGTAAACGGAAGGATGATTTTGGTAAGAAATGAAGAGGAAGGAGAAAAAGTTTTGGGTATATTAAACATACAATGTAATAAACCAGAGGATAAGAGCCAAATCCCTCCAAAAAATAATGTAAAATTTATAATTAAGTGGTATAAGAAATAAAATCCTTGAAGCGCTGGTCAACAAATGAAAGGGTATAGCAGATTTAAATATTGTTTAGGATCACAAGAAATAGAAAATAAAATACATGTTTTGTAATACTTCACTAGGAGGAGAAGAAAGTAACATAAAAAAGAAAAAAGGAACTGGTTCACTTTAAAAGAAAGAAGAATCACATAATCAATAAATTTATATAAAAGGTGGAGTAAAATATTATCACTTGATAGTTTTAGGTAAAAAAAAAAGTAATGGAACATTAGACTCACATATAATAAAATATAAAATAAGAGAGTAAGATAAAAGAGTGTAAGAGGGGGTTACAAAAATGAAAGCACTGAATATTCACTTGTTTAAAAATTGTATAGATTAAGAAATAAATATTGCAAAAAAAACAAAACAAAAGGGAAAAGAAAAAAAATCACAGATACACGTGAAATAATTAGTAATATAAGTTTAAACAAGGTTGAGTCTGCTATTGAGTAGCCTTTGTTGTGGATATGGAAAAGCATGATAATGTATAAAAGGAAAGTAAGAATAAAATACATAAAAGTAGAAAAAAATTACATTTTTACAGAAGTAGCTAATTCTCTCTCCAGTCCAGAAAGGAGTAGTCTTAAATGCTGTCCGCTGAGGGGAACCCCCCTATTGGGTCCTAAAAAGTTGAATTTAATGAAGTTCAACTTTACCAAAACCAGAGAGAAAATCCTTAGGGTGGGAGGGGGTTTCAAAGAATGTGTAGGTGATGAATAATCCATTTTAAGTTGTATGAATGAGGTGATAATGTATGGAATTAGGAAAAGGATTGGCGAGGTGGGGGGGCAAAAAAGACAGAATCTTAGGAGAAAACAGAAGTGGATTATTAGGAACAGAATTCATAATCAAATATGGGAAAATTAAGGATTTGTACTCAAAATGTGAACAGACTAAATGTACCATTTAAACAACATATATTAAATAGAAATTATGGAGGTGACCGTTTTAATATAATTTGCCTTCAAGAAACCCATTTCCAAAACGATAAAACTCTATACTTTAAGATAAATTCAACTTACAAAAAAAAAACATGGAGGGTCTCAATACTGTTTAATAGTAAGTTGAATGTAGTAGATGATGTCGTCTTGAAGGATCCAAATGATTGGTATATTATATGGAAAGGTTGGATAGAAATGAAAAATTTACAATAGTAAACTTATGTATACCCAATACAAATCAGATTAGATTCCTAAACAGAGTCTGCAAACTACCGTATATACTCGAGTATAAGCCGACCCGAGTATAAGCCGAGGCACCCATTTTACCACAAAATACTGGGAAAAATGAGTGACTCGAGTATAAGCCGAGAGGGCCCTTTTCAGCCTTAAAAAAAGGTCTGAAAAACTCGGCTTATACTCAAGTATATACGGTATATATATATATATATATACATATATATATGTCTCTCATTCAGTCTCTCTCAGTATATATATATGTCTCTCATTCAGTCTCTCTCAGTATATATATATGTCTCTCATTCAGTCTCTCTCAGTATATATGTCTCAGTCTCTCTCAGTATATATGTCTCTCATTCAGTCTCTCTCAGTATATATATATATATATATATATATATATATATGTCTCATTCAGTCTCTCTCAGTATATATATATATATATATATGTCTCTCATTCAGTCTCTCTCAGTATATATGTCTCTCATTCAGTTTCTCTCAGTATATATATATATATATATATATATATATATATATATATATGTGTGTGTCTCTCATTCAATCTCTCTCGCAGCCTCTGTCAGTATGTGTCTCTGTATCTATATACATATATTATTAGCATTCGGTCCCTCCCTCTCGGTATGTAAAGTACAGTGTGAGCCCGACCGCCATCTTGTGGCCCTGACCTCAGGTCCCAGCCTGTCACCTCAGTTCTCCCTCTCTGCATTAGTATATGGCTATATGTCCCTCTCTCCCTTAGTATGCAGCTGTGTGAGTCCGGCCACCATCTTGTGTCCCTCACCTCAGGTCCCGGCCTGTCACCGCACACAATCCGCCGCCATCCAAGTCGGTGCTTGCAGTGTGTCAATGCGGGGGTGGGTAGGAGGTGCAGGGTCGCAAGTTGAGGTTACAGAACCCGGTATGGGCGGGAGCTGGACAGTCAAGGGGAGGGAGCGAGCTCGGATGAAAAAGCAGGACCGAAGCAGGCGCTCCCTGCGCAAAATGCCGGCGGAGGCAGGTACATGCGGTGTCAGTCACTGGGATGGGGCAGAAACGTGCCAATCACAACACAGAGATAGAGGATGTAGTTAGAAGGGCGAGCGAAAGGGGCGGGTCATGTTCTGTGGCACGGAGCGTAGGACTGTGCGCCAATCACCGCGCGACAAGACTTGTGGCAATTACAATAGCAAATAAAAAATAAATTGACTCGAGTATAAGCCGAGGGGGCCCTTTTCAGCCTTAAAAAAAGGGCTGAAAAACTTGGCTTATACTCGAGTATATACGGTAATTAAAAATATAGTGATATAAATCTGGTAATTTGCAGGGATTTTAATCTATGCTTAGACTGGAATTGGATAGAAAAGCAGAACTATCATCTAGCCCTAATTTGCAAGGGAATAGAAATTCTAAACTTTTTCAGAATATACTGTTTAAGCAAAATATTTTTGACTCATTGATCACGGTATCGTTTCTGTTGATCTCGACATAGGAGTGTTACCCTTACAGAGACCAACATGGAAATACAACATAAACTTAATGAAAAATAAAAAAATCAGAGACAATCTAAGAAAACAAGTAACTAACTGTTTAGTTGAAAATGGTCCTTAAATCCACTCTAAAACAATGATCTGGATGGCACACAAGGCTGTAATTTGAGGCAATTGGATCAGTTGGTATCACCAATACAAAAAAACAAAGAGGTCTTCCATTAAAACAATTATATTGGGAATTAGCCAAATTAGATAGGCAAATAAAGATTTTGATAAAATAACTCAGGAACAAATTAGACTCTACCAACAAAAAATTCAAGAAATAGAACAGGAAATTTTAGATTGATCAGTATGGAAATTACAGAGAAATCTCTATCTTTTCAAAATAAGGCAAGTAAGTTAATTGCAAATAAAATGAAAACTAATAAATTGATAAATAAGAATTGAATATTTGAAATATAAAATACAACTAATGACTAACCCGAAGGATATCACAAGATATCACAGAATATTATAAACAATTATATAACTTGGAAGACACAGAAAGCTACTAGAAAGACCTACTAGAGAAAAAATAAAAGATTTATTGGATAAGATCGAACTAACAAAAATTACCAAATAGGAGCTAGAGTTATTGGATGGAGAAATTAGGGAAAAAGAAATTGAGGAAGTTATTTCTAATTTAAAATTAAATACATCGCCAGGACCAGATGGGTTTAGAGCACACTATTATAAAATATGTATGAAACAATTGATAGTACCTTTAAAATAAACATTTAATCAAATTAAAAAAGAAGGTGTAGCACCTAAAGAAATGGTAGAAGTTAATACAGTGCCAATTCCAAAGGAGGAACTTGAATATCCGGAGTGTAGACATTTTTGACCTATTATCCTGATCAATGTAGATAAAAAATGTATTCTAACATTTTGGCTAATAGATTGTAAACTCTTTTAGGGGAATTAGTATCAAGAGAACAAAATGGATTTGTACCAAACAGACAAGGAAGCAATAATGTTAAAAAAATGATAAATGTTATATCTTGTGTTGGAGAGAAACAGACACCAGTGGTCTTCCTCTCATTGGACACGAAGAAAGCCTTTGACAGGGACGGCTGGGGATTCATGCACCAAGTATTGACCAAATTTGGCTTGGGAAGGTTTGGAACATGTGCAATAGGTGCTCTGTATGGATCTCCAGCTGCCTCTGTCAGATGTATGGGTTTTACACCAGAGAAGTTCTGAATTTCAAATGGGACAAGACAGGGGTGTCCCCTGTCACCCATGATTTTCGCATTAACATTGGAGTCACTTTTGGTTCTCATAAAAAATGAAATGACATTGAGAGGAGTTAAGATTGGTACTAAAGAGTATAAATTGACGGCCTTTGCCAACGACATCATGATTACTATCTCTAGTCCTCTGGAGTCCATAGGGAAGCTCTTTTCTTGTGTAAAGGAGTATAGTCAAGTAGTTAATTATAAATTGAACCTACATAAAACAAGAGGCTTTATGGCTGAATCTAAGGGATGAAGACTTGGATTTATTAAAGAGTAACTCAAATCTAAAATGGCAACAAGAAATTAAACATCTTGGAATTAGATTACCCAATGATATAAAAAAGATAATCAATATAAATAATAACAAGATAAACTAATAAATAGAACAATTAATTAAGAATTGTCAGGGATTAAATATCTCATGGGCAGGAAAGATAATTACTACCAAAATCGCCTACTTTTTGAGATTCAATAAACTTCAGAAATAAATAGACTGTTTTGTCCATAGTGGGAAGAACTTAAGAATAAGGAGGTCTATCTTAGAGCAGAGATTCAATAGAGGGGGGATGACATAACTGTCAATCTCAAAATTTTAAGAGGCAATTTTGATATCACATATTATTGAATGGAGTCAAGATAGTGCTGAAAATGAATGGGTTCAGATAGAAAATGATTGTGCAGGTTTATCAAGAAAATCCTACAACTGTAGTGATCTTTTCAGAAGGTACACTGATAAAAAGCAATATAAAATTATGGAAAAAGTTGAATAAAATTAATATCTTTTCCGAGTACAATTTTCCCACTAGAAATTCTGTCATCTAAGTTTAAATTAAATGGGGAGATAAAATCTAATAGATACGAGAAACTTAAAATAGGAGACCTACAGTTACATAGTTACATAGTTACATAGGGCCTCATTCTATTATCGGCCGTAGGAGATGCAGGGCCGCAAGGACCGGCCGCAAGCTATTTGCCTATTCTATTCCCTTCCGGACGGGGATTCCGGCAGGCTTGCGGCCGGCGCCTTGCTATCCCTTGCACGCGCCGGAGGAAATCCTTTGATCTTAAACGGCCGCAAGAGTTTTGGCCGGAAGAAAGCCCCGGTTGCTATTCAATTGCTCCGGGAACCCTCTCTGCAAGGCTAAAACCGAGCCGCAGCTTACTTGCAGCAAAAAGGTCCCGCAGGCACACAAATAAGCACATAATAAAGCCATCCTGCACTCTGAGGAGACTATAAAGTGATTGTAGGTGTTAGCATTCATAGCATAACATTCCCCTACACTCAAATCCGTAATTTTTTTTTTTTTTATTCTTGTTAAATATCCGTGGACAAAGTCCCGAGGGCACCTCAGACCCGCAAAGGCTGCGGGATTAGCCTCCGTCAAGTCCGTAATTGGGTAAAATAGACCTACGGGTCGTAAAAGGCTTACTTACAAGTCGTAGCATAGAAAAGCCATCCTGTACTTTTATTAGAAGTAAAAGTGATATTTGTTTTTAGAATTAATAGCTCAACATTCCCCTACTCTCAAATCCGCAAATAAAGATATTTAACTTCATCTATAATGCAAGTCCGCACGGGTTTGAATAGCGAGCTACGGGCTTGGAGGGCAATCATCAGCCAAACCTGTACGTGCTTCACTAAGAAGCTACGGCCAAAAGTCTCAAGCCCGTAATCCTGAAATCAAACCTGAAATCAATTAACCAATAGGAAGATGACAATCAAGGCCACAAATAGTTTAAAAGGGAGGGAAATTCGTAAATCTGGGACTGTGTTGTATGCTGTGCAAGTGGACACACAGGTCTTGGAGTTGGAGGGTTTTGAGAGCAAGAGAGAGAGAGGAGGAGAGATGGAGGGAGAAGGCAGTGAAGGTAGAGGCCAGGGAGAGCAGGGCCCCCAGCCACAGGCTGGCCAGCAAGCTGCTGCTGCTGCACGAAAAAGGGCAGCAAACTTCAACCAAAAGGAAAATGAAACTCTTGTTAGAGGAGTTCAAGCACACCACTCCATCCTAACCGGTGGGAGCGAAGTGAGGCCCAGGCAAAGGTGATGTAAAAAAGAAGATGGCGAATGAGGCCAATGCGGCACGTGGAACATTTACATACCTGGGTTGGGAGGCCACAGTGCGCGACATGATACAGCCAGCGGGAGTCGTGGGCCTCCTTGGCCTGGTGGACTCGGGTCGGTCACAATGCCTGCAATGTGAGTACCATGTACACCTTAACACCCTCATATGTACGCACATGTACCCCACACAGATAGATAACTGACGTTTAATTGCACTGTAAGATATCTGGTTGTGACTACAGATATATGAGGCCGCAAAAATCATGTAAATCCAGTGTAAAGAAATATACTCGTCAGAATTGTTAGCAATGAAATATATGTCCAATACCTCCTCCCACAACTGATTATGATACCGTTTTGCAAATCTATTGATGTTACTGTTATGTTTGCTGTTGGTTCAGAGTGCATATAAAGCATACATGACAACTCTATTGCAATTGTTTGTTTATTGTCATGAGTTCCCCTGTCGCACTCTACTCCATGTTAAACTGGCCCATTCATAGCTGTTTGGGTTAACACTCCTACTGCTTAGAACCCATGTACATTTTGAAACTAGGTATAGCGGATGTATCCTATTTTATGTGGGCATTTCAGTATGTGCTGGAAGAGTGCCGCTGCCGACTCTAGGGATGCGGCTGCGCTTGCGTCCCCATGTAGCAGTCAATAATAGTTGGTACACCCAAAGCCCCTAACCCTCTAACCCTAACCCCCTAAACCCCACTTTCTAACTCTAACCCATACCCCCTAACTGTAGCCAGAACCCGAAACCCATAACCACTTACCTGGCCTGCTGGGCTGGCGTAGCTAGAGTCGGTGGCGGTGCATTTCCAGAGATGCGCACATACAACAGGATAGGTCCGGTCTAGCTGGTACATCCTCATGAGACTACATGTATGGATGTGCACACTGCAGCATATGCGGATACAGACTCTGATGGACTGCAAGTTTGTGTCGTGTAACAGCCTAATCTGGACCATGTTACATTAACATGTTAACTCACATTGCTGAGGATTGGTCACAGATTGGTCTGTCTCACACACTGGCCAACATATTCAGATGAGCACATGTCCTAATTAACTGCAGTTGGCACACCGCACCAGCATTACATATAGTCATATGAGCCATGGGCCCTTTCCTGTTATCTGACCGTGACTGCTGGTAGCAGCAGTGAGCAGCCTCTACATGTCACAGCATTTTCCTGGAGATTATATAATCATGCAGATTTATTGGTTATGGTGGTGTTAAGGTAAGGGTTTCGGATTAGGGTGAGGGCTAGTGCTTTTGGGCTTGTGTGTAAGGTGAAAATGATGTATATAACAGCGGCAGCGCCATCTATAAGCCCCTTGGTCCAACTGCTGCTTCCAGCAGTCGCTGTCACATAACAGGAAAGATCCCAGCCAGGATCCACAATACTAATGATGCAGATCAATTTTTATTTGCGTCAAACATTCACAGCCAATTCCAAGTCACTATTATCTCAGAGATATGGAAACAACAATACCCAAATACAAATCTTGTTTCATTTCAGTACCAGCCAGGCGTCCCCTGCCTCCTCAGGTTCCTGCACCATGCCAAGATGCAGGACCACCTGCAGCAACACCACCTGCAGCAGGACCACCAGCAGAAAGTCCACCTGGGCCATCCACAAGATGCCACCAATTGGCTCCAGCAATGGCCCCTCCAGCCAGGATAATGGCGCCGCCTGGCTCACAGCCAATGTGGGCTGGACAAATGTGGGGACATCCAATGTGGTCCCATCCCAGTTGGGCCCACAGTCTGGATCCCCAAGAAATGGTGCCCTGGAGCATGGGCCCCCGGCAGGGCATGTGGCTCCCACAGGCCCCGCAGGCTTCTCTGGCCACTCCGGCCCCACAGGCTACTCTGGCCACTCCGGCCCCGCAGGCCCCGCAGGCTACTCCGGCCACTCCGGCCCGGCAGGCCACTCCGGCCAGGCAGGACACTCCACACAGCCGTGCCTCCACCCAGAGGACACAGTGGTCTGGGTCCGCGCCAGGTAGTCCGGCGCTGTCAGCGGCCCAGTGCCACGATTTCCTCGCTTATCTCCAGCATGAGCGGGAGCAAAATCAACAGTTCATGCTGGAGATGAGACGGCACAATGACCAGATGTTTGAAGAGTTGAGGCGGCATCACCTGGTCATGGAGCTTGGCCAGCAAAATGACCAGGCATTGTAGGAGTTGAGGCGGCATCACCGTGTGATGGAGGAGTATGCTCGAAGGGCCGGAATGGCCCGAGAAGGCCATCCCCAAGAACAGGGTACCTCCTCAACCTCCCAGACCTTGCCCCCAGCATCCAGGCCAGAAGAGCCGCCAACCCTTCGACGAGGTCGTGGCCGGAGATGAGACGGCACAATGACCAGATGTTTGAAGAGTTGAGGCGGCATCACCTGGTCATGGAGCTTGGCCAGCAAAATGACCAGGCATTGTAGGAGTTGAGGCGGCATCACCGTCTGATGGAGGAGCATGCTCGAAGGGCCGAAATGGCCCGAGAAGGCCATCCCCAAGAACAGGGTACCTCCTCAACCTCCCAGACCTTGCCCCCAGCATCCAGGCCAGAAGAGCCGCCAACCCTTCGACGAGGTCGTGGCCGGCCTAGGGCAACGGTTGCCAAAGGCCAGGAGAGTCAGGAACCACACAAGCAAAAGCGGAAATAGGTGAGAACATGTTCATGTTGCATATAGAAGCAATTGATGTCCAAGATCTATTGACATTGAGGTGTTGCAGTCATTGCGTATATTGTTCTAATTGATGTCTTGTTCTTATCTCTTTAGGTTCAAATCGACGGAATGTTTGCCTCCAATTTTCTTTTTTTGTTTCTATAATTTGCAAGCTTAAGATTAAATATTATGTATTGCTCACATTATCATTGTTTGTTTTCGTTTGTACTGTACCATGATTGTTAAACACCAGATGAATGCTACACAACAACGTTATTGGATTAGTACATACATCTTCCTTCAATATACCAGCCCTGTGTTAATGTAGGGTTGGGGTAACAGCCACTAGTGCAGGTGAGGGTGGAGGTAATATTCCTGAGTTTGATTCCAGTAATGGCGATGCATGATATTCGTGTTTCTGACACATGGAGATTTTCATTCAGGGTAAATATCAAAAGTGAGTACACCCCTAAGTGAAAGTGTAAATATTTTCATGCACTGACTTAACCCTCATGGGGATGGAGTTCACCAGAGCTTCACAGGTTGCCACTGGAGTCCTCTTCCACTCCTTCATGATGATATCATGGAGCTGGTGGATGTTAGAGACCTTGCACTCCCCACCTTCCATTTGAGGATGCCCCCACAGATGCTCGATAGGGTTTAGCTATGGTGACCTACTTGGCCAGTCCATCAACTTTTTACCTTCAGCTTCTTTAGCCAGGCAGTGGTCGGCTTGGAGGTGTGTTTGGGGTCGTTATCATGTTGGAATACTGGCATGCGGCCCAGTCTCCGAAGGGAGGGATCATGCTCTGCTTCTGTATGTCACAGTACATGTTGGCATTCATGGGTTCCCTCAAAGAACTGTAGCTCCTCAGTGCTGGCAGCATGCATGCAGGCCCAGACCAAACATATATGCATGTCTATATATGTTTTATATAATATGTTGTGTGGATTCCCCCTATATGCATTTACCTAATGATGCTGCCTCCCCTCTCTCTGCATCACTGTTTAGGTTCAAAATGAGGGTTTCATCTCATATCAATGTTTTTGTGTTCATTGTGACTTATTCATTTATCTGTAATTTAGGTATTATTTCAACTACTTTTGCTCAGTATAGATGTATACTTTTGGTGGTGGGAGTGTCATGGTCGGGGCCTGCGTGACTGCCTCCGGCACTGGGGAGCTACAGTTCATTGAGGGAACCATGAATGCAAACATGTACTGTGACATACTGAAGCAGAACATGATCCCCTCCCTTGGGAGACTGGGCCACAGGGCAACATAACATAACGACCCTAAACACACCGCCAAGATGACACTGCCTTGCTAAAGAAGGTAAAGGTGATGGACTGGCCAAGCTTGTCGCCAGACCTAAACCATATTGAGCATCTGTGGGGCATCCTCAAACTGACGGTGGGGGAGTGCAAGGTCTCTAGCATCAACCAGCTCTGATGTATCATTAAGGAGTGGAAGAGGACTCCAGTGGCAACCTGGGAAGCTTGGGTGAACTCCCTGGCCATGAGGGTTAAGGCAGCTCTGGCAAATAATGGTGGCCACACATAATTGACATTTAGTGTTAATTTGGACATTTCAAATTATGGGTGTACTCACTTTTGTTGCCAATGGTTTAGACATTAATGGCTGTGTATTGAGTTATTGATGGGTCAGCAAACTTACTTTACATTGTAGCAGAGTGTCATTTCTTCAGTGTTGTCACATGAAAAGATATACTAAAATATTAACAACAATGTGACGGGTGTACTCACTTCTGTTAGATACTGTGGCCCTCATTCAATTGCAATTTGGACAATTGAATAGGGCTCGAAATAAGCACATAACATATATTCTTGGAAAAATGTTTTAGTTAGTAAACATCTATCCAAAAGCAAGGTTTTTTACTAACTAAAATCTTTTGAAAAAAATATATGTTATGTGCTTTTTTTGAGCCCTATTCAATTGGCCAAATCGCAATTGAATGAGGCCCTGTATGTTCACTATTAGGATTTGAGCCACTTACGGACATCCGTCTCATTTGTCTGTTTCTGTGTCATATAGATTGTTAATACCAACCTTCCCTCATGGTTGAAATCAGTAATGCAAACACACTGTGAGAATTCTATTGACCCTCCTAACTGATGGTGCAGAGCACAGATTTGGAGTCTGAAGGTCCTTTCATTGATGTTACAGAAATGCTATGGTATCAACATTGACGAGGCAGACACAAACAACATCTCGGATAAATCATATTTACTATTTACAGAAATTAACAAAGCAAGCTTGCCACAAAGCCACAGGTTGACTTATCAACACAGGTATGCAAAGGATCATGGTGGAGGGGGGTAGGATACAAAATCCAAGTAACACAGGGAAATAGGGATATGAGAGCAGAATGCAGGCAAGGTAAATTACATTGATATAGATGATCATGGGATTTACAGTGCATCACCCAACATTAGGCAATATAATAGATCTCATTATTGTTACTACATATATATAACAGTCAATAAGGAAAGACCACAATAATCCAGAATAAGGTGATATACATATGGGGAGAGCAAAATGTATGCTTGTGTGTTAATTGGACACTCTGATGCAACATCAGAAGTATAAGTGCTCAATCAGTGAATGCTATGAGCCCATGAGGTCAGTTTTCACGCAACAATAAGCAGCACATAGATAACCTTGGTCAAAAAGATGGTGACCTGACCAGGACCATATCAGTCAGATGTTACTTATTGCAGAGAACTCACAACAAACCAGGCAATATCAAGGATAGTTTGTTCTCTGATTGAGCATCTATACTCACTGTTGTTGCATATGCATAACTGAAGATTAATGTAACCTCCTTAACTGTTAAGTCCCAAGCCTGGATTTACTCTTCCCCATATGCACAGGGAGGGTCACATCAGCACTGAAGAAAAGATCTTGAAGGGTTGGTGCTGCAGGCTTCACAACAGTCCAAGTAGAGGAGAGGATAGAATGTCTAAACCAATAGGTACATATGAATAGAGGTAGTCTATATGCGCATACACATGCTGAGGATATACCAGGAACATCAGCTGACAGATGTCACATCACATTTGCATTGTATAGTGAAATTGTCTCGTGACACATATCGGCTATTCAGTCAAGATAATCAGATATCAAACTGGATCCAACAAAGCAATGAAACGGACACATGCACATACATGAGGACATTGACATGGTCATGGAATGTCATGATGTTTATCGTCATGCCTTGTTCTGACCGGGATCTGGAATACAAACACACAAATAATATATTAGTGGAAACCTTACATATGCCATATGAGCAGCCACCAACAGATGCAGGTATGTCGGCACACATGTTATGCATTGGGATCTCGTACAAGGTAACCATCTGTCAGATGATAATGATGGCCCAGACTAATTTGTCCTGATGGGGGAATATTATGATTAGTCTAATTATCATTTATTTGGATTGTGCAAACATATTTCGTGGCGCTGTACAGGGGAGAAGAACACAAAAATATACAGTATGTAATATTGCCAACGCCAGAAAATGGAGGGCCCTGTTTTGAGCGTAAAGTCTGTTGATAACTGATTTCTTCCCAAAGGCCCCCACAAGATTCAAAATGGGAACATTACTGTTCTGTGAAGATGTTTTCAAATACGATTGTGAGGCCTATATCCATTGACATTGTGGAATATATCATACCATCCATTTAGCTTAGCTTCTGGAGGTTGGCAGATATCAATATATATGATGTGTATGGGAATGTGCGCATACTTACCATTAACGGATATCAGAGCAGGCTGTATTTTATCCAGTATTAAGAATGCGTCATGAGACATATGTTACATCACAAAGCTATCCTCTACTGTGGACTGTTGGATATTCTGTATGACAACGGGGAAGGAGAAAAGAGATGTATTAGTAACCATAATCAAGGTACATTATAGTTGGTTGTTATTAGTTTCCGACTTACATGGGAAGTACTCCCGAATGACGTGGGCACGTAGTTGTGACCCCTGAACGTTATCCTCACCAGGGGGAAGTACTGGACGCTCCGCCGGTTCAAGCAGAGCATCATCAATGTTCCCCAGACAGTTTGCCTGTACTGCTATATTGTGCAGACAACAGCGGGCCATGATGATGTGACAAACCTTCAATGGTGTATACTGTAGCGCCCCGCCAGTGGAATGTAAACATCTGAAGCGCATCTTCAGGAGGCCAAAGGTGCGCTCTATTACATTCCGGGTTCTGGCATGGGCCGCATTGTACCTCTCCTCCCCCTCTGTGCGAGGATTGTTCACAGGGGTCAACAACCACGGCAAACACCTATATCCTGCATCACCTGAAGGAAACAAAAATGGGAGATGTAGATATGAATGTGAGGTTGTGCTGCTCGTTAAAGCATCTGTAAATATACACAATGATTAATGTGACGTTAGTTTAGGGATCTCTGGGTTGGAACTTCCTACTCCTATGACCAGGTCACATCGGGTTAGGCACAGCAACAAGCTACGATGCAATGGCTCAGTCGGCACACCTTCTTTATGGCGCACGGCAAATGAGCGCGGACAATACGGCGCTGCCAGAAGCCGGCGACAGTAGCGCACTGTTGAAAATTGTGTGGCAAAATGTGCGTCGATCAAAGAGCGCAAGTTGTAGAATCTATTGCCTAATGGGCAAAAACCCTCTAACCCGAGCCCTCAGACCCCATACCTAACCCGAACCACTGAAACCCCATGCCTAACACTAACACTCAGAATCCAAAGCCTTAGCCCAAAGACCCCTAACCCTAAAACCCCTAAGTCCACCCTTAAGTCCTTATCTCAACTCCTGCGCGCAGATGTTGTTCACGCTATTGAGGGACTCTATTTTGTCTGTTGGCGCATGCGTCGTTGTGCATTTTGCATGCAACAATGGAATAGCATTACAGTGGAACATGATGTATATGTTAGGGGATCCTTTATGGGTACTCACCCAGTAGCCACCCAGGTGGAGCTTGTCCAGACTCAAAATAAAGATGGGTGAATGACTGACGCAGGATATGGGCATCATGAGTACTTCCCGGGAAGCCTGCAACCACATTTTGTATGCGCATGCCTGCATCACAAACAACCTGTACATTGATGGAATGATAGTGTTTGCGATTTCTGAACAGCGCTTCTTGCTCTCTAGGAGGTATCAATGCTACATGTGTACAATCTATAGCACCGAACACATTGGGGATACCTCCCATTCAAAATAAATCTGCTTTCACCTTCAAGATCTCTTCCCCAGTGTGGGGAAAACTGATGTATCTGGCAGCTTTCGGAACGATAGCATGGAGGAATGTGCTCAGGCACCTTGAAAGGCTTGCCTGAGACATTCCTCCTACTATGCTAGCAGTGTTCTGAAAACTACCAGATGATAGGATGTGTATGGCGGCTAACATCCGTGTCATGCCTGGGATGGCTCTATTGGTCCGTGAGGAAGGCTCCATGTCCTCCCTCAGGACCGCATAGAGCTCCTCCAGGCTGGCATGGGTTAGCCTAAAACGCTCATACACTTCCACATCAGTTAACCCCTCTAATGTTACTCTCTCCCTGTACACCCTGGGTGCACGAATCCTCCTGGCAGGCTCCTGGACCTGCTCACCCCCCTGTGGGTCTGGCTGTGCAGGAGCCCCCACTTCATCTGCAACACCCTCTAGGGGTCTCTCATCTGGCCCCCCCATCAGCTGATCAAGCACATCAAGGTCCTCCTCCCTGTCTGCAGGTGCCCTCATATCCCCCTGTCCCTGTGCCACTGGAGCTCTCTCCCCTAACTGACCCCCCACCATGACCCTAGGCATATCCTGTGATGAGCCACTTGCCTGGCTTGGTTCCGGACCACCATGGATTGCATCAGCACGCTCACCCACATTCACTCCCAGCCGCCCCTCTCTGTCACGCCTCAGCCACTCCTCCGTCGCACGCCTGACAGCCTGGTTTCCACTCTGCAACATTCGAAACAAATATCTATTCCTACGACGCTGCGCTCTACTCACATACATATACACCGCACTCAGGTTGCTGCTATCCATGATGGTTCAGACTTGCTAATTCATGGATGATGATGATGTGGTTATATAGCTTGCTAATCACCCCAGCTGTGATTATCCGGGTGGATTTCACAAATGGAAAAGCTCACTGGTGTATCTAAGCTTCATCATATTATGAAGTTCCCTGATTATGGATTGGTTTAGCCATTTTAATTAGTAACCCCTAATATTCTGGCCCACATTTGAATTTGGTCTACATGATCTATGTAATGTGGCGTTGAAATATAGCCAATATTTGTGTTCAAAAAAGTAGATGTGATAAGAGAGATGTAAATCAGATAATGTTGATATGTTTAAGGAACACATTCTAGCCTTTCTGAGTGCTAAAGGGTTAATATGGCCGCCATATTGAGGATGTACATGACAATAAAAATATATCTTTTATTAACATATTTGATCATTGGGGATTGTTTTTCCAGTAATTTGAATGCCTTTTATTGCTTCATTTATACTTTTAGGGCCCTTTCAGCCCGGTTTCATTCCAATGCCGTAAATGCAACGTGTGGACTTCAACGGATGCGGCCGTTAATTTAATCTAGCCAGGCGCGAATCGCAGCCTTCAGAATGTAGGAAGGCCGTGACGTTTAGGCGCGCATGCAAGATGGAAGGGGGACGGACTAGCCGCGCCCGGCACGAACCATCCAATAGCGGAATCACGCATCGCGCCACAGGTCTCACAGCCAATCACTTACGGGATAGACCATTTGATTGACAGTGGGAGTGAATAAATAGGAATGACACGCGCCCACGCCTCGACTGTGTTGCGATTTCAGACGAAGTAGCACGCGGTTCCCGGAGCTTGGTGGGTGAGAGGAGGTAAGTTGCTTTATTATCAAGTCGCGTTTTAAGTTCTTTTTACGGGAATACGTTACTACATTTCCGGATTACGATATAAAGAAGTACAATTGCGTTCTTTTTCTTGTTTATAGGTTTCTGGACTGTTTGAGATTTTTTTCCGGCACAAAGGAGTTTGGAGGGAGGTAAGTTGCATTGTACATGCTTTTCATCCTATCAAGCTGTATTTTATTTGGATGTTTTGCCAATTTCTATATTTACTGAATACACTGGCGAGAAGCACAATTGGATGGCATGGGTTAGCCTAAAACGCTCATACACTTCCACATCAGTTAACCCCTCTAATGTTACTCTCTCCCTGTACACCCTGGGTGCACGAATCCTCCTGGCAGGCTCCTGGGCCTGCTCACCCCCCTGTGGGTCTGGCTGTGCAGGAGCCCCCACTTCATCTGCAACACCCTCTAGGGGTCTCTCATCTGGCCCCCCCATCAGCTGATCAAGCACATCAAGGTCCTCCTCCCTGTCTGCAGGTGCCCTCATATCCCCCTGTCCCTGTGCCACTGGAGCTCTCTCCCCTAACTGACCCCCCACCATGACCCTAGGCATATCCTGTGATGAGCCACTTGCCTGGCTTGGTTCCGGACCACCATGGATTGCATCAGCACGCTCACCCACATTCACTCCCAGCCGCCCCTCTCTGTCACGCCTCAGCCACTCCTCCGTCGCACGCCTGACAGCCTGGTTTCCACTCTGCAACATTCGAAACAAATATCTATTCCTACGACGCTGCGCTCTACTCACATACATATACACCGCACTCAGGTTGCTGCTATCCATGATGGTTCAGACTTGCTAATTCATGGATGATGATGATGTGGTTATATAGCTTGCTAATTACCCTAGCTGTGATTATCCGGGTGGATTTCACAAATGGAAAAGCTCACTGGTGTATCTAAGCTTCATCATATTATGAAGTTCCCTGATTATGGATTGGTTTAGCCATTTTAATTAGTAACCCCTAATATTCTGGCACACATTTGAATTTGGTCTACATGATCTATGTAATGTGGCGTTGAAATATAGCCAATATTTGTGTTCAAAAAAGTAGATGTGATAAGAGAGATGTAAATCAGATAATGTTGATATGTTTAAGGAACACATTCTAGCCTTTCTGAGTGCTAAAGGGTTAATATGGCCGCCATATTGAGGATGTACATGACAATAAAAATATATCTTTTATTAACATATTTGATTATTGGGGATTGTTTTTCCAGTAATTTGAATGCCTTTTATTGCTTCATTTATACTTTTAGGGCCCTTTCAGCCCGGTTTCATTCCAATGCCGTAAGTGCAACGTGTGGACTTTAACGGATGCGGCCGTTAATTTAATCAAGCCAGGCGCGAATCGCAGCGTTCAGAATGTAGGAAGGCCGTGACGTTTAGGCGTGCATGCAAGATGGAAGGGGGACGGACTAGCCGCGCCCGGCACGAACCATCCAATAGCGGAATCACGCATCGCGCCACAGGTCTCACAGCCAATCACTTACGGGATAGACCATTTGATTGACAGTGGGAGTGAATAAATAGGAATGACACGCGCCCACGCCTCGACTGTGTTGCGATTTCAGACGAAGTAGCACGCGGTTCCCGGAGCTTGGTGGGTGAGAGGAGGTAAGTTGCTTTATTATCAAGTCGCGTTTTAAGTTCTTTTTACGGGAATACGTTACTACATTTACGGATTACGATATAAAGAAGTACAATTGCGTTCTTTTTCTTGTTTATAGGTTTCTGGACTGTTTGAGATTTTTTTCTGGCACAAAGGAGTTTGGAGGGAGGTAAGTTGCATTGTACATGCTTTTCATCCTATCAAGCTGTATTTTATTTGGATGTTTTGCCAATTTCTATATTTACTGAATACACTGGCGAGAAGCACAATTGTGTTTTTTTCTTGTTTATAGGTTTCTGGAGTGTTTGTGATTTGTTTCCGGCACAAAGGAGTTTGGAGGGAGGTAAGTTGCATTGTACATGCTTTTCATCCTATCAAGCTGTATTTTATTTGGATGTTTTGCCAATTTCTATATTTACTGAATACACTGGCGAGAAGTACAATTGTGTTTTTTTTTGGGTTGGCCTATAGGTTTGGAGAGTTTTTTGGAGGGAGGTAAGTTATTTTGTTTTTTATGTTTCGTAATATATCTGGATATCTCTCTCTCTCTCTCTCTCTCTCTCTCTATATATATATATATATATATATATATATATATATATATATATAGAGAGAGAGAGAGAGAGAGAGAGAGAGAGAGAGAGATTTAGAGAGAGAGAGAGAGATTTAGAGAGAGAGAGAGAGATTGAGAGATTTAGAGAGAGAGAGAGATTGAGAGATTGAGAGAGAGATTGAGAGAGAGATTGAGAGAGAGAGATTGAGAGAGAGAGATTGAGAGAGATTTTGAGAGAGAGAGATTGAGAGAGAGAGATTGAGAGAGAGAGATTGAGAGATTGAGAGAGAGAGATTGAGAGAGAGAGATTGAGAGAGAGATTGAGAGAGAGATTGAGAGAGAGAGAGATTGATTGAGTTTGATTGAGTTTGATTGAGTTTGATTTTGATTGAGTTTGAGTTTGATTGAGTTTGATTGAGTTTGATTTTGATTGAGTTTGAGTTTGATTGAGTTTGATTGAGTTTGATTTTGATTGAGTTTGAGTTTGATTGAGTTTGATTGAGTTTGATTTTGATTGAGTTTGAGTTTGATTGAGTTTGATTTTGATTGAGTTTGAGTTTGATTGAGTTTGATTGAGTTTGATTTTGATTGAGTTTGATTGAGTTTGATTGAGTTTGATTTTGATTGAGTTTGAGTTTGATTGAGTTTGATTGAGTTGATTGAGTTTGATTTTGATTGAGTTTGATTGAGTTTGATTGAGTTTGATTTTGATTGAGTTTGAGTTTGATTGAATTTGATTGAGTTTGATTTTGATTGAGTTTGATTGAGTTTGATTGAGTTTGATTGAGTTTGATTTTGATTGAGTTTGATTGTTTGATTGAGTTTGATTGAGTTTGAGTTTGATTGAGTTTGATTTTGATTGAGTTTGAGTTTGATTGGGATTGATTGAGTTTGATTGAGTTTGATTTTGCTTGAGTTTGATTTTGATTGAGTTTGAGTTTGATTGAGTTTGATTGAGTTTGATTGAGTTTGATTTTGATTGAGTTTGATTGAGTTTGATTGAGTTTGATTGAGTTTGATTTTGATTGAGTTTGATTGAGTTTGATTGAGTTTGATTTTGATTGAGTTTGAGTTTGATTGAATTTGATTGAGTTTGATTTTGATTGAGTTTGATTGAGTTTGATTGAGTTTGATTGAGTTTGATTTTGATTGAGTTTGATTGAGTTTGATTGAGTTTGATTGAGTTTGAGTTTGATTGAGTTTGATTTTGATTGAGTTTGAGTTTGATTGGGATTGATTGAGTTTGATTGAGTTTGATTTTGCTTGAGTTTGATTTTGATTGAGTTTGAGTTTGATTGAGTTTGATTGAGTTTGATTGAGTTTGATTAAGTTTGATTTTGATTGAGTTTGATTGAGTTTGATTGAGTTTGATTGAGTTTGATTGAGTTTGATTGAGTTTGATTTTGATTGAGTTTGATTGAGTTTGAGTTTGATTGAGTTTGATTGAGTTTGATTTTGATTGAGTTTGATTGAGTTTGATTTTGATTGAGATTGATTGAGATTTCTACACATATTTGCAATACACATAGGTGTTCCAAACTGCTTCTTCAATGGTGCTTGACAAGAATTTATTTTCAGCCTAGCCCAGCAGGACCATGTAGTTCCTACTACCTCTGGTACAGAAGATGGCTTCAGGATAGGTACCACTCCCAGGAATATGTGCAGAGTATAATGCAGATAGGATATTAGTGGCCTCAGACATGGGCCACTCTCCACACATGATAGAAGCACACAGTAAATAGCCGCATGCCTTGTATATATGCAAACTGTAACTGACCCTTCCACATTGTTTAGAAAAGTATTGATCTAGCGTGTTTCATCAGCGCCACTCAGGTCCAGAGTGAGAGGTGCTGTACACACCTCCCACTGCTGCCACAGGCTCTGTCCACTTAAGGTTGATTACTGCAGTTAGTTACAACATTGATATCCAAGCAGAAATAGTATTATAGGCGATCAGAATGGGGGACGAGGGGGGAGCAGGCAAACCCACTAAAACATTTCTTTATTTCTCTTTCTTTTCTTTTCAGGTGGTGATGGAGGGAGAGGAGCAGAGGGGAGAGGAGTGGCAGGGAGTCCTGGGGCGTGGAGGTGGGGAAGAGCAGGGGAGGAGTGAGGAGGAGGTAGTAGTTGAGGAGGGGGAGGTAGTAGAGGAGGAGGAGGTAGTAGAGGAGGAGGGAGGAGAGGAGGATGGAGGAGAGGAGGAGGAAGGAGAGGAGGAGGAGGAGGAAGGGAGAGGAGGAAGGAGGGAGGAGAGGAGGAGGGAGGAGAGGAGGAGAAGGAGGGAAGAGAGGAAGAGAATGAGGGAGGAGAGGAGGGAAGGAGGAAGGAGGGAGGAGAGGAGAGTAAGGAGGGAGGAGAGGAATGAGGGAGGAGAGGAGAGTAGGAGGGAGGAGGGAGGAGAGTAGAGGAAGGAGGGAGGAGAGTAGAGGAAGGAGGGAGGAGAGTAGAGGAAGGAGGGAGGCGAGGAGGGAGGAGAGGAGGGAGGAGGGAGAGTAGGAGGAGGATGGAGGTGGGAGGAGAGGAGGGAGGAGGAGAGTGGAGAGGGTTCTCAACCCCACTCTGGAGAGCAAGAGGCTGGCGGCAGGTCCAGGGCCCACAATTATAGCCGGGAGGAGAACCTGGTCCTCCTGGAGGCCATCCGCGCCCGCCCCGTCATCACCTCGGGGGGTAGGGAAGTCAAGGCTGGGCCCAGGGCTAATGCTTGGCAGCAGGTGGTCGATCTAGTCAATGGTGTGGCGGGCCGTGGACAGAGTCTGCGGTCCATTAAGCACCGTTTCGCCGTCATCAGGGCCGTGGTGAGGAAGAAGATGGCCCAGGAGGATGACGGGCGGAGGGTCAAGTACCTGGGGCATGAACTCGTTGCAAGGGCCATACTTGCACCCTCCGCCGCAGCTGGAGCTTCAGGCCCGGTGGAGCAGCAGGACCCAGCCTCCATGGCAGGTGAATATGACATACAGCAACATGCCACCACATGTGCATCACACACACTACACATGGACATGACACTGACATGTCAGCTCCATGAAATAACAAGGGATTCATGAAGCTGACAAATCACTGTCATTCCTGGTCACCACAACAGTAATTAAGCAATAGAGCAGGTGTGTCCAAACTCGGTCCTGGTGGGCCACACACATGCCTGGATTTGATAACCCTGCTGCGCACAGGTGAGTCAATCGCTTCTTCAGTCATCCTGATTGACTCACCAGTGCACAGAAAGGATATCTTCCAATCCATGAAAGAGTTTGGACACCCCTGTAATAGAGAGTCCATGTATTGGTGTGCCCGTTCAGCTTATGCAGTTACAGACAGCAGCCGTAATACAGATAGCGTTGTGAGCCGATAACCATCAAGAACAGAAACCTAAGAATAGATAGCTATAAGATAGCTAATCAGAGTTGCAAAGAAGAGAATCATCCATATTCAAGGCTAGATGTCAGATAATTCGAAATGAACACATATCAATGCGCTAATCAACATACTAATGACATGTACCTTTCTTCTCTATCTCTCAGCATCCGGGAGGAGCTCTGGGTCCTGTGACCAGGCAGAGGAGGCGGGGCCATCGGCCCCGTACCAGGATCTTCCAGCACAGGGGGAGGAGGAAGGAAGATCGGAGGGCCCTGGGTCAGAGGATGGGCTGGTCATTGACCTCGGCAGCTCAACTGCCACAAGCCTTGGGAATATGCCCATCCTCCAAAGACTTGCTCAGGGGCCCTCCGACGCCCTTGGGACAGCACCTCCTTCCCCACATAGTGTGCTGGCCTGGTCACCACCGGGCGCATTGTCACCCCAGGCTCCAGCTGTGGACCTCCCCACTACACCTCACCAGGCCCACCCAGCGGTGTCGTCGCCGCAGAGCCAGGCTGTGCTGGTGGAGATGCTGGCCGTCATGAAGGAGCAGCTGGCAAGCTCCCAGAGGATCGAGGCCAGCATTCAGGAGTCGACAGACATCCAGCTCCTGATGGAGGCCAGCATCTCTGGCCTCCGGTCGCATATGACCCACAGCCTGGCCAGGCTGTCCAGGGAGGTGAGGAGGCACCACATGACGACAGAACACCTTCAGGTCAGGCTGCTCAGACAGGCGATGGTCCCCAGCCCAACATCAACGGGGATCTCCCAATCCCCCAGTCAAGAGCAGCCTGGCCCCTCCTCTCCTCCCATGTGTCCGCCACCGGCCAGACCACCGCTGCCTGGCACCGCTCCCCCCCCCCCCCACACACCATCACCACCAGAGGGGAGACGGAGGATGGGCACAGGTAATGTGGGTCCTGGGCCCAAGCGTAGGAGGACATAGGGCCTCATTCAATTGCAATGTGGCAGATTGCTAAGGGCTCAATTTTAGCACAGAGCATACTTTTTACAGATGTTTGTAGTTAGTGAACTTCTATCCAAAAGCAAGGTCTTCACTACCTACAAACGTCTGTAACTAAATATATGCTCTGTGCTTATATAGAGCCCTTTTCAATTGGCCAAATCGCAATTGAATGACGCCCATAGGGTCTGCAGACATGTTTTTGCCTTCTCAACAGCACTCCTCAGTGACCATCAATTGGTGACAGGTTAAACAGAACAAAAAGGGCCTCATTAAAATGTGATTTGGTCAATTGAATAGGGCTCTATATAAGCACATAGGATATTTTTTTTACAGAAGTTTTTAGTTAGTGAAGACCTGACTTTTGCATAGAAGTTCCCTAACTAAAAACTTGTTTTAAAAAATATGCTGTGTGCTTATATAGAGCCCTATTCAATTTGTTACATAGCAATTTAATAAGGCTGTTAATTAGTAGTGTGACCAATAAATTGTCACTAAGGAGTGCTGTTGAGAAGAGATGCTGCAGGCCCTATGATGTTTTCAGGCCTTATTTCTTAGGTTTTGTCTTTTTTGGCTTCTTTATTTTTGTTTTTTTTAGGTCCATGAAGGCATCTCCTGCATCTGCAAGCATTGTGGAGGAATTATAAGGTGTAAGGTTTTCCCAGTGCCTCTCAGGTAGACATGCCTTCAATGGCAGCCCCCTTAACATGTAGCTCCCACAATCTTACAGCTATCATATAGCCAGATATCTCCGACATGATTGTTGTTAGCTTAAATGTAGACTAATACCGCTATGGCGGTGGACTTGCAATGTCTCACAATGGCATGTTAATGACAGCCAGCAATAATATATGCAGTAGTGAAGCATGTGATCCTGACCTCAATAGCAGTCTGAGAACAGATCTTTGGGTCTGATGTAAGAAACAGTGAATCTGGCTGCTGACCTTTGTGTCCTCTCCATAATAATGGCTATTTGCCCATATTTCTGATTATCCACAGACCTAGCTAAAGGTTAGTAATGCTTGCAGATGGGAATCAGGTGAGTTGGTATATTGGTACAGTATTTAGAACTGTACTGTACATACATCGTGATTCTAAATTTTTTTGGGATCCTCCTCCGCCTTTTTTTATTTGAACACTTATTTCAGATTTTTGTTTGGTCAACACACTGTATGTGTGAAACTGGATTGGATTACACAGTCCAAAGGTTGAATCATCTGTTTCATTGAGCAGATCTAGTTACAAGTTGTAAGTGCTATGCACATAAATGGTTTCTTCAGTTAAATGGAGAGATTTCTGGTTCCGGTTGCAGCATGTGACCCTGGTAGGTGCTATGCATCATGCTTATTCTAGACTATTATATTGACCCCTGCAGGTTCCCCTTTTTTCCCGCCTCTTGCTCTTCAAGGACCCGCCCAAACCACACCCATGAAATTAATGCAGTTTTGACCACTGCTGATTGTGGTCTGTCTATCAAATAAAGCTTTGTTATACTGTTATGTGAATGCACAATCTTGACCACTGCTGATTGTGGTCTGTCTATCAAATAAAGCTTTGTTATACTGTTATGTGAATGCACAATCTTGACCACTGCTGATTTTTGGTCTGCCTATCAAATAAAGCTTTGTTATACTGTTATGTGAATGCACAATCTTGACCACTGCTGATTGTGGTCTGTCTAGCAAATAAAGCTTTGTTATACTGTTATGTGAATGCACAATCTTGACCACTGCTGAATGTGGTCTGTGTAAAAAATAAAGCTTTGTTAGACCTTTCTGACTGCGTCCATGTGTTATGAATATGTTTGGTTCTGTGAAATCCACATGCATTACATTAGTGTCCAATTCCTATAAATGTAAACTGATGAGCCATAGTTAACATGCAATAGATCAATACATCTAAAACTGTTGAGGAGTCAGAATAGCTTTAGATATCATATGATCCCAAATATCATATCTACTACTAATATAGGGTTAATACCCATGACAAGTCTGATTAGCGATACTGTGGAGTAGGAACATTCATTCCCCTGAGGGCCTACAATGAATAGGACAGGTGACACTGGAGTGGTTTTACAGTTCCTTCTCTAGTTGATTGGGATTAGTCTGACCTCTCGGATAAGACGTACCCCCCCCTACACTGGCCCTATGTAGTATAGCTCACAGCTTCATTGAAGTACACAAACTCCTTCACCAACATCACTTATTATATGTGTGAATACAGTTAGTTGCCCAATAACGAACATGCATTGGCTAAATATCTTTTGGTTATCATATGTTGTAATGGCCATGCACATGCCAATCTGACAAACCATGCTGCAACATGCATAATATGATTAAAGCCACACTACCCAATTCAATAGCAAGAGTAAAACATGAGTCAGGTCATATGAACCCTTTGCCACGCACATGAACTCTATTGTGATCCCTTAAATCTCTATCTAATTGCATATACATCTCGCTCATCACATCTACATTTGGTAACACAATTATTTTGCAAAAAACACCGCCACATGGCATATATCAAGTAGCAGGGAAACATTGTAATGTATGTTGTTCAGTTCTTCAGTTGTGTCTGACACTCTGTGACCCTATGAGCTGCAGCACATTCAGCTAGGTCTCTGCCTGTGCTGTTATCCACAGTTTGAATGCTAAATATACTGGTGTGGTTTATCAGTTCCTTCTCAAGTGGATTGGACCATGTCTGATCTCTCTGCTATGATGTGCCCACCTACAGTGGCCCTACATGTTATAGCTCACAGCTTCATTCAGGTACACAAGCCCCTTCACACCACTTAGCAATGCTGAAGGGGACCAGGGGAACATACACCACACATATCTACTCTGACCCATCAGGAAGGGCTGCAAGCTCTGGGATCGACAGCAAACTCACCGCCATCAGGCATAATCTCTGCTACGCCCATCCTGGTGGGAGCCATGTGCCAGGTGTCTAGTTATTCCCATTTGGTGAACTTCCAAACTGTTCTGCTATTTATCAATTTACATGGGTGAGGGTTGCTAAGTGGTGGTGGTGGTGGTGGTGAAGCAGCTTGTGTACCTGAATGAAGCTGTGAGCTACTGTCAGGAGGAACTGACAACCCACTCCAATCTCTTTGGCCTTCAAACTTTGGAGAACAGCACAGGCAGAGACCTAGCTGAATGTGCTGCAGTCCATAGTGTCACAGAGAGTCGGACACAACTGAAGAACTTAACCACATATAATTCAGGAGTCGACGGCCAGCCAGCTCTAGACGGAGGCCAGCATCTCTGGCCTCCGGTCGCATATGACCCACGGCCTGGCCAGGCTGTCCAGGGAGGTGAGGAGGCACCACATGACGACAAAACACCTTCAGGTCAGGCTGCTCAGACAGGAGATGGGCGCCAGCCGAACAACAACGGGGATCTCCCAATACCCCAGTCAAGAGCAGCCTGGCCCCTCCTCTCCTCCCATGTGTCCGCCACCGGCCAGACCACCGCTGCCTGGCACCGCCCCCCACCACCACCATCACCACCAGAGGGGAGACGGAGGATGGGCACAGGTAATGTGGGTCCGGGGCCCAAGCGGAGGAGGACATAGGGCCTCATTCAATTGCAATGTGGCAGATTGCTAAGGGCTCAATTTTAGCACAGAGCATATTTTTACAGATGTTTGTAGTTAGTGAACTTCTATTCAAAAGCAAGGTCTTCACTAACTACAAACGTCTGTAACTAAATATATGCTCTGTGCTTATATAGAGCCCTTTTCAATTGGCCAAATCGCAATTGAATGACACCCATAGGGTCTGCAGACATGTTTTTGCCATCTCAACAGCACTCCTCAGTGACCATCAATTGGTGACAGGTTAAACAGAACACAAAGGGCCTCATTAAAATGTGATTTGGTCAATTGAATAGGGCTCTATATAAGCACATAGGATATTTTTTTTACAGAAGTTTTTAGTTAGTGAAGACCTGGCTTTTGCATAGAAGTTCCCTAACTAAAAACTTCTTTAAAAAAATATGCTTTGTGCTTATATAGAGCCCTATTCAATTTGTTACATAGCAATTTAATAAGGCTGTTAATTAGTAGTGTGACCAATAAATTGTCACTAAGGAGTGCTGTTGAGAAGAGATGCTGCAGGCCCTATGATGTTTTCAGGCCTTATTTCTTAGGCTTTGTCTTTTTTGGCTTCTTTATTTTTGTTTTTTTTAGGTCCATGAAGGCATCTCCTGCATCTGCAAGCATTGTGGAGGAATTATGAGGTGTAAGGTTTTCCCAGTGCCTCTCAGGTAGACATGCCTTCAATAGCAGCCCCCTAAACATGTAGCTCCCACAATCTTACAGCTATCATATAGCCAGATATCTCCAACATGATTGTTGTTAGCTTAAATGTAGACTAATACCGCTATGGCGGTGGACTTGCAAAGTCTCACAATGGCATGTTAATGACAGCCAGCAATAATATATGCAGTAGTGAAGCATGTGATCCTGACCTCAATAGCAGTCTGAGAACAGATCTTTGGGTCTGATGTAAGTAACATTGAATCTGGCTGCTGACCTTTGTGTCCTCTCCATAATAATGGCTATTTGCCCATGTTTCTGATTATCCACAGACCTAGCTAAAGGTTAGTAATGCTTGCAGATGGGAATCAGGTGAGTTGGTATATTGGTACAGTATTTAGAACTGTACTGTACATACATCGTGATTCTAAATTTTTTTGGGATCCTCCTCCGCCTTTTTTTATTTGAACACTTATTTCAGATTTTTGTTTGGTCAACACACTGTATGTGTGAAACTGGATTGGATTACACAGTCCAAAGGTTGAATCATCTGTTTCATTGAGCAGATCTAGTTACAAGTTGTAAGTGCTATTGTAATGATATAGAAATCACAAAGTTGTGGAGACCAGTAGCCAAGGTCAGCAATAATCCAGTTCCGCAAACTTGTAGGTGAAAACAGGAACAAGGTTTATTGAAGTGATCAGGAACCACACAATAATCTGGCAAGGATCAATAGACAGGAAGTGCCTTATATAGGCCAAGGATCAGACACCTGACCAGACACAGCCGAAGAGACTTAGGTACTGATACTATTGCTAGCAGAGTCAAGCTTATAAGGTCTCAATGGAATTCACAAAGGTAGGCTGGCGCAGTGGTAGGGAAGAGGTATAGCAGCCTGGGGACCAGGGTTCAAAACCCAGCAGAGTCAATTCCTCACATTACCCCCGCCTCTATAGGTGCAGCCTCTGGATGCCCTATTACCTGGTTTAGCAGGGTACTGCACATCAAAAGACAGAAGGAGATCAGGAGCGTGAATATTGTCCACTGGTTCCCACGAACTCTCCTCCTCACCATAGCCTTTCCAGCGAACCAGATACTGAAGCTTGCCACAAAAGATCCTGGAGTCAAGAATTTTGTCCACTTCGTACTCATCCTCACCATCCACGAGGACTGGAGGTGGGGCAGGCAGGGCTCGGCCAGGGAAAGTGTTTTCATGAAAAGGTTTAAGCAGTGCAACGTGAAACACTGGATGTATTTTCATGGAATTCGGGAGTTGTAAACGGAAAGTGAGAGCCTTGATCTGAGCAATGATCTCAAAAGGTCCCATGAACCTTTGACCCAATTTATGAGAAGGAATCCGAAGCTTGAGATTCCTTGTTGACAGCCACACCTTGTCACCAACGTGATAGACTGGGGCCTCCTTTCTATGCCTATCAGCAGCTCTTTTGTAACATTCCTGAGCCTCCAAAAGAGTCTCTTTCAACAGTGCTTGGGAATCACGTAAGGCCGTTAGCCGGTCAGTGACTGCAGGAATGGAAGTAGTAATTGGGAGACTGACTAGAAAGGTCGGATGGTAACCATAATTGGCAAAAAATGGGCTCAAAGAAGTGGAGCAGTGTTGGGCATTGTTATAGGCAAACTCCGCCGTGGGTAGAAAATCCAGCCAGTCATCCTGCAGGTAACTAATATAGCACCGCAAATATTGCTCCAAAGTCTGGTTGGTTCGCTCAGTCTGTCCATTACTTTGCGGATGAAAAGCTGACGACAGATTTCCATTATTACCTAGATTAGAACAAAAATGTTTCCAAAAACGAGACGTAAACTGCACTCCCCTGTCAGAAACTACTTCATCAGGCACTCCATGCAAGCGAAATATTTCCCGAATAACCAGGTCAGCCGTCTGTTTAGCTGAAGGGAGACCACGAGCTGGTATGAAATGACCCATCTTAGTTAACCTGTCCACAACAACAAGAATGGTAGTGTGTTCCTTAGAGGGAGGTAGTTCCACAATAAAGTCTATGGATATAGATCCCCAGGGACGATGAGGAATCGGAAGAGGCTGAAGCAAGCCAACAGGGGATGAGCGAGGAGTCTTATGTCTGGCACACACATCACAAGAGGACACATACTTCTTAACATCCTCATGATACTTCGGCCACCAAAAGGATCGGGCAAGTAGCTCTTGTGTCTTTCGGATTCCTGGATGACCTGCTGGTTTTGAGTCATGGTAGGGACGTAAAAGGTCCAGTCGCACTGACTCCGGAGCAAACAGACGTTGTTGAAAAATCCAAAACCCATTAAGCATCGTCATATGGAGGTCACAAGGAGGATCACGAAGAGCTGGGTCTTCAGCGTAGCCCTTTTTAATGCGAGACATCAGATCAGAAGGAAATGTAACTCCTATAAATATATCCTCTGGCAAGATGGTGGTCTTGGTTACGGTAGTATGGAGGGGGTCAGCTATTCTAGACAAGGCATCCGCCTTACCATTCTTGGAGCCAGGACGGTATGTAACCAAAAAATTAAACCTTGAGAAGAATAGGGACCAGCGTGCTTGTCTGGCTGACAGTCTCTTAGCTGATCGAATACATTCCAGATTTTTGTGATCTGTGAGGACAGTAATTGGATGGGTAGCTCCCTCCAAGAGATGTCTCCATTCGGTGAAGGCAGCTTTTATAGCCAATAGTTCTTTATTCCCTATGTCATAGTTTCTTTCTGCTGGCACCATCTGGCGGGAATAGAAGGCACACGGATGTAACAGCATCTTAGGTCCAGTCCTTTGAGACAGTATAGCACCAACAGCTGAATCAGAAGCATCAACTTCCACAATAAATGGTAATTCCGGCTGAGGATGTACCAAGACAGGGGCAGAGGTAAACAGAGTCTTCAATCGGGAGAATGCGGTATCCGCCTTATCGGACCACTGAAAAGGAGTCCCCTTACGTGTGAGTTCAGTGATCGGTGTAATAACGGCAGAGAAATTCTTAATGAAACGCCTGTAAAAATTGGCAAACCCCACAAATCTCTGAACATCTTTTTCATTCTTGGGGATGGGCCAGTCCAGCACAGCTTTAATTTTACTTGCGTCCATACTTAAACCTTTGGGAGTTATTACATACCCCAGGAATTGAATGTCTGTTTGTTCAAACTCACATTTTTCTAGTTTAATGTATAGGCGGTGGGTACGAAGGCGCTCTAGAACTATACGGACCTGTTTTCTGTGGTTTTCAAGATTATCAGAGAATATTAGGATATCATCCAAATATGCCACAACAAACTGATCCAGGAGATCTCGTAGTACATCATTGATAAGATGCTGGAAAGTTGCAGGGGCATTACACAGCCCAAAAGGCATTACTAGATATTCGTAATGCCCGTACCTGGTTCTGAAAGCTGTTTTCCATTCATCATTGGGTCTTATGCGAACCAGATTATATGCCTCCCGAAGATCAAGCTTCGTAAATATTTTAGCTGAGCGAAGTCTCTCCAAAAGTTCAGGAATCAGAGGCAAGGGGTAGCGGTTTTTAACAGTGATGTTATTAATGTCCCTGTAATCAACGCATGGCCGTAGGCTGCCATCTTTCTTTTCTACGAAGAAAATAGGAGCTCCTGCTGGAGAAGTAGATGGTCGAATAAAGCCTTTGGCAAGATTTTCTTGTAGGTATTCACGAAGAGCTTTCAATTCAGGCTCAGAAAGGGAATATATACGGCCAAATGGGATAGCAGCCCCAGGCAACAGCTCTATTGGGCAATCATAAGGCCTGTGTGGTGGAAGCTGATCAGCATTCTTCTTATCACAGACATCTGCAAAATCCCGATATTGTAGAGGAAGCTTAGTCAAGTTTGTAGCAACCATTTCATTAATTGTTGTGGCAACAGGTGTTACCTTAGAGGGTAGACAATTCATTAAGCAGTGTTCTGAAGGAAAGGACAAAGTTCTGATCTTCCAATCAATCTGTGGGTTATGCAGAGCAAGCCAAGGTACCCCCAAAATCACTGGAAACTGTGTTGAGGAAATTAGGTGGAAAGAGATAGCCTCATGGTGATTTACTTCCACAGTCAACTTTAAGGGCACAGTCTCATGTGTAACCGGTCCTGACGTAAGTGGAGAACCATCAACTGTCTCCATTAACACAGGTGAAGAATTAGGGATAGACTGAATTCTATTTCCTGCTGCAAACTTAATGTCCATAAAGTTTCCGCCTGCTCCAGAATCTATCATAGCGGTAGTTGAAATTTTACGATCACCACATTGCAACGTGATAGGCACCACAAAATGAGGATGTTGAGTCAACATACCCTCTTCACCATGAGCCAGAGAAAACAAGGGTTGTGTGACAGAATCCAGTTGATCCGAAATCTGGGATTGGTGTCGAATCTGTGCACCCTCAGCCGCCATAGCTATTGTTCTTTTGGATTTGCTAGGGCAATTGATGGCATAGTGCCCTGCACTACCACAATACAGGCATAAATTGTGAGTGCGTCGCCACTGTTTTTCTTCGTTGGATAATGGCCCTCTTATTAGATTTACCTGCATAGCCTCTGGCTCAGAGTCTGTAGGTGTTTGTGGGATCGGAGTAGAAGTTCTTGAATAGGAAATTGGAGTAGTACTTGGTCTAAAAGAGCCCTGTCTTTCCAATCTTCTTTCAGATAGTCTCCGATCAATACGGATAGCCAAACGCACAAATGCATCAAAGTCAGCAGGAAGATCAACACGAGCTAGCTCATCTTTTATAGCTTCTGAGAGACCTTTTCTGAAGTGGAACCTCTGGGCTGATTGGTTCCAGGTAGTATCAGAAACCCACTGTCTGAATTCAGCAGCATATTCAGCCACCGAGCGCCTCCCTTGATGCAAATGAAGGAGAGTGGCTTCTGCTGTAGCACATCGATTGGGGTCATCAAAAACTAGGCACATAGCCTCAAGAAAGTCATTTACATTACCCAAGACTGGACTGTCTTGTTCCAGAAGAGGGGAGCCCCAAGCCAGGGCTTCATCTTTGAATAAGGAAAAAATAAATCCCACCTTCTCTCTTTCAGATGGAAATTGGTGAGGTAACATCATGAAGTGCAAACGGCATTGATTTAGGAAACCCCTACATTTTTTGCGATCTCCTCCAAACTTTTCTGGCAGGGGCAAGCGGGCCTTTTGTGCAGGTGTAACAGTAGCAGCCGCAGCCGCAGCATCACGTGCCCTGTAGCTGGTATACTCACTGTGCATTGATTGAAATTTATTTTGCAGTTCAGCTACCTGGTCCTGCAGCACTTGGATGGTCTGTGCCTGGGTCTGCACAGTTCTTGCAAATAAAGCAACCTGCTGGGCCAATGCAGAATCTGTCCCGGCGGTCTCCATGAAAGGGCCAGATTATTCTGTAATGATATAGAAATCACAAAGTTGTGGAGACCAGTAGCCAAGGTCAGCAATAATCCAGTTCCGCAAACTTGTAGGTGAAAACAGGAACAAGGTTTATTGAAGTGATCAGGAACCACACAATAATCTGGCAAGGATCAATAGACAGGAAGTGCCTTATATAGGCCAAGGACCAGACACCTGACCAGACACAGCCGAAGAGGCTTAGGTACTGATACTATTGCTAGCAGAGTCAAGCTTATAAGGTCTCAATGGAATTCACAAAGGTAGGCTGGCGCAGTGGTAGGGAAGAGGTATAGCAGCCTGGGGACCAGGGTTTAAAACCCAGCAGAGTCAATTCCTCACAGCTATGCACATAAATGGTTTCTTCAGTTAAATGGAGAGATTTCTGGTTCCGGTTGCAGCATGGGAACCTGGTAGGTGCTATGCATCATGCTTATTCTAGACTATTATATTGACCCCTGTAGGTTTCCCCTTTTCTCCCGCCTCTTGCTCTTGAAGGACCCGCCCACACCACACCCATGATATTAATGCAGTTTTGACCACTGCTGATTGTGGTCTGTCTATCAAATAAAGCTTGGTTATACTGTTATGTGAATGCACAATCTTGACCACTGCTGATTGTGGTCTGTCTAGCAAATAAAGCTTTGTTATACTGTTATGTGAATGCACAATCTTGACCACTGCTGAATGTGGTCTGTGTAAAAAATAAAGCTTTGTTAGACCTTTTTGACTGCGTCCATGTGTTATGAATATGTTTGGTTCTGTGAAATCCACATGCATTACATTAGTGCCACATTCCTATAAATGACGAGCCATAGTTAACATGCAATAGATCAATACATCTAAAACTGTTGAGGAGTCAGAATAGCTTTAGATATCATATGATCCCAAATATCATATCTACTACTAATATAGGGTTAATACCCATGACAAGTCTGATTAGCGATACTGTGGAGTAGGAACATTCATTCCCCTGAGGGCCTACAATGAATAGGACAGGTGACACTGGAGTGGTTTTACAGTTCCTTCTCTAGTTGATTGGGATTAGTCTGACCTCTCTGATAAGACGTACCCCCCTACACTGGCCCTATGTAGTATAGCTCACAGCTTCATTGAAGTACACAAACCCCTTCACCAACATCATTTAGCATATGTGTCAATACAGTTAGTTGCCCAATAATGAACATGCATTGGCTAAATATCCTTTGGTTATCATATGTTGTAATGGCAATGCACATGCCAATATGACAAACCATGCTGCAACATGCATAATATGATTAAAGCCACACTACCCAATTCAATAGCAAGAGTAAAACATGAGTCAGGTCATATGAACTCTTTGCCACGCACATGAACTCTATTGTGATCCCTTAAATCTCTATCTAATTGCATATACATCTCGCTTATCACATCTACATTTGGTAACACAATTATTTTGCAAATTACACCGCCACATGGCATATATCAAGTAGCAGGGAAACATTGTAATGTATGTTGTTCAGTTCTTCAGTTGTGTCTGACACTCTGTGACCCTATGAGCTGCAGCACATTCAGCTAGGTCTCTGCCTGTGCTGTTATCCACGGTTTGCATGCTAAATATACTGGTGTGGTTTATCAGTTCCTTCTCAAGTGGATTGGACCTTGTCTGATCTCTCTGCTATGATGTGCCCACCTACAGTGGCCCTACATGTTAGATATCACAGCTTCATTCAGGTACACAAGCCCCTTCACACCACTTAGCAATGCTGAAGGGGACCAGGGGAACATACACCACACATATCTACTCTGACCCATCAGGAAAGGCTGCAAGCTCCGGGATCAACAGCAAACTCACTGCCATCAGGCATAATCTCTGCTACGCCCATCCTGGTGGGAGCCATGTGCCAGGTGTCTAGTTATTCCCATTTGGTGAACTTCCAAACTGTTCTGCTATTTATCAATTTACATGGGTGAGGGTTGCTAAGTGGTGGTGGTGGTGGTGGTGAAGCAGCTTGTGTACCTGAATGAAGCTGTGAGCTACTGTCAGGAGGAACTGACAACCCACTCCAATCTCTTTGGCCTTCAAACTTTGGAGAACAGCACAGGCAGAGACCTAGCTGAATGTGCTGCAGTCCATAGGGTCACAGAGAGTCGGACACAACTGAAGAACTTAACCACATATAATGAAATATTTCCCAGGTACTTGATATATGCCAAGTGGCGGTCTGATTTGGCCACTATTTGTATTCTCTAATGTAGATGTGATGAGCGAGATGTGTATTCTATCGTTGATCAACTAGCGAATGTGCGCTGTCATCTGCGCACCGACACATGCGGGCATCAACAACAGCAGGCCCGACAGGAGGCTAGCGGATCTAATGATTAGGATTAGGCTGTGGGGTGTAAGGGTTAGGATTAGGCTGCGGCTACAAGGGTTAGAAGGGTTTATGGCATTAGGTCATATCACTTGCGCCCTTTCATCGACGCGCAGTAGTCAAAAACATTAGAACTGCGCAATGATGTGGGACCGCTCATGTCAGCTACATATTGTCAAAACACATTTGCTGTGCGCGCCAATGTTGGGGTGACATATTCTATTATAAGGCTGTTTTAGAGGCTACAATGGAACCTGTATGTGTGTTAACCAATCAAACATATGAGGAATATTAAACAAATTTGAACAATTGTTAATATGGAGGCTGTAATGCTTGGGCCTTCATTTTTGGGTTACAGGCTTAAACCATGCAGACTGCAAAAACCGTAACAAAATGGATACCTTCAACCTCCAAGCACGTACGGGCTTTAAGAACGAGCTACGGGCTTGGAGGACATGCGCCCTCCAAGCCCGCACGGGCTTGAATAAGGAGCTACGGGCTTGATCATTGAAGTCCATGGGAATTGTACGGATTTTAAAGTCAAAGTACAATTTGGCGATGTGCAAGATTGAGAATGTTTTGCTATTAATCCTCATGCCACCCCATTATGTTCCCCATCATTTACAGTGCTTTGCGGTGCTGTATTGAATATATATTGGCTTCTACAATGCTTGTTTGCGGCCCTCCATCTCCGAACCCGTACAGGTTTTAACAAGGACGAGCCTGCGGGACTACGGGACGGAAAGTAAAGCGTAAATGATATAACGGATTTGGGCTGATGTGCAAGCTTGAGAGGGTGTTGCTATTAATCCTCATGCCCCCCATTATGATGCCTAGCATTTACGGAGCTTTACAGTGCCATCTCGAATTTATATTTGCATTTACAGTTTTCTGACTTTGCGTGATATGCGGCCGGTCGTAAGGGGATATACTTGCAGCACCGTCTATTTGAATTGCAAGGTAAAGGTAGCTCTACATGGGGGCGTAAGACGGCCGCAAGGAATCGCAGCTTTGCGGCTGTTTTACGGCCGATAATAGAATGAGGCCCCTAGTATTTAAGGTTGAAAAAAGACCTTCAGTCCATCAAGTTCAACCTTTCAAGATCTCCTCCGATCTGCAATATGCGGATTAACTATTAATTAATTAGTTGAATTAAAAAAAAAAATCCCTCCTGATTCCAGACACCGGCGACCGGACTTCTCCCTGGATCAATACTGTCTCTCTAATTATCCATGATAACCCTGAATTCCCTTTTTAGTTAGAAATAAATCCAGTCCCCTTTTAAAGCTATCTATCGAATCCGCTGTCACCACCTCCTCTGGTAGAGAATTCCACAGATTAACCACCCTTACTGTGAAGAACCCTTTTCTTTCTTTAAGGTGGAATCTTTTTACTTCTAACCTCAAGGGATGTCCTCTTGTCAGTTGAAAACCTCTTGGCACAAAAAGCTCCCTTGACAAATCTTTATACTGACCCTGGATGTATTTATATAAGGTAATTATATCTCCTCTTAGACGCCTTTTTTCTAGAGAAAATAAGTTTAATTTGATTAGTCTTTCTTCATAACTTAGCCCCTCCATTCCCCTTATTAGTTTTGTTGCCCTCCTCTGTACCTTTTCCAGCTCTAAAATGTCCTTTTTATGAAGTGGTGCCCAAAATTGTACTCCATATTCCAAATGAGGGCATACTAGAGATTTGTATAGTGGCAGAATTATATTTGCTTCCCTGGCTTCTATACCCTTCTTAATACATGCTAATATTATATTTGCCTTTGCAGCTGCTGCTTGGCTTTGAGCACTGCTATCTGGGTGGTTGTCCACAAGCACTCTAAAATCCCTTTCAATATCTGATACACCTAGATTTGCTCCATTAAGATTATAAATTGCATGGCTATTTTTCCTTCCCAGATGCATAACTTTACATTTATTCGTATTAAATCTCATCTGCCATTTAGATGCCCATTCCTCAATTTTATGTAAATCCCTTTGGAGGGAAAGCACATCACTATCTGATTTAATTACCTTGCACAACTTCGTGTCATCAGCGAAAATGGAGACACCACACTCCAATCCTACCTCTAAGTCATTAATAAATATGTTAAAAAGGAGAGGGCCTAATACTGAACACTGAGGAACCCCACTTACCACATTAGTCCAATCGGAGTATGTTCCATTTACAACAACCCTTTGCTTCTTGTCTTTCAGCCAGCTCTCAATCCATGAGCAGATATTTACTGCAATTCCTGTATCTCTTAGTTTGCACAATAGTCTCCCATGTGGCACTGTATCAAAAGCCTTTGCAAAATCCAAACATACTACATCCACTGAGTTGCCTTGATCCAGGATCCTACTAACCTCCTCATAGAAACTAATTAGATTTGTTTGACATGACCTATCCCTCATAAATCCATGTTGACTCCTACTTATAATCCTGTTCAAATAGACATATTATTGTATATTATCCCTTATTAGCCCTTCTAAAAGCTTCCCCACTACAGAAGTGAGGCTCACTGGTCTATAATTCCCAGGATTTGCTCTTGCTCCCTTTTTAAATATAGGTATCACATCAGCTTTTCTCCAGTCATCTGGTAGAGACCCTGTGTTGAGTGAATCTTGAAAAATTAAATATAATGGTTTGGCTATTACAGAACCCAGTTCCCTTAGTACCCTTGGATGTATTCCATCAGGACCTGGGGCTTTATTAACATTTATTTTTTCCAACCTCTTTTGGATAACTTCCTGTGTTAACCAATTATTTGGCAAAGGTAGTGTAGCCCCGTTATGTTGCCGTGTCCCAACCACTGGTACCTCCCTTATGTATACCGAAGAAAATAACCTATTTTGCTCATCTGCCTTTTCTTGGTCACTAATTATCAGACGGCCTGTGTCACATTGTAATGTTCCTGTTATGGATTAGGATCAGTACAAAATGCATAACTGTATTCGTGCACCTACTTATATATCTTATCTTTGTAGTATTATGGTATAACCAAGTTTTACTAATAAATGCTGAATCATTGGGAGACTCTAAAATGGAGGATTTGTCACTCCCCTTCATACAAGATGTAGGCAGCACAATTTCCGGTCTGTTAAGGATGGCGAGCCTTATCACACACCCTGAGCACGAGGAGGACAACGCCATCTTCCCTTTGTTCTAAACTTCTGACCAATGAGAGGAAGACTCATCCCCGTGTGGGATGACACCTAGAGACTCCTTAATGTTTTGACCCAATGTCTGATCAAGGTCTCATAAAAGCAGACACTTCAGAACCAATGAATTACCGAATAAACCTGATGTTTTGCTTAAATTGTAACTTTTATCTGATTACTAAAAACTATATAAAGGATGGCTGACGTAATAAATTAGCAGAGAGAGAAAGCTGTATACCAGAACTCTGTGTTGGTGTATTATTTCTCTAAGGTGTGCACACTATATAAATATTGGTAATTTGGCCAGGGACAGATATTTCTGAAAAATACTTTGTTATTTACCAAAACAAATGGCGCCCGAACAGGGACTTGAGGTTTAACCGAACTGCAGCGGACAAGAGGAATTCGGACAGACTTCATGAGAACAGGCAGAGCCTGATCACCTCCGGTACACGGTAAGGACATGATTAGTACCTTATCCGTGTAGACCTGTTCTTGGGATTCTGCCCGTTGTCCAGTTCCGCTGTAGGGAGGTTACAAAAAGTACAGGTGATATTTTGCCTCAAGTCCATTTGAATCCTGTACAAGATATAGTGATATCTGTCGCCTGTGTGTGCCTGTGTGTGTCTGTTGATAGTGTGGGTCAAGTGATTGTGATTTCTTGGATATTGTAGTCCGGGACATACATGTGTGCGTGCAACAGACTCCGGGGACGGATGGAAGGAGCTGTACGTAAAGACGTATAAAGCATGCATATACGTACCTTGGGAATCGGTGTCATTTGACATACCTTTCCTAGGGAGGGTCTATGCATGTTGGGTAGCCGAGTATCTCGTCTATCGCAATTTAAAAGCATGTATGTGGGATGCAGACTTCAGTGGCAGATCGTTGGTGCCTTCGTAGCACAATAGCCCTGAGGGCGTCAATTTTAGCCAGACCACAATATCTTAAGAATCAGAAGTTTTCTGCAGAAAAGGTTTGATGATTATAATGTTATATGCTATGTCATTGCTGGTTGTGATGCATATTTTAATGAGAAATGTAGCTTAGAATTTCTCTCCCTGTAAGCTGAAAGCTGATTTCTCTGCAGCTGTGTGACATCAAGGTCAAAATACACACGGAAAGGAGAAATTCCTATACTCCCCCCTCCCATTTTGTTTAACTCTTTCAAGGAAGTATCTTAGTTAAGAGAATTATTTCTGGAGTTTGTACAGTAAGTGTTTCTATTCATGTTTTCATGATGTTGCACGTGAAATAATGTTTGTGTAAAGGTAGGTGTGTCCTGGGAGGAGATTGATTTAAAAAGTAAAAAGTTCAAGATATATATATGACGCAGACTGAGAATTGGTTATGTAATGGGAGATTATTTTGTTTGAATACATTGCATGTAACAGTTTGCATATTTCTGTGTGTTTGTGAGTATATACATATGTATATGCGTGTATTCTTTTGAAACATTTTGTCTGAAGTTTCTGTGTGTTTGTAACCATGAAACTCTTAACACACAGCCACCGCCCCATCATGGCTCCCAACTTAGAAAAATGGGAGTTGACTATAACTTTAGGACCAACCCCTTTTAAAACTATGACGAAGCATCTACTATACTACCTCTGCTGGAGTCAGTGCCCTGTATCCGCTACTCCTTGGTAATATTAATCTTTAATAAAAGGAAGATATAGGAGACATTCAATGTTTCATTAAGCTTTACTATGGAACAAGAAGTATACGAAAGAAAAGTAAACGCAGCGTTACTTTAGGATGTTTTTACTCCAACACAATTTCTGTCTCATATACTGTTATTTTTAGATTCTCTGTGAAGCAGCTCCCCTGCTTGTATCTGCTCCTGTAGTTAACTCCTACATGCCTGTCTGCAACGCTGATACAGAATTCTGTGAGTTATTAATAGCATGCGCTCCGGATGAAATAGCAAATCAGGCTATTAATTTGTCAGATATTACACAGGATAAAACAGTCAGTGGTAATATATCATTCCAGACACGAGTCTCAGATGCTGGGAGCAGCCTTTGTGGAGGGATTGAAGAGAATCCATCAGGAAAGATTTATAAACATTTCGTCCGGTGTTGCCATTAGAGACTTTGTAAAAAAAAAAAAAAGACTTGTATCTCATGGCCAGAAAGTCTCCCTATAGCACTGTTAAGCGTGGGGTACACCCCTGGAGGGAAGTTTTCTCTGTCCCCTCACGAGATCCTATTTGGGTCTGCTTCTAGATTAGGGTGTTATTATCCTCAGCAATTGAAATTTAAATCTGATGTATTTGTTGATTATGTGATTGCTTTATCTCAAGCACTGACTAAAATACATGCACAAGTGTTTTCTCCTATTCCAGATCCAGAAGTAGACACTGGTACTCATCAACTACTTCCTGGAGATTGGGTCCTGGTCAAGAGATTTGTGAAAGAGAATCCTCTGGAATCCAGATATGATGGTCCCTTTCAAGTTCTTCAGTTAAACTTGAAGGACGGCCTACTTGGATCAATGCATCTCATTGCAAGAAAAGTTTCAGCACCAGACCCATAGCAGCCAACATCATGATGATCATAACAAATATCCTTTTCTGTCTGTTCTTAACTAAAGTAGAACCTTCTGCATTCATTAGTGAGAAGAAAGATGGTATTACATTTTGGTACAATCCATCTGAAACACATGTGATCACATTCTTCTTTGATTATTGTCATGTTGTATGTTGCCAACAGCTAAGCGTGACTCAACAATGTAACTTGTACGAATACACTCACAGCACATCTATATACATATGTGTTACAGACCAGACTTGGGGAAAAGATTGTAGTCATTGGGAAGCTGTAGTATGGAACACTGGGACAGCTTGGGGCTACAGACCACAGAGTGTCTCAGATAGAACAGATTTGAGTGGAAGCCCTTTACTTGAACGTATGACTCTAATAAAGCCAGGCAAATGCTCGCCAAATGGCAAGACTGGAGCTAACATGCGACTTACCCCCAGACCCACAGACGCAGGTACATACCTAATGGGTGGCTGGGTTAGAGGAAAAGCAAAAGGACGGATTTGTAAATTTATGCTCAGAAATCTAAATGCACCACTCATATCAGAAGGACTAATGCAAGTACAACACACTCAGGCATTACCCCAGATGACTGATATCAGTGAACCTACGTACGAAGGAACCCTAGCAAATGAGACTGGGTTCACAGACCTCAACTTATGACTGGGACGAAATATAACGTAGAGTCACATAATAAGACTAATTGTTATGTTTGTGTAAGTGCCAGACCTCACCTAGGCACTGTTCCACTTATGGTAACTATGAAGGAAGAAGTGGAGTGTTAGTTGGGAATTATTGTAAGTTAAGTATGGGACTGAAGCGAAAAGTTCCTAGAATGTTATTGTAAGTGATTTGGAAGAGAGATTTTGTATGTGAATTTGATCCAATATGGAGTTTGTTTTTGAATAGATTGCAAATAGTAAATACGGAAAGAGAAAACAGGCAGCCCTTAACCCCCGAATGAATCCTTCTACATATATGATGTATATAGTCCTTGGCTATCCTCTGACAGTTCTGGCACCACATGATATTGCGGCCATCATACAGCAGACACAATCTAAGCATATGACTACAGCCAGACACCTCCGTCTGCAATGTTCCCTCCTTCTACCAGACAATGTTACCTTACAGAGATGTTATGTTCTCAATCCAGCCACTCTCTTACCATTTCCAGAGGGGGGAGATGAGGAAGATGGATACTTTTGGTACAGCCTGATTTTGAACCCAAACTCAGGAATAACCAATCTATATGTAAAAAGACGTCTACTGGAAGGTGGTGGAAGCAGCCAGACGCTCACAGATGAGACACAAGACCCTCTATATTGCACGCTGTGGAATAAACAATCTCCAGGCCGAGATTTCCAATATGAAGCAATACTCACTAAATTGAAGCAGGTCACCTTAAAACTAAAGACATTGTACAACAATGCAGCAGGTGATAGTGCATTTAAGGTGGAGCTCCCGCAAGAAGCAGAAGCGCTCTACAAACATTGGGATACAGAAATTCCACATGTTGCAGTATCCAAGTTTGCACCGGATGGATGGAAGACATTGGGAGCTGCATTAAAATGGTGGGAATCTGCAGAGGAAGGAGTGGAAAAGAAAAATCTCCACTGGCAAGCAGACAACACTCCCAGTATACAAGCCAGAGACCCATATGCAGTCCCAGGACTCACAAATCCACCCCATGACTGCCTTCAGCAAATGGAAATGGAGACCTCACACCTTGTGAATGTAAAAGACCTTGCCGTGACAGACCCAGACATCACTCTGTATGTAGATGGATCAAAGTATGCTGATGAGAATGGAAAATATCACATAGGATACGCTGTGACTACAGAAAAAAATGTGATACGAGCCTTCTCACTACCTCCCTCCATGTCAGCACAAGAAGCAGAGTTGATTGCATTGACCAAGGCCTGTGAGATTGCGACAGGAGTCCGAGCTAACATCTATACAGACTCAAGGTATGCTCTGGGAGTGACTCAAGACTTTGGAGTAATCTGGAGAGCTAGAGGATTCATGACAGCCGCAGGCACTCCAGTGAAGCATGACAAAGCCATCTGTGAACTACTAGATGCTTTAGCACTCCCAAAGGAAGTAGCCATACTGAAAGTAAAAGCACATGGGAAGCTAAATTCAGACGAAGCACGAGGAAACCATCTAGCAGACCAGACGGCTAAGCAAGCAGCAATGACAACACAGGAAATGGAAAGGAGAGAGGTGGATGGAGAAATAAACATTTATACAATGCAGACTCTGCCAACAGATTTAAAATTGCTCAAAGAATTGCAAAAGACGGCAGGTCCAGAAGAAGTGAAAAATGGAGGAAAACGTACCCTGTGATGACTAGAGGTATAACTGTGTACCCTGGAAATTATACGTGTAACAGGAGAAACGTTTCTCAGGGGTTCAACTTGCAGAAGTTCCCAAGTGGGTTTTGTCACACATATAGAGATGGGTCATCCACACTGCTAGTCAATCAGACACAAGCTTTAGGGGACATATATTGGTTATGTGGATATGAAACTCAGGGTAAGACTGTCAGGAGTATGGCGTGGGGAATGTACCTTGGCTAAAGCCATAATGCCGTTACACATTGTTCCAACCTATTATGGTGATCTAGATAGTGTTCCTCAGACACAGTCGAGAAGGAAGAGACATACATCATCATCTGAACCTAGAGAAAGTTTTGATTCCCATGTGTACATAGATTCTATTGGAGTCCCAAGGGGGGTGCCTGATGAGTTCAAAGCCCGTAACCAAGTAGCAGCAGGATTCAAGTCACTCATACCAATGATTGGTGTAAACAAGAATGTTGCCTGGATCAAATATATTTACTATAACCAGCAACGGTTTGTCAATTACACTAAGGATGCCTTAAAAGGCATTGCAGAACAATTAGAGGCTACATCACACATGGCCTTCCAGAACCGTATGGCATTAGACATGATCCTTGCAGAAAAAGGTGGAGTATGTAAAATGCTTCCTGACACTAGCACATGTTGTACATACATTCCTGATAATACAGGTCCAAATGGTAAGACCACACTGGCAATCCAGAAATTGGCTAATCTTGGTCAAGAATTAAAAAAAAATTCTGGCACTATAGACTATTGGGAATCATGGTTTGGTTGGATGAATGGTTGGCAGAAAGTGTTATTGCAGATAGGGATAGCTATCTTTATTGTCATAATCTTGTTAGCCTTCCTCATGTTGCATTATCCCCTGTATACGCAACTACCTTCAGAAAACTGTGGACAAGGCTTCTCCCACCTTTATCCACCAAGATTTAGACATAGATCTGTATGGACAGAATGATGATTGTAAGACATCCCATCTTCTGATGCAGACTGTAACTGGCTCTAAGGAGAGTGTTCTGTGAGCTGAGCTACACTATATCTGAGTACTATGGTCCCTCTCCAAGCTTAGCTACACTATTAGATATTAGAGGCTTGTTAGGTCTTCCCCATGCCACATAGGTCATAGGCTAGGTGTGACGTCAGGTCATGAAAAGCACGATCGAACGAAGATATGTACCTATGACTTACACACATGCAATGCTTTCAACATCCGGAAATAGAAGACACAAAGAATAGTGCTCTGGAAGGACCGTAGTTGAGACATATATCTATTATAACAAGATATTTAGTTTTAGACACCCGATATAAGAATAGGGTGTTATACTTATAATCAGTAAGTTTTACTAATAGCTGTGAGTGTGACGAATATATTATGTCATTTTAGGGGGGACTGTTATGGATTAGGATCAGTACAAAATGCATAACTGTATTCGTGCACCTACTTATATATCTTATCTTTGCAGTATTATGGTATAACCAAGTTTTACTAATAAATGCTGAATCATTGGGAGACTCTAAAATGGAGGATTTGTCACTCCCCTTCATACAAGATGTAGGCAGCACAATTTCCGGTCTGTTAAGGATGACGAGCCTTATCACACACCCTGAGCACGAGGAGGACAACGCCATCTTCCCTTTGTTCTAAACTTCTGACCAATGAGAGGAAGACTCCTCCCCCTGTGGGATGACACCTAGAGACTCCTTAATGTTTTGACCCAATGTCTGATCAAGGTCTCAAAAAAGCAGACACTTCAGAACCAATGAATTACCGAATAAACCTGATGTTTTGCTTAAATTGTAACTTTTATCTGATTACTTAAAACTATATAAAGGATGGCTGACGTAATAAATTAGCAGAGAGAGAAAGCTAAATACCAGAACTCTGTGTTGGTGTATTATTTCTCTAAGGTGTGCACACTATATAAATATTGGTAATTTGGCCAGGGACAGATATTTCTGAAAAATACTTTGTTATTTACCAAAACATTCCTATAGCTTCCTTCCTTGCCTTCTTCCCATTAATATACTTAAAAAATATTTTAGGGTTAGTCTTACACTCTTTTGCAATTAATTTTTCATTTTCTATTTTGGCCAGTCTAATCGCCCTTTTGCAAGCCTTGTTGATTTCCTGTTCAGTATTTTTACCTGACAGTTCTCTGTCCAGGCTATATTTTGTATTGCTGCCCTTAGACTGTTAAAATCTGCCCATCTAAAATTAAGAGTTTTCGTTGGCCCCTTAAAATTTTGTTTTTTTAATTTAATCTCAAACGAGACTGTGTTGTGATCACTGTTTCCCTATTCCAACATTTGATACTATATCAATATTATTTGTGATGAGTAAATCTAAGATATCTTCATTTCTAGTAGGTTCTTGTACAACCCGGGCCAGATAATGATCCCTGAGTGTACTCAAGAACCTGCTCCCCTTAGATGAACTGCTGGTCTCATTTATCCAGTTTATTTCAGGGTAATTAAAATCTCCCATTATTAGAACCTTACCATGCTTAGCTGCATTTTCAATCTGCAACAATAATTTTATTTCCTCGCTTTCAGCTATATTTGGGGGTTCATAGCATACTCCTACTAATATTCTTTTGGAATTTGCTGCTTCGCTATTTAACTCTATGTGAGGAATTGACTCTGCTGGGTTTTGAACCCTGGTCCCCAGGCTGCTATACCTCTTCCCTACCACTGCGCCAGCCTGCCTTTTGTGAATTTCAATGAGATCTGATAAGCTTGACTCTGCTAGCAATAGTATCAGTACCTAAGTCTCTTCAGCTGTGTCTGGTCAGCTGTCTGGTTCTTGGCCTATATAAGGCACTTCCTGTCTCTGTATCCTTGCCAGATTAATGTGTGGTTCCTGATCACTTCAATAAAGCTTGTTCCTGTTTCACCTACAAGTTTGCGGAACTGGATTATTGCTGACCTTGGCTACTGGTCTCCACAACTTTGTGATTTCTATATCATTACAATAGCACTTACAACTTGTAACTAGATCTGCTCAATGAAACAGATGATTCAACCTTTGGACTGTGTAATCCAATCCAGTTTCACACATACAGTGTGTTGACCAAACAAAAATCTGAAATAAGTGTTCAAATAAAAAAAGGCGGAGGAGGTTCCTGATCACTTCAATAAACCTTGTTCCTGTTTTCACCTACAAGTTTGCGGAACTGGATTATTGCTGACCTTGGCTGCTGGTCTCCACAACCTTGTGATTCCATATCATTACAGAATAATCTGGCCACTTTCATGGAGACCACCGGGTCAGATTCTGCATTGGCCCAGCAGGTTGCTTTATTTGCAAGAACTGTGCAGACCCAGGCACAGACCATTCAAGTGCTGCAGGACCAGGTAGCTGAACTGCAGGCCCAACAGGTTGCTTTTACTGCAAGAAATGTGCAGACCCAGGCACAGACCATTCAAGTGCTGCAGGACCAGATAGCTGAACTGCAAAATAAAATTCAGTCAATGCACACTGAGTATACCGGCTACAGGGCACGAGATGTTGCGGCTGCTACTGTTACACCTGCACAAGATGCCCGCTTGCACCTACCAGAAAAGTTTGGAGGAGATCGCAAAAAATTTAGGGGTTTCCTAAATCAATGCCGTTTGCACTTCATGATTATACCTCAACGATTTCCATCTGAAAGAGAGAAGGTGGGATTTATTTTTTCCTTATTCAAAGATGAAGCCCTGGCTTGGGGCTCCCCTCTTCTGGAACAGGACAGTCCAGTCTTGGGTAATCTAAATGACTTTCTTGAGGCCATGTGCCTAGTTTTTGATGACCCAAATCGATGTGCTACAGCAGAAGCCACTCTCCTTCATTTGCATCAAGGGAGGCGCTCGGTGGCTGAATATGCTGCTGAATTCAGACAGTGGGTTGCTGATACTACCTGGAACCAATCAGCCCAGAGGTTCCACTTCAGAAAAGGTCTCTCAGAAGCTATAAAAGATGAGCTAGCTCGTGTTGATCTTCCTGCTGACTTTGATGCATTTGTGCGTTTGGCTATTCGTGAATACCTACAAGAAAATCTTGCCAAAGGCTTTATTCGACCATCTACTTCTCCAGCAGGAGCTCCTATTTTCTTTGTAGAAAAGAAAGATGGCAGCCTACGGCCATGCGTTGATTACAGGGACATTAATAACATCACTGTTGAAAACCGCTACCCCTTGCCTCTGATTGCTGAACTTTTGGAGAGACTTCGCTCAGCTAAAATATTTACGAAGCTTGATCTTCGGGGGGCATATAATCTGGTTCGCATAAGACCCAATGATGAATGGAAAACAGCTTTCAGAACCAGGTGCGGGCATTACGAATATCTAGTAATGCCTTTTGGGCTGTGTAATGCACCTGCAACTTTCCAGCATCTTATCAATGATGTACTACGAGATCTCCTGAACCAGTTTGTTGTGGCATATTTGGATGATATACTAATATTCTCTGATAATCTTGAAAACCACAGAAAACAGGTCCGTATAGTTCTAGAGCGCCTTCGTACCCACCGCCTATACATTAAACTAGAAAAATGGGAGTTTGAACAAACAGAAATTCAATTCCTGGGGTATGTAATAACTCCCAAAGGTTTAAGTATGGACGCAAGTAAAATTAAAGCTGTGCTGGACTGGCCCATCCCCAAGAATGAAAAAGATGTTCAGAGATTTGTGGGGTTTGCCAATTTTTACAGGCGTTTCAGAATTTCTCTGCCGTTATTACACCGATCACTGAACTCAAACGTAAAGGGACTCCTTTTCAGTGGTCCGATAAGGCGGATACCGCATTTTCCCGATTGAAGACTCTGTTTACCTCTGCCCCTGTCCTGGTACATCCTCAACCGGAATTACCATTTATTGTGGAAGTTGATGCTTCTGATTCCGCTGTTGGTGCTATACTGTCTCAAAGGACTGGACCTAAGATGCTGTTACATCCGTGTGCCTTCTATTCCCGCCAGTGGTGCCAGCAGAAAGAAACTATGACATAGGGAATAAAGAACTATTGGCTATAAAAGCTGCCTTCAACGAATGGAGACATCTCTTGGAGGGAGCTACCCATCCAAGTACTGTCCTCACAGATCACAAAAATCTGGAATGTATTCGATCAGCGAAGAGACTGTCAGCCAGACAAGCACGCTGGTCCCTATTCTTCTCGAGGTTTAATTTTTTGGTTACATACCGTCCTGGCTCCAAGAATGGTAAGGCGGATGCCTTGTCTAGAATAGCTGACCCCCTCCATACTACCGTAACCAAGACCACCATCTTGCCGGAGGATATATTTATATGAGTTACATTTCCTTCTGATCTGATGTCCCGCATTAAAAAGGGTTACGCTGAAGACCCAGTTCTTCATGATCCTCCTTGTGACCTCCATATGACGATGCTTAATGGGTTTGGGATTTTTCAACAACGTCTGTTTGCTCCGGAGTCAGTGCGACTGGACCTTTTACGTCTCTACCATGACTCAAAACCAGCAGGTCATCCAGGAATCCGAAAGACGCAAGACCTACTTGCCCGATCCTTTTGGTGGCCCAAGTATCATGAGGATGTTAAGAAGTATGTGTCCTCTTGTGATGTGTGTGCCAGACATAAGACTCCTCGCTCATCCCCTGTTGGCTTGCTTCAGCCTCTTCCGATTCCTCATCGTCCCTGGGGATCTATATCCATGGACTTTATTGTGGAACTACCTCCCTCTAAGGAACACACTACCATTCTTGTTGTTGTGGACAGGTTAACTAAGATGGGTCATTTCATACCAGCTCGTGGTCTCCCTTCAGCTAAACAGACGGCTGGTTATTCGGGAAATATTTTGCTTACATGGAGTGCCCGATGAAGTAGTTTCTGACAGGGGAGTGCAGTTTACATCTCGTTTTTGGAAACATTTTTGTTCTAATCTAGGTAATAATGTAAATCTGTCGTCAGCTTTTCATCCACAGAGTAATGGACAGACTGAGCGAACCAACCAGACTTTGGAGCAATATTTGCGGTGCTATATTAGTTACCTGCAGGATGACAGGCTGGATTTTCTACCCACGGCGGAGTTTGCCTATAACAATGCCCAACACTGCTCCACTTCTTTGAGCCCATTTTTTGCCAACTATGGTTACCATCCGACCTTTCTAGTCAGTCTCCCAATTACTACTTCCATTCCTGCTGTCACTGACCGGCTAACCGCCTTACGTGATTCCCAAGCACTGTTGAAAGAGACTCTTTTGGAGGCTCAGGAATGTTACAAAAGAGCTGCTGATAGGCATAGAAAGGAGGCCCCAGTCTATCACGTTGGTGACAAGGTGTGGCTGTCAACAAAGAATCTTAAGCTTCGGATTCCTTCTCATAAATTGGGTCAAAGGTTCATGGGACCTTTTGAGATCATTGCTCAGATCAATGCTGTCACTTTCCGTTTGCAACTCCCAAATTCCATGAAAATACATCCAGTGTTTCACGTTGCACTGCTTAAACCTTTTCATGAAAATACTTTCCCTGGCCGAGCCCTGCCTGCCCCACCTCCAGTCCTCGTGGATGGTGAGGATGAGTACGAAGTGGAAAAAATTCTTGACTCCAGGATCTTCCGTAACAAACTTCAGTATCTGGTTCGCTGGAAAGGATATGGTGAGGAGGAGAGTTCGTGGGAACCAGTCGACAATATTCACGCTCCTGATCTCCTTCGGTCTTTTCATGTGCAGTACCCTGCTAAACCAGGTAATAGGGCATCCAGAGGCTGCACCTATAGAGGCGGGGGTAATGTGAGGAATTGACTCTGCTGGGTTTTGAACCCTGGTCCCCAGGCTGCTATACCTCTTCCCTACCACTGCGCCAGCCTGCCTTTTGTGAATTTCAATGAGATCTGATAAGCTTGACTCTGCTAGCAATAGTATCACTACCTAAGTCTCTTCAGCTGTGTCTGGTCAGCTGTCTGGTTCTTGGCCTATATAAGGCACTTCCTGTCTCTGTATCCTTGCCAGATTATTGTGTGGCTCCTGATCACTTCAATAAAGCTTGTTCCTGTTTCACCTACAAATTGCTGAACTGGATTATTGCTGACCTTGGCTGCTGGTCTCCACAACCTTGTGATTCCATATCATTACACTCTACCCACAAACATTCAGCTTTATCACTAGGTCCACTATAAATATATTCTCTGACTATAGGCTTAAATTCAGGCTTAAAATACAGACAAATCCCTCCTCCTCATTTACCATTGCCTTTATCTTTCCTAAATAGGTTATAACCATCCAGATTAACAGTCCAGTCATGAGATTCAACCCACCATGTTTCGGTAATGCCTATTAAATCCCATTTTTCATTAATTGCTAATAATTCTAACTCTCCCATTTTCCTGGCAAGCTTCTGGCATTAGCAAGCATACACCATATGTTATGAGTCTGTAGTTCTGAAGTGCCTGTCACTGTACTTGAATTACTTAGTACTACCTCCCTATTGACTATACTACCCCTCCCCCCATCTCCTCCCCTATGAGTTGTTAATTCATCCCTAATACCCTCTACACTTTCTACCCCATTACTTATATCTCGTCCTTCCCCCCCACCTACTAGTTAAAAACTCCTCCAGCCTTTCTACCATCCTATCCCCTAGTTCAAAAGTTCCCTCAACATTAAGGTGCAATCTATCCCTACTGTATCCCTATATGTCAACAATAGAATTGGAACCTTTTTAAGAGATACAAATTAAATTCCCTAGTATACTGACAAATTGGCTCGATTATAGAGCATTATGTTCAAACTTGAAAAGCTTAAGTGTTAATTTTTTTTGAAAGAGGGAAGAAACCTTATGTGAAAAATGGATAAGAACAAGAGACTATCGACATTCAACATCAAAAATGTATAATATAATGAGAAAGAGTTTTGAGGAAGTAAAACCTAATAATTTGCTCAAATGGGGAAAAGATCTGGGAAAGGAACTTTCAATACATGATTTTTACAGAGCATTACTGTAAAAGGTCACTGAGTCAGTGATAAAAAATGCATCTCAAAGAGAGCAACACTGTAAAATTATTAATAGGTGGCATTTTGTCCCTTCAAGACCACACCAAATCGATAAAGTACAAAATACCAATCTTTGTTGGAGGAATTGTGGTGAGGAAGGGTCGTTCCTACATAAATGGTGGTGATGCCTTTTAATCCCAAATTTTTGGAGAATACTTTCTTCCAAGTTATCTAAACAAAAAATACATTGACCCCTGAGATCTCTTTACTACATATGTTTCCTGATAAATTAAATGGTGATGTTAGAATGTTTTTGATTCAAACACTTATAATAACCAAAGCACTGATACGAAGTAATTGGAAACAAAATAGTGTTCCCACACATATGGCAATAACTAATAAATTGGAGAAAAATTACTTAATGGAAACAACAAAGTTTTACTTCAAAAGACCTTCTTATTATTGCCTCCTTGTATGAAAAAAAAATAAGTTTAACCAGTATGTCTCTAGGAAAATCCCTTGGGAGATTTTTGGGAAAAGGTAAGCGGTGGATTATATCTATCATTAGGTCCATTGCAAAATGTGGTTCAATAATACAGGAAACAAATGTGGTTATAAACCCAGAAAGTTCTCTCTGAGAGATGTTTTCATTAACCCCTCTAATTCTCAGATTATTTTTCCTCGAAAAATCTTCTAATTTGGAACATCTACCCCTCAATTCAACTATTTCATGAGAAAGTCTATCCATATAGTTTTTCAAGCTTGTATTTTCTCCTCAAGTTTTGTTAATATTGTGTTTATTGCTAGGAATTTGTTCTTATTTCTATAGTTAATTCAGAAACAACTGATGTTTTGAAGTCTGCTAGTATAGCTCTCAAAGCAGACACAGTTAAGGTATCATCACCTAGATTTAGACTTTTGCCCTTTGCCTCTATCGGATTATCAAGTCGTCTTTCTCGGAATGAGAAAGAGAGGAGTCGAATTGAGAGGGTAAGGTCCCACCAGTCTGAGAACTATCCATTTCTTTTTTTCCCCTTCTCACTCACCCTTTTTTCTCCTTTTTCTCTTCTATCTTTATCTTTCCTTTTTTTTTTCTTTTCCTTCCCTTGACCCTTTTCCCCTTTCGTTCAGGTTATCTTTATATTTCTGTTAGTATGTCACAGCTGTAACCTCTAATGAACAGGTAAATAATCCCCCCTAAATGGGAGCACCTATATGTCTGCCTCTACCCAAGAACACAACTTTGTGATTAAGCAGCCATCAACCACTTAATGTCTTTCAACCATTGATGTATCAAGATGTAAAACACCTGCTCCCAATCTTATATGAGCCAAATTGTATAAAGTGCTCTGTAACGTTTATATCGGAAAACTAAAGTGCTTCCTACATCGATTTGTTCAACATCACTATACACAACTCTACATAGGAAAGATTTATAAACTAAATATGTTTTCTTCTATAAATTATAAAGAAAATAACAGATGCCTGTTACAGACTGAAGTAAAATACCAAAGGAGTTAAACAGATTTTTTTTTTAAAAAAAAGCTTATAAATATCGTTAATAGTCCTTCTCCGGTACATTAGTTTACAGTTCCTCCAAACAGTTCCACAGCAAGGTGCCTCTGTCTTATGTGTACTTATAATAGAAAATAAATTACAGTCCACCTGTAGGAAAATCAGGAGTGTCTGAGGTGGATCTTTAATCCCACCGCCAAACCATTGGATAACTTTTCAATGTATTCCTTTTTGTGGTGGGACTGTTTATGAGCACTAGTAACTAGTACAAGCAGACTTGCTCTTTTTAACTTTTTAGCTTTTTAACATTGCTTTTCCTCAAGGGATATCCATTCCCAACACAAGCTTTCGCCGGGTCTTCTTGCTTAACAGAGGCAAGACCACAAAATATTCGAAACAAATATTAACAATGTAATAAGGAGAGTTGGTTGATAAGTAATCTTAGTTGCAGAGAGCTTAGAAGTAGACCTTTATGGTGTTACGGCATTATAAATTCATAGAGTTTACTAATCAACTCCTAGAAAGTTACTTTTGATCTCCTTTTATATGTCCGTTTAGCCTCATATCTTCAACGTATATAATCAGTGTTTTTTTGCCTTTAGATTTTACTGTTCACCGTTTCCTCCCAATATAGTAATCTTCAGCCTCGCACTCTCCTCCTGATACCTCACCTCATAATCCTTGGGGAGCTTGCCACTGCGACAGATCAGACTCCCAGACACACTGGATTATAGCCCAGGAATCAGGGGGGTGTCAGCTCACGGGAGAGGAGGTCTTGCCACTCAGGTATGATGTTAGGCTCAGCCGTCAGCTTCCTACTCCAGGCTGCTTGCGGGGATAGTACAGCTCTCCCTGTGCAGTTTCAGACAGCTCAGCACATAGACACTCTTAACTAGCGCTTCTCTCTGTCTGCTCTGGCTTACTCTGCCCACTCTCAGCCCTCAGCGACCATGGACGGTATCAACTCTTACTCCCTTCAGGGCTTGCAGCTCTCACCCGCCCGCCTTACAGAAGGGAGATTGCTTTAAGAAACCGTCAAGTCGAATGAAGGGCTGTCAAATAAAGACGGCTGACTCTTGCTCCAGGTATGCAACATATGTGGAGCTGTATCTAGTTATGAGACTTCTAAACTGAGTACCAGTTGAATCAACTTCTCAGCTTGCCAGAACTCCTGCGTCCTTGCTGCCATTGCCCAACTAGCAAGGCATGCTAGCAGTTTCCTGCACCTAGTCTCCCCCATGTTGATTATTTACACGTTTGTGATCTTTCATTTGAATAAAATATGTTCTGCATGTGTAGTATGTCAAATATTTGACTTTTTAGTATTAAGTAGAAAACATTTGCTTAATCTCATACCGAGTGGCCATAACATCTGTTTATATTAACAAGACTGTGTACTGTCAAAGATTGTGTACATGTTTCTGTATTTTTATTATTTTGTACATCACCATAAAATCTTTTTTTTTAGCTCTTCTCCAAATATTTTTTTTAACAAGCTAGTATAAAAGAAAGGCAAAGATAATGTGTTGAGAATCTTCATAGAGCAGAGATAACATAAGGAAGTGAGAGAAGTAGAGATTAGAGAGAGAAAGGTAGAAACAGAGAGAGAAATGGAAAAGAAAATAGTATGTTACAGAAAGAGTAATAGATAACTGGAAGAGCCCTTCAGTAGAGGCAAACACAGTAAAAGAAGTGAAGCATGACTGGGACAGGCATCAGACTATTTTAAGGCTTAATAAGACAGACTTTTGAGTTGATAAAATGGGCATCTGTCATCAAATGAATGTTTCCATGTTTAAGGGAGGAGGCAAGCCAGAGGAGAAAGACACAGACAAGGGAAAGAGAGCGAGGGTGTTAGGATAGGAATGAAGGGGAGAGAAAAGAAGGAGAAATGAGAAAGCAGAAATAATATTTGAGGGAGCAAGAAAAAATAAAAAAGTAAGGATAAGGTAGACGGTAGGGAGGAGAGGCAGAGGTAGAGAAGGAATGGGAGAAAAGAAAAATGGGACAAGAATGGAGGGAGAGAAAACATGAAGGAAAAGAAAACGGGAGGGAGAAGGTCTAGAGAACGGCAGAAGGAGAGAGAGGAGGGGAGAGCCTAGAGGGAGGGAGACATAATGGGTAAGAGAGAGATAAGGGTGCAAGAAAAGCTACATAAGCTTCCCTCCTCACTATCATATCACTGCATCACACATGCTTCCTTTCACCTCACTGTCATATCACTGCACAACACAGGCTTCCTTCCACCTCACTATCATATCACTGCATAGCACATGCTTCCTCTCGCCTCACTATCATATCACTGTATAACACAGGCTTCCTCTCACTTCACTATCATATCATTGCATCACGCAGGCTTCCTCTCACCTCACTATTATATAATTGCATCACACAGGCTATCTCCCTCCTCACTATTTGTCATGCAATTAGGATCTGACAAAATATTAAAATACAAATTCTGGACAGAGAAAAGCACAACCAATATAGACTAGTGTCCTTCAATAATGATAATTACGGAGGCGGAGCCAACGTCCAGAGAAAGTGGACGTGTTTCAGGAGAGCTCCGCTGAGGATCCCTAAGAAAGGGCTTATAAATGCCCAAAAAGGCCCAGAGACCCCGGAAAAGACCCTGAGGGAGCCCCAGCAGCATTGGGGGACACCAGGAGGGAACATCCCGGACCCCCGCGAGGTGAGACCAGCCAGCGGAAGAAGAGCGGGAGCTGAGAGATGGAGGAGCCAGGCAAGAGGCCCGCGAGAGCCACACAGCACCCCAGACTCACCGCAGAGCCACAGACCCGGCTGGAGACGGGTGAGAGAGAAGCAGAGGCCCAGCGGTGAGACACCCGGTAGCGGAGGAGGAGCGGCAATTGGTGCGAACGAAGAAGCAAAGAGGGGCCGCCATCTTGGCCGCGTGGGTAAGCGGTCGGGCAGAGGGGCTATGGGGCTCTGTATAACCCGCTAGACTCCAGGAGACAAGGGAGGCAAGGTCAGGGGCCAGGACCCCAAGCCGAGCAGAAAAAAGAGGGCCAGGGGGGACAAGAAGAGAGCGGCGGGACAGAGGAAGAAAAGCCCGCGAAAAAGCGGCCGCCATTTTGTGGCACAGCAAGGTGGGCTCAGACCCAACAATAAAACCCCCAAAACCCACTGATACTAACAACAAAGCCCAGAAACCCCCCTTAAGGCTCAGAATTGTACCCCACTGCCCAGACAGGCCACTGGCCACTGCCCAACTATACCCAGCTATACCCAGCTCAGTAATCCTGAACTTTAAGAAGAGATATAACAGCACAATCAGCCAAGACATCACTTATATTTTGTGAAGCTGTACCCTAACACAAAAAAGGGGCCACACCAAAGTTCCAAGTAATAAAGAGAAGAAGCAATTTTATTACCACAGTATAGCTGTACATCTCCTTCTTACAGCCCTGGGAGAGCACAGAAAAGACAAATCTGCCACCATCAAAAACACTATGAACTGAGTGTCACTAACAAAAGACTTTACTATTCCCGGATATCTCAGAAGAGACTGCAACATTACAGCTACTAAAAACCCTGCAAATTAGGGGTCACTGAAGAGAGACATTAATAACCCCGGCTCTGGAAACATCCGGTACTTATACAGTCAAAAACTTTCAAATTACACTGAGACACAGCTATATAGGACTTTTATGGACTCACGCTGCCACCGAGTGGTCACATAGCAAAACTACAGCAGAGTTGCAATATGAGAGCTGGGCTGTCAGCATACCACATGCTAAACTCTGCAATAAGCTACAAAGGCCAAGGTGACTCACTTCACCAAGAGATGTAAAAGCCCCCATATAAGGAACCCCGACTGACAAGCAATCATACTCTAATCCATGTGAGATCAAAGTCCCGGAACTGACCAGCTGAAGGCGATATAGTAATTGCTACTATAGGCATCTGAACGGCTTACAGGCAGAAGGGGAAAAGAGGAAGAATCATAAAGCTTACTGGAGAGTGCAAGGCACCAAAGACCAGCAATGAAGAAGAGTAAGAGGACTCCCTCAGCAAAGGGCATTCGTGAGCACTTTTCACCTAAGGCGGCTAAACCTGTATCACCAGTGGAGTCTGCTTCAGACCACTCAGATTCACCTGACCAGGAGGAGGCCTCTAAGAAGACACGGCAACACATTGATCTATCACTTACATCCATTGCTACCATCGAGCAGCTCTTAACCAAGGCAATAGAGCCTTTGAGGAACGACTTGAAAGAGCTGGGGCAGAGGACCCAAATGCTGGAAGAGCTGGTAGACCAAATTGGAGAGGCGCAACAACATGACAGGTCCGCCATCGATCAAAACCCCTACAATATCATGGAGCTAACAGACAAGATCGAAGACCTTGAGAACCGCTCACACCGTCACAACGTCAGGGTCCAAGGGGTGCCAAGAGCCACGCAAGATCTGGCGTTGTATTTGAAAGAAACCTTTGCAGCAATATTGCCTGACCAACCAGAAGCGGTCCTTGAAGTAGAGCAAGCTCAATAATGATAATTACTAAGCAATGGAGATCCAAAGATCACGTCATTGTACTTGACCATAAAACATAACTTTTAATATAAGATCCAATGATCACGTCATTGTACTTGACCATAAAACATAACTTTTAATAGATGAATAAAATCATTTGGAGTTGCTGTGTATAGGTTTGCTCTGATCTCTGTTAGAACCCACCCACTTTATGAGTAGTTATAAGTCTGATTGGCCTGTTGCCCCCCTACCAGCCTTCGTAGAAGCTGATCCCCTGAGAAACAAGCACGTCAGAATATCTGACGTTTACAGGAAATGGAACAGGAGCTGCCGTAAGGGCTTCAGTGGTGGCGCTCTAGACAATGTGGCAAGATAAGTGCATCCTTGGTGTTTGGGAGACCTTATGATCTATATATAGCATTTATGCTAGGGAGGGAGTTTTCCCCCTTAACTTTCTCTTTTTCCCCCTATATTTAGAGGGTACATAGCGGGCCCTTGTAGATGAGTTATCACTGGAAAGGGAACTTTGCTATTTATATTAGGGAAAGGTTATGCTTGGTATGTAAAGCTGCTTATGTCTTACTTGAGATGCTGTTGTGATAATAAATTATTCTAATCTGCACATACCTACCGTTTGTGGATCATCTGAAAGATTATAGGCTAGTGCTTCATATTATATTATTTATAAAAAGTAATTGTATTTTGAGATAAGCACTTACCGATAGTCTCTTGTAGTTTTTAAGTGGATATTTGGTGTACACCATCTTTTCTATCAGACGCACATTGTAGGGAATTAGTTGCCCCTCCATTTTTCCCCCGTCATTGTTAATTAGAACTGCACTAGACAGGGAATTCCGCTATTAATTTTTAGGGAATATTTGTGCCTGATAATATCTGCTATAGTGTGTCCAGTTTGCTATCCCAGGATTGTTTTGCTAATGCCTAGCACATTATGTCTATATTAACAGGGCACTGAAGCTTAAGGAAGTTGTTTATCTTCTTTCCTGTGTAACCTTAGATGATAAGGAGCGGGCCCTCCTATACTTTCTCATACTTGATATGAGAATTTTGCCACATGCGTAATATAGACTCTGAGTGCCATGTTTTTGTAACTGTACATGAGATTTAGCATTTATTGCAACTCTGTAAATGGTTAACCTAAGACCCTGATACTGCAGCACTGGGATCCATTTCCCTCTGTATAGAGTATTTTATTCGCTGTGATTTTGTTTTTTTATATGCAATATATTTGCTTGATTTTATTTATCTATTAAAAGTTATGTTTTATGGTCAAGTACAATGACATGATCTTTGGAGCTCCATTCCTTAGTAATTATCATTATTGAAGGACACTAGTTGGTTGTTCTTTTCTCTGTCCAGAATTTGTGTCTTATTTTACACCACTAATGTGCCTATACCTTCTCATGATATACCAGCATATTTATCCTGACTTTACCCATGTTCAAAAAAGGATTGAGGAAATATTCTTGGTAATATCTACAAATCAGAGGATGGTGACACTTGATTGCAATAACTTGTCTTCTATTTCTAAAATAGAAATATTAAAATGTCTAGAACAATTCATTTTATTGAGTTCAATTATCAATTTATAGACAAGTATACAATATAAAATCAGGTTGAAATATATAAAATCTTTTTAAGTGATTAGACAACAAACAATTTTAAAACATTCGAGATTCAGACAGATCAAAATAGAAATCAATGAGAAGAGTATACAATCATATCAAACTTGGATAACAATCAGATGTGTATTCCATAGAATATTTTTGGTATTTACATTCAGTGATATGGCATGTTTCTCATAGATCAACAATTAACATACTCTGTGACGGAGTAATATCAGGTATTAAACCTACATAGCAATCAATATCTCAAAATGTACAAAAATAATAGAAGACTACTTATGTTATAAGGCGACAATCTTATCACATTTGGGAAAATTCGATATCTATTCCACAGAATATATTTGGCATATCATTCAGTAATACAGCGTGTTCATAGATCAACAGTCAATGTGCTCTATGACCCAGCAAACAGCTACATCAGGTGTAAAAGTCTATATGGCAGCCAGAGTATAAAGATATGCAGAATTAAAAACAAACTACTTAGGTTATAGTATAAAATATGACAATAGTATGTGGCTGAAAAACAAATTTACATATGCAAAAGATTATATCCTAAAGGATTTTATAACATAATTGAATACAATTATTTTACCAAAGCAATCAGTAAGTTTTTGATAGAATGGACCCAAGTAGAAACCAATGACGGATTGGGACTCATGCCTGGACTATGACCCCCAATGCTATATTTCAGATTGCATCCACTCTATCAAGGTGTAACAGAAAGATTGGGTAGAGATTATTGTAATCAATATAAAATGGAAAAGAGGAACACACCTGTACTTTACCCAATATGAAGTTAGCAAGGAGATCCTTGTCTTAAGTTGGATAGAAGTAGTTCCTTTTGGTCTTCTTTTTAGGAAAGATTTTGTAGTAAAGATAGATATAGTGAATACTCACAGAAAAAATTCCAAAAGTACCAAAGATTGTGCCAGAGACCCACAGAGAGTACCCAGACCCTCCCTTTGTCCTAATAGATGAACCCTTTCCTTTTCACCCCCTCCCAGTCACAGGGCTCATTTCAACGAATTGCAATAACCCCCGCCATTTTTGTATGTAAATGCATAATTAAGATATGTCAATAAAATGGTGTATAGAGATTATTTATGTACGCTAGATGGCAAACAAGCTCCATCGTGCAACTATGAAATATCCTGAAATACATGTGTTGAGTTATACTTTGAGTCAAGTTATTTTTTTTAAGTTTGAATAAGCTTTTGTCCCACTATCTGCACCTGTTTTGAGTGTACTTATCGAAACAATGACAAATTGAATGCAAATGCATAAGTCTGAGCAGTATCTTTCTTGAGACAGTTCTGTGTTCTTTTCTCAAGGCCTTCCTCCATCTAAAATTATTACATTTTGGCTCCTGGGTGTCTGGGCTATGTCTGTCAGCCTGGGTTGTCTGTATATCTAAACTATCAGTCTGTTATTATGGTGCTACTATCTCTCCTGAGCTGCTTGTCAGTCTAAGCTGTCTGCCAGTATGACCTAATGTGAGGGCCGTGCTGATGTCGGACCGTGCTATTTCCGGGCGGTTTTGGTGTGTGAGCGCATGCATCACGCGCCTTGAAGTCACACTACCTTCATCCACGAGTCCTCTGACACGCTTTCACACTCTCTGTCTTGCACTGACACTCATGTACACATTAGCATTTTCAAACATACATGCATTCTCATGCATGCCTGCACTCAACTACACATACAGTCAGGTCCATAAATATTGGGACATCGACATAATTCTAATCTTTTTGGCTCTATACACCACCACAATGGATTTGAAATGAAACGAACAAGATGTGCTTTAACTGCAGACTTTCAGCTTTAATTTGAGGGTATTTACATCCAAATCAGGTGAACTGTGTAGGAATTACAATAGTTTGTATATGTGCCTCCCACTTTTTAAGGGACTAAAATTAATGGGACAGATTAACAGTCATAAAACAAACTTTCACTTTTTAATACTTGGTTGCAAATCCTTTGCAGTCAATTACAGCCTGAAGTCTGGAACGCATAGACATCACCAGACGCTGGGTTTCATCCCTGGTGATGCTCTGCCAGACCTCTATTGCAACTGTCTTCAGTTCCTGCTTGTTCTTGGGGCATTTTCCCATCAGTTTTGTCTTCAGCAAGTGAAATGCATGCTCAATCGGATTCAGATCAGGTGATTGACTTGGCCATTGCATAACATTCCACTTCTTTCCCTTAAAAAACTGTTTGGTTGCTTTTGCAGTAAGCTTCGGGTCATTATCCATCTGCACTGTAAAGCGCCGTCCAATGAGTTCTGAAGCATTTGGCTGAATATGAGCAGATAGTATTGCCCGAAACACTTCAGAATTCATCCTGCTGCTTTTGTCAGCAGTCACATCATCAATAAATACAAGAGAACCAGTTCCATTGGCAGCCATACATGCCCACGCCATGACACTACCACCACCATGCTACACTGATGAGGTGGTATGCTTTGGATCATGAGCAGTTCCTTTCCGTCTCCATACTCTTCTCTTCCCATCACTCTGGTACAAGTTGATCTTAGTCTCATCTGTCCATAGGATGTTGTTCCAGAACTGTGAAGGCTTTTTTAGGTGTTGTTTGGAAAACTCTAATCTGGCCTTCCTTTTTTTTGAGGCTCACCAATGGTTTACATCTTGTGGTGAATCCTCTGTATTTACTCTGGTGAAGTCTTCTCTTGATTGTTGACTTTGACACACATACACCTACCTCCTGGAGAGTGTTCTTGATCTGTCCAACTGTTGTGAAGGGTGTTTTCTTCACCAGGGAAATAATTCTTTGGTCATCCACCACAGTTTTTTTCCGTGGTCTTCCGGGTCTTTTGGTGTTGCTGAGCTCACCGGTGCATTCTTTCTTTTTAAGGATGTTCCAAACAGTTGATTTGGCCACACCTAAAGTTTTTGCTATCTCTCTGATGGGTTTGTTTTGTTTTTTCAGCCTAATGATGGCTTGCTTCACTGACAGCTCTTTGGATCTCATATTGAGAGTTAACAGCAACAGATGCAAATAGCACACTTGAAATTAACACTGGAGCTTGTATCTGCTCTTTGTAAATGGGATAATGAGGGAATAACACACACCTGGCCATGGAACAGTTGAGCAGCCAATTGTCCCATTACTTTTGGTCCCTTAAAAAGTGGGAGGCACATATAAAAACTATTGTAATTCCTACACCGTTCACCTGATTTGGATGTAAATACCCTCAAATTAAAGCTGAAAGTCTGCAGTTAAAGCACATCTTGTTAGTTTCATTTCAAATCCATTGTGGTGGTGTATAGAGCCAAAACGTTTAGAATTGTGTCGATGTCCCAATATTTATGGACCTGACTGTATCCATAGACCCTCATGTTGTATCAATTATCACCACTTCAGGAACACCTGCTCCCATGACAAACTCTCTAGCACTCACTTTTTTGTATTCACTCTCTCACACACTCTCTCAATAGTTTTTTCACCCACATGTAAGCACTCTCATGGACACCAAAGAAAAAAAGATGGATAAAGAACTATAAATATAAGTATATATTTGTGTGTGTGTGTGTGTGTGTGTGAAACTTGGTGTCAATGCCCCTCTTCTCCCATCCCTCTCTAAACTGATAACTACAAACTCCACCACCCAATGGAGTAGCAAGGGGGAGAACGAGGGGGGAGGTCCATTGCCAGTTGCCCTCCTGTTCCCTTCCCACAGCACTCTCATCCCCCCTTTCCACAGCTCTCTCCTTCCCCAGGTCCCCTGCGTTCTCCTCTCTCCTTGAAGTCCTCTGACCCGGGAGAGTAGGAGCCACCAGCAGAGGTGAAAGACCGGGGAGAGATGACAAGGATGGAGAGAGAGAGAGAGAGGGAGAACTGTGCTGTGCCTGTGTCTGTACGAGCTAATGTGCCCAGTCTGTGTATGTAAGTTCCAATGTGCCCAGCCTGTGTCTGTACCAGCTAATGTGCCCAACCTGTGCCTGTAAGAGCTAATGTGCCCAGCCTGTGATGGGAGAGAAAGGGGAGAATGAAGAGGAGAGAGTGAGAGAAGGGGGAATAGTGAGAGAAGGGGTAGAGAGTGAGAAAAGGGAAGAGAGAGAGAAGGGAAGAGAGAGAGAAGGGGAGAGTGAGAGAGGGGGAAGAGAGAGAAGGGGGAATGAGGAAAGGTGACAGATAGTGAAGGGAGGAAGAGAGTGGAGTGAGAGAGAGAGAGGAGATAGGAACAGTGAGGAAAGATAAAGAGGAAGAAGATTGTATAGTATCTATTTTTTACTTCAGTGGACAAAATGTTGGATATATATAAAAAGAAACTATATATATATATATATATATATATATATATATATATATATATATATATATATATGTGTGTGTGTGTGTGTATATAGTCCCACATTTTGTTTCTGTGCTGGGCCTAAATATTTATATATATATATATATATATATATATATATATATATATATATATATATATATAATGTTGGAATCAGAGGGGGGTACAGGAGGGCCCAGCAAAGACTTCTTATATATATATATATATATATATATATATATATATATATTTATATATATATATATATATTCTCACGTGGGGGGTTTAGCCCCGAGCGGCAAAAACTCTAGCTACGTCACTGCCCCCATCATATACCTCTCAGGATGTGATGTAACAAACAGATTTTTCCAAAAATGTTGTATGTCCATGGCTTACATAGCTGCTAATATTGTTAGTTAGTACATACTTGACCAACAAGCATCTTTTTCTTGAACTTCAGTGTTCCTTAATGTACTTTAGTTGCTATGGATAAAAAAGATTTTATCTCAGTGATTTATGTAACATTCTATATAATAACTGCACTTATTATACCAATAACTATTCTGTTTTGACAACCGTTCTTAACTCTTTTCCTTGCCGCTTCAAATAAAACATATTACAAAAAAAGTTTTGACCACAGTGGCCTGTTAAACAAATAAGATTATTTTCAGATCTTTCAATAAATATCACTAATGCTATTTAGAAACAAAAGTATGATAGGTATACTGTTTTATATTTAAAGAAAACTAGAGTATTGAAGTTAAAAGGACCACTGCAGTTCCCTAGCAAGAGGTGCTAGTCACTTTAATTATGCACTGATCGTTCATAAAATGCCTATTTAATAATTTAAATAATTTACCATTTTAATATTCAATATTAAATTAATTTTTCAGATGAGAACATCTGCCTCCAGAAAAGTAGTTGTCACTATTTTTATAAGGTCATGAATGGAGTGTGGAGAAGCTGGCTAATGCACAGATCTAAAGGGTTCTAAGAACAATCCAATCTGATAAGAAATAATCATTGATTGGCTGCCCCAACAGCAAAAACTGTTTGATAAAGGAAACCTTTAACACCATTAAACTATGGAGATAATTGTATTGTTATCTAAAAATATTGTAGCTTCCTGGTAGACACTCCCTTCCATGACCTAATAGGAGGTGGTTACCAGCAGCAGCTGAGTCGGAATTTGATAGTAAATTTAATGTTGAATATTGCTTTTTTTAAATAATTGAATATGAATTGTATTAATGAGCAAGACATAATAAAAGCATTTAGCTCAAGTTGTTAGGGCAATACAATGGTAGAACAAGCATATTATCACAGCATTCAGCTGGGTTTTAGAAGGTAGATAACAGCTTTATCTCTGTGTACAGGATGCTCAAAGTTCATTAACCACCTGCATACTGCAGGGTGTTTCCAGAGTATATTAGAACCGTTTATTATTTTTCAGGGACATAACTTGTTTTGTGCATGGGGAAAAATCATAAACTTGATTGAATCTTACATTATACTTCAAATATAAACAATTTTCCCACCACCCTTCCTGTAAAGTACCATTTCCACAAATTATTTCAGAATCTTCCACCCTTCAGCTTCGAATCATGACCTGTTGTTCCAGTATTCCTATTTAATTATTTATTTATGAGAAAATACAGTTTTAGAACACAGCTAAGACTCCCTCACACTTTATAAGACAAAAGAACAGGGTACATCAGGTATTATATACAGCTATGGAGCTTCACTTCACTGTATTTGATATGTTAAATTAAAAACCCAGTGTAATGGTTCAGCTCTCATAACTTTTAAATAGTAAATATTAGAATAAATAACTTTTCAGATTATTGGGATAAGGCTGATTGTTTGTGAGAAAACAACTTGAAAGTAGCTCAGCTTTGATCGTTGATCCTTAGGCTGGAAATCATTCAATCTGAATGTATGTGTATTTAGACAATACATTAGGCAATGGTGTGTGCCATGGTTCTACTGCTATGGTTATACTGCAAAATGCAGTATGGTGCTGTGAATAAAATGGGCATGGTCATTAATGTCTGATCCTGAGTTTAAAATAGTGCTTTTAAGTCAATATATTGAAATTCGGATTCTTGTTATTTCATGGAAACATTATTATACAATATGTGAAAAGTGACCTGTCTAGAACATGATGCTGTCTCTTTAAAAGGTATTCGTAACTTACAGAATATATAAAAAATGTAGACAGATGTAAATCAGAGATTGTATAATACCATTAATATTCATTAAAATCCCATTTAAATATTCTCATGATGTTCTCTCATTATACAGTATGATGTGTACTCTTGTTTATGTATATAGACTTTTAATCCAGCTAGGTAATTAAAGTAATCGTGCCTTGTGCTGACTGTGTCATGATTCCTGTAAGTGTGAATTTATATATATGATTACATTTAACTATTTGCCAGTCTAGCAAATAGGTCCATAAAGGACTACTGCATAATGAAAATAACATGTGTGTGAGAAATGTGAGCATAGGTAGACAGGGGAAATGTCATATAGCTATATTTAGTTTGAAAAGAAATGCATTTTCTAATATCTCAGGTGGTCAATGGAGGCATACATAATACATTAGGGAAGGTTGCATGTGTGAGAGGGTTGTTTACATTTCTTCAGGAGCATGGCTTGCAGTTATTTTTTTTAAGTGTCTGTTTTTTAGCTTTGTTAGATACTTCACATGTGTTCCATTGATTCCAGTGACCTTTCATTATAAGTCAATATCATCCACTTACCAATTGCCTGAATAATAAGTATTACCACGTTTCATGCTACCATTCTATCTACCTTCCATTCCGTCTACATACCATTATTTCTACCTACCATTCTGTGGATTTGTCTTAAGCGCATGGTATTGAAGTTAATGGGCTATGTACAAAATGGGTAGCCAAAATTCTTTGTTTATATGGGATAGAAAACAGGTTGTTCTCCCTTTTTGTGCATTCACTACTTCAAGCCTTCTACTCACTTTAGGGCCTATTTCCAACTGTTTTCCATTTACTACATCTATTGCCTACACCCCCTCATCCTACTTTCCTTTCTGCCCTATCCTGCCCTCATTTGTCCATTGACTGATACATGAGCACACTGCATTTCTAAGCCCGGGCTGCAAGGATTCCAGAGGGGAAATGCTGAGTTGTTGAATACTGCCATATCCCTCTCTGCCTCATGCTTCTCCCCTTCCTTTCTTTACCCACTTCCCTTTTTCACATTCCCCACTCCATTTTGTAATCTTCATTCTCTCTCTCTCTTTTCCTCTTTGTCTTTCTCTCTCTCTTTGTCTCTTGCTTTCGCCCTTATCTTCCTCCCCATTCTCCCTTCTCTTGTCTGAAGAATTAGTGAGATAATGCTATACCAAATATCCACATCAAGAATGGGCGACAACTCTTCTATCATGCCCCCTGTCAATGTGGGCACCTATGCTTACTACAGATCTTTTTCCAGTTTTACAACAAAGCTAAGTAATTTACTTTTAAAGACCTTGTCGCAACCCTGAGATGAGGGGCCACATGCACCCCAAGACTCTCCTTCTAGGTTGTGACTTCTTTGTTCGATCTCTAAGCGCCCAGCTCTGCCTAAGGACCATTTCTCAGAAACTCTGGAAATTACAGGTTACAGGCTCTTACTAATTTATCACATATAATAGTTGTCAAACTGCGAGACGTTGTCACGCATTGCGTGCTTGCATAGCGAACTGGCAAGAACTGCGTCCCTCCTTAAAAGACCGTAAAGGTCCTTAAAGGACCCGCGATACCAAAAAATAACCCTATCACTCATAGGGCTCTATACAGAGCCCCATCAGCACCTAAATAACCCTGTCACTCATGGGGACTATACAGACCCCATAATCCCTTAATTAACCCTGTCACTCATGGGGGTCAATACAGACCCCCATAAACCCTTCATTAACTCTGTCACTCATGGGGGTCAATACAGACCCCTTAATCCCTTAATTAACCCTGTCACTCATGGGGTCAATACAGACCCCCATAATCCCTTAATTAACCCTGACACTCATCAGGGTCAATAGAGACCGCCATCAGCCCTTAATTAACCCTGTCACTCATGGGGATCAATACAGACCCCCATAAACCCTTAATTAACCCTGTCACTCATGGGGGTCAATACAGACCCCCATAAACCCTTAATTTACCCTGTCACTCATGGGGGTCAATACAGACCCTTTAATCCCTTAATTAACCCAGTCACTCATGGGGGCCAATACAGACCCCCATAAACCCTTAATTAACTCTGTCACTCATGGGGGTCAATACAGACCCCCATAACCCCTTCATTAACCCTGTCACTCATGACCGTCAATACAGACCCCTTAATCCCTTTAATGAACCCAGTCACTCATGGGGTTCAATACAGACCACCATAAGCCCTTCATTAACGCTGTCACTCATGGGCCTCTATACAGAACCCCATCAGCACCTAAATAACCCTGTCACTCATGGGGTCAATACAGACCCCCATAAGCCCTTAATTAACCCTGTCACTCGTGGGGGTCAATACAGACCCCCATAAACCCCTTAATTAACCCTGACACTCATCGGGGTCAATAGAGACCGCCATCAGCCCTTAATTAACCCTGTCAATCATGGGGATCAATACAGACCCCCATAAACCCTTAATTAACCCTGTCACTCATGGGGGTCAATACAGACCCCCATAAACTCTTAATTAACCCTGTCACTCATGGGGGTCAAAACAGACTCCTTAATCCCTTAATTAACCCAGTCACTCATGGGGGTCAATACAGACCCCCATATACCCTTAATTACCTCTGTCACCCATGGGGGTCAATACAGACCCCCATAACCCCTTAATTAACCCTGTCACTCATGGGGGTTTATACAGACCCCCTAATCCCTTAATTAACCCAGTCACTCATGGGGGTCAATTCAGACCCCCATAAGCCCTTAATTAACCCTGTCACTCATTGGGGTCAATGAAGGCCCCCATAATACTTAAATTAATCCTGACACTCATGGGGGTCAATAGAGACCCCCATAATCCATTAATTAATACTGTCACTCATAAGGGTCAATACAGACCCCCATAAGCCCTTCATTAACCCTGTCACTCATGGGGGTCAATACAAACCCCCATAAGCCAATAATTAACTCTATCAGTCCAATAGGGGTCAATACACCCCCCACCCACCCCAGAAGCCAATAATTATTGCTATCAGTCCAATAGGAGTCTATATAGACCCCTATAGGGCACTAATTAACCCATGTTATAACACTGTAAGTGCCATGAAGGTCATCCAGGACCCTCATGACCCAAAGTGTAACCACTACACTATTAACCCTAACTATACCCCATTAACCCAAACCTGGGCCTATTTAATCCTAACAGTACACATTTAACCCTAACAGTACCTATTGAACATAAGTGCCATGACGGTCCTCCTACACCCCCCCCCCCCCCCCCGATAAACCATAAAATCTAAAATAACCCCCCTCTACACTAACCTATTAACACCTACACTACCTACCTACCTACACTACCTACCCCCTAATAAATCCCCCACCCCACTAATTACAGAAAATAATAAAACCTAACTCACAAAAAATAATAAAACCTAAGTCACAAAAAATTAAAAATCTACATTACAGAAAAAATAAAAAAACAAAGTCACAAAAGATAAAAAATCAACTGTACAGAAAATAAAAAACCTACATTACAAACCCCCTCCCCCCCCCCCCCCCCACACACGCACACAACAGAAAATTTTAAAAAATGACACACCTGAGAAGGAAATGAATACAGAATATATACATTACATGACAATACAATACAAATAAAATAAAATATAATACCCCTATCTAAAATACATTAAATCCTATCTAAAATACACACATACCCCACTATCTAAAATACATTAAATCCTATCTAACATACATACATACCCCACTATCTAAAATACATTCAATCCTTTCTAAAATGCATACATACCCCCCTATCAGTCTAAAATACAGCCCCCCTATTTAACATACAATAAATCCTATCTACATACACAAACCCTAAATCTAACCTAAAATAAAATAATTAAGACCACTTACCTTTGAAGATGTCCCTTCAGATCTGCTCCCTAGGGGGAAAAAAACAAATTAGTACAACACATTTACATACAATAAAGAAACATTCTAAATATTCTAAATATTCTACTCACCTTTCCACCATGTCCCCGTCCTTCTTATTTTCTTCTCCGGTGCCGCCCCTGTTAAAAATAAACATTAGATTAGTACTAAATACACACACACACAAAATAAAATAAAATACACATAATATACATTGAACTTACCTTTGCTTGGTGTCCCCATGCTCCTCCTCTTCTGCCCCGGCTGGGCCCTGGAAGAATCCGCGCTTTAAAAAAAAACCTCCCCGACGGTAATGAGCTCCCTAGAGTCTTTTCCGGAAGAAAATTGGCAATGGTGCCTTCTGATTGGCTGAAAACCCTCATGGCACTCATAGTATTATTATATGGGATCATTAGTGTGCTATAGGGGTCTATATAGTTGAGGCACACAGTACACTCACATTGTGCGACAAACAGCATTTCAACACTTTTCTATTGCCCTGTCATTTTTGACGGGCAAGTCGCTAGTTAAAAAATAATAACTAATTTTTCATATCCCTTTATGTAGTATAGCTCAGAATACTAGCGATACTCATGCACCTTTTGTTAGTACAGACAGGCTAAGACTTTATTCTAGCTTCAGACACATTTTAAAACCAAAAACAATAAAAATCACTTGGCCCTTTCCCCATTCTGTTATTACAGCTACCAACCCTCTCCTTCATTTCTCCTGATCTGGTACACAACAAGTTTCATGTCCATTTTAATAGTCTTGGATATTAGCAACCCAGTGTGCCAGAGTTCAAAAACACAGGGTTGCTTGAGTGCTTAGGGGAGTCCCATGCTGGCCCCCATAAATCAGTCATGACATACCTACTCCCACTTCATAAAACAGTAAAAGAAACAGCTAGAGTAAGTCTTAGAGACTAAAGGAACTGCTCAACACTGCATATAATGTGTAATAAATGAAAGGCCATTTTTATTTTTTTCTCAGTTTAAAAGAGTTATTCAAACACACACTTCAATGTTCATTTAATATATCTGCAATCTCCTACCTTGGATGGAGTACTCACTGCCCTTCCAAACACCTCTTGTTACAACATCTCTTTTTTAAGGGAGCTAATAAATTCAAATTCCATCTGAATCCTGATTTTCTAGTTATCATTTAATATAATCAACATAATCTTCATTACACATCACAACAACTTCTCCTCCTTAATCTTTCTTAAATGTAGGTCACATTATGGATTTACTTAATAGTGTTCTTATCATTTAAAGTCATGTTATCCAAGACCTTTATTCAGAGTATGTACTTTTGTCACATGGTAAAATGATAAATGCCTCTTGTCACCAGAGAAACATTATAAACATATATACATTAGAGTCCACAGTTTGAGAGACTAAACTCAAACATGTTTACTTTTAATTAAATCACTGCTTTTCCACAAATGTATAAATATATTAATATTACAAATATTTGCATAGAAATTCTAGAATAGTTAATAATTGTATTTGATTTATGCTGTTTTAAAATTTTACAAGACTTGAACAGAGAAGAGAGAACAGCACAGTGTTGCTTTTTTATGGTTGGATGCAAGATCCATTTTGTAAGATGGCAGACAAGTTGTTGACATTATCATTTATAGTTTAGCGCACATAATAATACTAGTGTAGTTATAAAAGGATTGTTTTTACTTTATCCCGCTTTGAACAAAGGCTAATTAGGTCCTGATCACGAAACTGAATTGCTAACCTTCAGCCACATTAGGTCTTAGAATAGCACAACATTCTCAAGCACGCAAATCGGCCCCAAAAAATACTTTATTTTGTGTTTAATTTATATCGATCCCTGCAATCAATGTGTTAAAACATATGATGGAACTTGCATGTTACAGAATATAATATTTACGGCTTTATCAATATTTCATTACATCTGGAATGTGGTTCTGATAGTAACTCGTAATTGAACTCCGTAAGACTTTGAAAATCCCACCTCCAGTTTTCAGTGACATATTTCTGACGATCTCTGTTGCCATTGGCTCCATCTAAACTCGTAACTACGAGTTAGACTAATTGATTCCATTCATGGTCGCACATCTGACGAGCAAAAAACGGTTTACAGCTTTGCCTATCAAGCCCGTAACTCGCAGTCTGTTCTAATTAAATAGCACAACTCTTCAAGCTCACAGCAGTTGCAGGTCTCACATTGCACATACAAGCTTCAAATTTAATGTGGCTGCTTATCTCCAACTTGTCTGACTACTGTTATCATATCTTCATGAAGTCTCTATTCATTATTTGGGGACCCCAACAAGGAAACTGAAAGGATTGTAATACTGCTACAGGCAAATCTGAAAATACTGTCATCTGACATCACAGGTTACATTCAGAATGCACAATTAAGGAACCACTCTGGTCATTTATATATATGACTAAAAACAGTCAACTTGTTATTAGAATATAAAAAAATGCAGCCTGTAACTTTTTTCATTTTATATACAAAATCTACCATTTTCTTTTTTTGCTGATCAACTTCCTGAGGTGGAAAGAGACTTTGAATGCAGAGGAATCTTTTATCTGCAGAATAAAATGTAAACGTAAAAAACTGCTAGTGCTTCCAAGATGCCTAATGGAGAGAGCTTGTCAGCTCACAAGGACACATTTTGCTGAGAAAGTAGAAGGCTGGATTAGGTCAGGAAAGACAATGCATACAAAAGAAAAAAACATGTTAATGTTGTATTTATTTAATTATTTATGTTGTCCGTTATTAAGTATCATAGTAACGTAAAAACCTGGACAGCTTCTTACTATCCTAAAAACAAATTAGCATAAGTGCCAATTCGCGAGCTTGAGACTGTTGTGCAATTAATTCTAATGTCTGTCATCTCTTTCCGCGTTATTTACAGTGCAGTAGTGATTTTTTATTTGCATTTACAGTGCTACAAATAGGTGTTTAACCCCCTAGCGGGTCCTCTCTAGCACTCATTCAATTTTCTCCTTCATTTGCTGTTTTTTCAGTATTCTGGCAATTGATTTTAAGAGAGAACGCCCCTGAAAATCCAAGCTAAATTAGCATAAAAATCATATCTAGTTGTAGACAATCAGAAGCAGGTACAACAATGTAACAGTCTGCATCTCTGGCTTCTGACATGCTCAGTACATTCTTATTTTACAAACTGTCTCACTTGGGGTGTAACTGTGCGTATTGCTGATTGTGGGTGTGTGTGTTCCATCTTTCTATACAACTACACCAGTGGAGTGGTCCTGTGTGATTGTTATATATCACATATATAGTTGTGAGCATGCGGGCTGTTGCTAATGCTGCGGGCTCGCGCAGCGAGCCTGCAGCCCTCTCAAAGTGAGGGCGGTATTTGCTGGCAATGAGCGTCAAAGACACACCTTGCCAGCAACTAAGGTGGAGGCTCTATGGCCTCACATGCGGTTACAAACCCCCACACAAGCGGCATTACCACGGCGGACTTACACTAAAAAAATACGAGAAGCAAAAATACCACCTTAACGGAAAAAATACGACCTTAACTGCAGAACCGCGCGCACAAAAAAACATTAAAAACACAATAAATGGGGGCGGAGCTAGCGTCTGGAGCAGGAAGACGCAGGGAGACAGAGCTCCTGCTCGAGAATACCCAAAAGAGGCCCAAAAAGGGCCAAAAAGGGCCAAAAGTCCGGCCAAGGCAGGCCACATCTCCCCACATAACCGGGGGGAGCATAGGGGACACCCCCGAACCCCCCGAGGCACACCTGGAAAGCCCGCCGGCATAGATAGCACGGCCGCGTTCCGGCAGGGCACAGCAGGGCTGAAGTCCAACCAGTGCTCCTCTACAGGAGGCCCCCAAGACCCGTGGACCGGGGGTACCTTCCGGGCCCCGCTGGATCCGACACCAGGAGTGGTGCAGTCGTGCCAGGAGGGATCCCAGAGCTGGGAGGCGGCCATCTTGCCTGTACACGAGGCGTCAACACTGCGGGAGGCCCAGACAGGGTGAGTGCCCCAAGAGAGGGCCAGGGGCTCCCCGGGGGGGCGATCCCAGATGACTGGCCAGGGCAGAGAGGCCTGAGAGGGCTGAGGAGGCAACAGGAGAAAGGGGGAAAAAGCCTGCAAAACGGGAGGCCGCCATTTTGTAAGCTGGGCCTGGTGGAAGGGCCTTGGTCAGCCCTATATCTCCCTACAGCATCCCACACTGCTTAGGAGTGCAACACTAAGAGACACTGAGGCTGCTGAACTGGGGTCTGGCTGCTCAGGATAGGATCTGCCCTACAAGCCTGGCACAGCGTGACCCTCTCCCTGATCCAGCTCATGTAAGTGACTCTGCATTTCTTTATTAAGCACATCACGGGTGCACGGCCATCTTTCTTGCTCCTTCACATACAGACTGCCTCTGGTAGCATATATCTGACCAGAATAACAGTGAGAAGGCTTATACGCCAATTTTTCTTGCAGTGGCACAGACCACTATTTGCTCCACGTACATACACCTGGAAAGACACAGCATCAGGAGTGAAAGTAGCCTGGGAACGCAGACCCCCACCCTATGTGTGCGGCATCAGTTACCCAGTATATATTGGCCATTGGCGCGAGGTTGTCACAGCGATTTAGGGTAATTCTGAAGTGACAATGACACCTAGTAGTTGAACAATCCAAGACGCCAGGCAGGGGAGGCCTGAAGAACATGGGCACGCACGCTTCATATAGAAGGTATGTGCGGAAGGGATCCTGGAGCTAGAGGCAATGGGGAAGCGACAAGCAGAGTAAGCTGAAATAATGAGATCCTATTCATGAGCGACAAGGAATACCCCAGTACCCTAGCCGGAACAGCCGCAGCGCACATAATCGTCACAAACCCCATGCCAGGGGCGGTATCCTAGCAGCCCACACAAGCTAAAATAGCTAACACCAGGGAGACCCTCTATAACCAAGACAAACCCACGGTGACCTGCGGGCCTGGAGCAGAAGCAGGACCGATGATGAAGAAAGGGAAGAAAAGCATAACCTCCAGGGGCATTTCCGATCATTTCCCAGTGGCAACCACACCGAAAAGCAAAGCAGGGGAGAGCTCCCCAGAACGGTCGGAGATGTCAGAAGCTGAGGGAGACCGGCCCAATACAATCACAGATGTGGACTTCTCGGTGTCGGCAATGGCCAAATTCGAAGTGTTGCTGAAAACCCAGCTGGCGTTGGCCCTAAAGGAAGTGAGAGAAGAGATTTGTGCGGTGGGACAGAGAACCCATGAGCTGGAACGAACAACTGATCAAATCATATCCGCTCAGGAGGAAGATAAGCAGGAGATAAGTGCTAATACTTCTCGCATTGAGGCTCTGGAAAGCAAGATAGAGGATCTAGAGAATAGATCCCGTAGACACAACGTCCGTCTGAGAGGCGTCCCGACGAAAGTGTGTGACATCATAGAGTACCTTGAAGCAGTATTCTTTACCATCATTCCCGGCCATCAAAAGGAGGAACTGCTGATAGAAAGGTCCCATAGGGCACTGGGTGGCCCTAGCAACCCAGAAAAACCAAAAGACATTGTTGTGCGCTTTGTGAGACAAAGTTCCAGAGACCTGCTAATGGCTAAGGCAAGAAGGTTGCCCAAGATAGTGGGACCGGACGGTTCTTCTTTACAACTGTTTGCAGATCTTGCCCCAGCAACCTTAGCAAAAAGGAGAGAGATGAAACCAGCTCTGGAAATCTTAACTGCAAACAAAATCCAGTATAGATGGGGATTTCCATTTAGCATCCAATTTGAATGGAGGGAGCAATTACATAGAGCTTTTTCCCTGGCAAACCTTCAAAAAAAGCTGGTGCATTTACAGCTGGTACCAGAAGGTACTAACCTGTTGGGTCAGCTACCCAGACCCAGAGAGAGACCTTCCAGAGAATGGTCCGAAGTCTCCGTCAGGAAGAAACAAAGACACAACAACAGACTGGAGCAACGAGATGAAGGGGGGTGGTACCAAGGAAGGGGAGCCACCATGTAATGATATAATGGACTGATAAGCTATTTAATAGTAGAAGGGACTAAAGGCCGTACTTATGGTCAATAATGTAGAGTCTTACTTTACTGTTTAGGACGAGTCGGAGTGATGGTCGGGGGGAAGCTGGGGTTTTGCTTGGCAGCAGAGCGTGTCAAGAGCGAGGATCGCAGTTAGGATAATTAAAGCGGAAGCTTATATTACTTGTTTGCCGCCCATAGTTTATTGGGGGAAGGATTTTTTTATTTTTTTGTTGTTCTTCTTTTAGTAGAAAAAACTGAGTAGTATAGTTGTCTACTATCAGGAAGTTCCTCACACTAGGGATCTTTAGTGGGTTCAGGGATCTCCACTCCCTAGGCACGAAGGTGCAAGATGGTTAGTTATGTGAGGAGGAGGGGGGAGGGTGGGGGGAACAGGGCCCAAAATGGTTTAGTTTTTCAAGTTTTGTTGTTAATGTGTTTTTACTGTATTTCTTTTGCTCAGGCTGGTAAAGAAACGGATGCACTGGCAACTCGACGGCTATCACGGACCTCTCCCGCGGAATCCAAATCCTCTGTCTCCACAAATGTTGAGTCACCACTGACAATAGTAACACATGACTATAATACCTATGGCTGAGTAAGAATACGTCTGCATCACACATAACGTTAGAGGCTTTAACACCCCCTCCAAAAGAAGCAAAGCGTTCCAATCTTACAAAGCCCATAACCCGGCGGTTATATTTATCCAAGAAACACACTTTAAACGCCGCCAGGTCCCGTCCTTTATGGACAAAAACTTCCCCATATCTCACACTACATGTAGTAACTCTAAGAAGGAAGGGACAGCGATTCTGTTACACAAAAATTTCCCGTTCATACTAGACAAAAAAATAGTAGATAAGCAGGGATACTACCTGTTTCTGACAGGGACCGTCCTAGAACTCCCGGTTACCTTAGCCACCATGTATGCCCCTACTAACTCTCCACACAATCATTTAATCAGAGCGCTGAGACACCTAGCCAAAGTGAGGGAGGGTAAGATCATCCTGGGGGGAGACTTCAATCTGACGTTGGACGTGAAAAACGATAGAACGGGGAATGACTTAGGAGGCAAATTCTCTAAAAAATTGAAAATAATTCAACTACTGCCAGGGGAACTAGGAATAGTGGATCTATGGAGGGAATGTCACCTAGGGTCTAGAGAGTTCACCTTCTACTCATACCCCCACAAAGTATACTCCAGAATAGATTACATACTAACGGACTTAATACTGTTGAAGGAGGCTAGGGGGGTGGAAATAGTACCCTGTGCTTGGTCAGACCATAGCCTGGTTAAGGCGACCATAAATCTAGGCCCCACAACTAAACCTCCATACAAGTGGAGACTGAACGAAAGAGTATTGACGATTCCGTCAGTTAAAGACAGAATAACCTAAGAATTAGAATTTTTCTTTGAGTCTAATGAGACACCGGAGATGGGGATTGGCTGGGTCTGGGTGGCGCATAAGGCCTACATCAGGGGCATGTGTATAAAGGAAGCGGCCAAGTTTAGGAAAGAACAGAAAGCTCGAGAACAGAAACTTACGGAAGAGCTAGGCGTCCTAGAAAAGGGTAACCAACAAAAACCTAACAAGCAGACTAGGCGGGAAATTGAAAGAGTGAGAGTAGAATTGGATAAGATTTACTCAAAAAGGGCAGAAAAATTGCTTAGGAGAACCCATCATAAATTCTTCCTCCAAGCAAATAAACCTGATAGGATGCTGGCGAGAAAGTTAAGATCAAAACATATGCAATCAAGAATTCATTATATAAAAGTAGGGGGCAGTGTGAGAACGGCTAATCCCACTAGGATACAGGAAATGTTTTTCCACTTTTATCAGAACCTCTACTCGGCGGCCGGTAAGGAAACGGAAGGTAGCATAAGATCATGGCTAGACAGGTACGATTTACCAAGAATGGAGGAAACTGAGGTAGAAGCGCTAAACACTAAAATTTCACTCGAAGAAGTTAGGAAAGGAATACAAGCTTTGAAGAATGGTAAAGCCCCGGGTCCAGATGGGTTCTCCAACATGTATTATAAAACCTTCAAGGATCAGTTGGCACCCAGATTAGCCAAATTGTATAACCATATCTTAGAGGTGCAGTCAATTCCCCCTGAAATGAATCTGGCCGAAATAACTCTTTTTCCTAAGGAAGGGAAGGACAACACAGAGGTTAAGAACTACAGGCCCCTTTCTTTGCTGAACGGGGATATTAAACTCTTGGCTAAGATTATGGCGGACAGGGTCTCAAAATTTCTTCCACGTATTATCCACAAAGACCAGGTAGGGTTTGTCCCTCATAGACAAGCTCGAGATAACATTAGAAAAGTAATCAATTTAATCCACCATGCCAATAATAACAAAATCCCGGCATGCCTTTTGGCGTTAGACATTGAGAAGGCCTTTGATTCTTTGGAGTGGCCATACCTTGGGGAGGTCTTAAAGAAATGTGGTTTTACAGGAGGATTCCTAAACTTAATTAATACATATTATAGAAACCCGGAAGCGCATCTGAAGCTCCCGGGCACACTGAATCAGGCCATCAAAATTGGAAGGGGTAGGAGACAGTGGTGTCCCCTGTCCCCCTTACTCTTTGCTATCGCAATTGAACCATTAGCACAGGCAATTAGGATGAACTCAGGGATCAAGGGTCTGGTAATAGGGCAACAACACTATAAACTTAACCTGTTTGCAGATGATATGTTGTGCACAATAACAGAACCGGAACAGTCCATCACTACCTTGATGGACACCCTCTCAGAGTTTGGTCGCAAATCAGGGCTCCTCATTAACGTCGGGAAAATAGAAGCATTGGCTATAAATCTAGATTCTCACACAAAAGAATTAATATCAGACAAGTTCAAATTCCAATGGGCCAAGGACTACATTCAGTATCTAGGGATAAAAATCACGCTGCATACAAAGTCCTTATATAGGTCTAACTATCCCCCGCTTTATAAAAGACTTAGTGAAGATATGCATAAATGGTCTAGCTATCCTATTTCATGGCTGGAAAGGATTAACTCCTTTAAGATGACAATTCTACCGAAGCTGTTGTATCTGTTTAGGACCCTGCCAATCCCCGTCAATCAGGTAGACTTGAAAGGGTTTCAAAGGAAAGTATCCCAATTTACATGGAAGGGCAAACCCCCCAGAATTAAAAAGGAGATAATGTACAAGCACAAGGATAGGGGTGGACTATCATTCCCAGACCTGAAGAAATACTATAGAGCGGCGCAATTATCGTTTATTCTCTTAATTCATTCAGGGGTTCACCAACCGCTATGGAAAACACTAGAAGACCAGTGGCTAAACCCTTACACCTGGGACACCCTGGTCTGGTTGGATGGGGTGCCGGAGGGTGTGGGAAAGATTAAGCACCCGGTTATTGCCAATACGTTACAAGGATGGAAATGGGCCCTGAAACACACAAACCTTTTTAGACACCCATCCCGGTGCTCTCGGTATTTGGGCATCCACAGTCTCCAACAGGGATCAGCTCAGAGGCAAAATGGTGGTGGAAATCTAGGGGGCTGGATAGGCTAGGAGCTTGGCTAGGAACGGACATTCCAATAACATACGAATACTTGAGAGATCATCATAATATCCCTATTGATCAACATTTTAATTTCTGCAAAATCAGACATTTGGTCAATACTATAGGTAGAATGCAAGGCTCCCCAAAAAAAACATGGCTTTCGGGAATATGTCAAAAAGTTCCCCTGACTAAAGGAATCATAGGGGGTATATACGAAATTTATAATACACCTACAGAACGGGTAAGGGATAAATACATAGAGGAATGGGAGAGGGACATAGGAGAACACTGGGAAACAGAGAAATGGGAGAAAGTTTGGAAAAATATTTATAAAGTTTCACTAAACCACACACTTCTAGAAACCGCCATTAAGGTCCTCCACAGAACTTACCTAACCCCTGTAAGAATGGCGAAGTGGAACAAATCAGGGGGGATATATTGTACAAGGGGCTGTCAGGCCCCTGGCTCATTCATACACATGTGGTGGGAATGCCCTAAAGTTGCTCAGGTATGGACAGCTGTGACAGATCTTGCGGTTGACATTCTCAAAACCCCAGGAGGGGGCTCGTTAGATTCATGTTTATTGGGAATCCCAGACCCACGGCTATCCCCAACACAAAATAGGCTACTACAGTTCATGTACATGGCTACCAAGTCACATATCGCTAAACATTGGAAAACGGATACACTTGAGCTTCAGGCTATAAAAAACAAAATAAACTATCTAGCAGTAAACGAGCACATGACACATATTTTGGCAGATTCGGTCCAGAAATACAGAGACATATGGGAGCCATGGTTAGCATATGAGGGCTAGCAAGGTGGGAACACAGGTGGGTAAGGCGACAGAGAGAAGGAAAACAAAAGGGAAAAAAAAAAGAAAGGGAAAAACTAGGAGGAGGAGGAAACGTGAGAGGCGCTGGAGAGTCCGGCGAGGAGCCATGAAGTTCAGAAAGGTAAAACGAATAGAAATTATAATACTTGTTTTTTTATATATTGTATGAGAAAATACAGATGACACTACAGTTTTGAATTTTGTTCAAGTTTAGGTGTGTAAGAATGAATAAAGGATATGGGGGATTGATATGTTGAATTAGGTTTCTGGGATCAAGAATAGATACCTTGTACATAGGAAGGTCATTTTTCAAGGGTAGTAAGAAGGGAAGGGCTATAGGCTTAGAAAACCAGGCTTAAACCCGAGTATGTAAAGACAAAAAAATCCCTATTAGAGATTGTTTTTCTGTTTTTTGTTTTATTTTAGAATTTCACATTTGGTTAGTTTAGTTGGCGTGGGTAGGATTTATTTAAGTTAAATGCTATATGGAATGTCGCAGGTAGGGTAAATACAAAGAACACTAGAAGGGGCATTTGGGGATTAAGGTTAATATTGCTAATTGTAATAGGCCCCATTAAGCCTAGCCTGCGAGCTATGGATTACTGAGTCGATAAATGAAAAGTTACAGAGAAAAAAAAAAAAAGTTATACCCATTTATGGTTAGTGTTGTATTACTAGAAAACGGAAAAGGGGGGGGAGAGGTCACGTTGATTGCAGAGTCAGGCTACAAATGTTTATAAAAATGGCTGTAGAAGGTTAATTCCTGACCTGTGAGTCATGGCTTACTGATATATTGTTTGTTTAATGTTGGAAGTGACCAATAAAAACTATTGATGAAAAAAACAAAACACAATAAATACCCTAAAAAAAAACATAAAAAGCTTACCCACAGCAAGGGGGGGGCACCCATGACCTCTGCAAGTGAAGTTACACCTTGATTTAAGTCCAAATTCCCGAGTTCAGACACACGTAAATCCTCTAAGCAAGAGAAAAAATGGGCGCCGAAAAAAACGAAAACGAGGCTCAAAGACCCAAGACTGCCCAGCCACCTACAACTTACCCAAGAAGGGATCTGAGATAAGCTCGGAAACCCGCATTAACCCCACGGGATCAGAGATAAGCTGGGAGACCTGCATTAACTCCACATTAACCATCGCATTGGGGGTCCCGATCGCACACCATCGGGGACCCCCACTGCTATGAAAATTTTAAATTCCCACATTACGGGTCATTAAAGGACCGTAAGGGTCCTTAAAGGACCCGTAATAAAAAATAATAAAAAATACCCTATCACGCATGGGGCTCTATACAGAGCTCCATCAACCCCTAAAAAACCCTGTCAATCATGGGGGTCAATAAAGACCTCCATAAGCCCATAAATAACCCTGGCACTCATGGGGGTCAATACAGACCCCCATAAACCCTTAATTAACCCTGTCACTCATGAGGGTCAATATAGACCCCCATAAGCCCTTAATTAACCCTGTCACTCATGGGGGTCAATATAGACCCCCATAAACCCCTAATTAACCCTGTCACTCATGGGGTCAATTCAGACCCCCATAATACATATCATTAACCCTGTCACTCATGGGGGTCAATACAGCCCCCCATAAACCCATAATTAACCCTGTCCCTCATGGAGGTCAATAGAGACCCCCATAAACCTATAATTAACCCTGTCACTCGGGGGGGTCAATAAAGACCCCCATAAGCCCATAAATAACCCTGGCACTCATGGGGGTCAATGCAGACCAAGTAAACCCTTAATTAATCCTGTCACTCATGAGGGTCAATACAGCGCCCCATAAACACTTAATTAACCTTGTCACTCATGGGTGTCAATACAGACCCCCATAAGCCCTTAATTAACACTGACACTCATGGGGGTCAATACAAACACCCATAAACCCTTAATTAACCGTGTCACTCATGGGGGTCAATACAGACCCTCATAATACCTACCATTAACCCTGTCACTCATGGGGGTCAATACTGACCCCCATAAGCACTTAATTAACCTCCTCACTCATGGGGGTCAATCCAGACCCCCATAAACCCCTAATTAACCCTGTCACTCATGGGGGTCAATACAGACCCCCATAATACATATCATTAACCCAGTCACTCATGGGGGTCAATACAGCCCCCCATAAACCCATAATTAACCCTGTCACTCATGGGGATCAATAGAGACCTCCATAAACCCATAATTTACCCTGGCACTCATGGGGGTCAATACAGACACCATAAACCCTTAATTAACCCTGTCACTCATGAGGGTCAATACAGACCCCCATAAGCACCTCATTAACCCTGTCACTCATGAGGGTCAATACAGACCCCCATAAACCCCTAATTATCCCTGTCACTCATGGGGTCAATACAGACCCCCATAAGCACTTAATTAACTCCCTCACTCATGGGGGTCAATACAGACCCCCATAAAACCCTAATTAACCTGTCACTCATGGGGGTCAATAGAGACCCCCATAATACATATCATTAACCCTGTCACTCATGTGGGTCAGTACAGACCCCCATAAACCCATAATTAACCCTGTCACTCATGGGGGCAATAGAGACCCTCATAAGCCTCTATTTAACCCCATCAGTCCCATAAGGGTATATTATGACCATTATGGGCCTGTTACAACCCAATATTGACCACAAAAGTGCCATGACGGTCCTCAAGGACCATCATGCCACTAAGTATAAACACTACACTGCACTATACCCCCTAATAAAATATTAAATATCAACTAAACACGCTCTACACTAACCTATTAACACCTACACTACCTATACGCAAGCTAATATCCAATATATCCTATCTATGTAATATGCATACCCCAATCTATCTAATATACATCACCCAATCTATCTAATATACAATAAATACTATGGCCCTCATTCAATTGCAATTTGGCCAATTGAATAGGCCTCTAAATAAGCACATAACATATATTTTTTAAAGAAGTTTTTAGTTAGTAAGCATCTATCCAAAAGCAAGGTTTTCACAAACTAAAAACTTCTTTAAAAAATATATGCTATGTGCTTATTTAGACCCCTATTCAATTGGCCAAAAATGTTTATTTTACTTTGTTTTATGTTTATCTATGTGTATTAATGTAATGTGTTTTTTTAACAGGGGCCGCACCGGAAAAGAGGAAAAGAAGATGGACGGGACATGCTGGAAAGGTGAGTAGAATATTTAGAATATGTACTGTTTATTTATTTTATGTAAGTGTTGTATTCATTTTTTTATGTTTTTTTCCCTAGGTGGCTGATCTGAAGGGACAAGTGCGGACCTCCGTTAGTTTTTTAACCATTTTTTTTTAGAGCGCAGATTTTTCCGGGGCCCAGCCGGGGCAGAAGAGGAGGAGGCCAGGGACATCGCGGGGAGGTAAGTACAATGTATATTATGTTTATTTTACTTTGTTTTATGTTTATCTATGTGTATTAATGTAATGTGTTTTTTTAACAGGGGCCGCACCGGAGAAGAGGAAAAGAAGATGGACGGGACATGCTGGAAAGGTGAGTAGAATATTTAGAATATGTACTGTTTATTTATTTTATGTAAGTGTTGTATTCATTTTTTTATGTTTTTTTCCCTAGGTGACTGATCTGAAGGGACAAGTGCGGACCTCCGTTAGTTTTTTAACCATTTTTTTTTTAGAGCGCAGATTTTTCCAGGGCCCAGCCGGGGCAGAAGAGGAGGAGGCCAGGTACATCGCGGGGAGGTAAGTACAATGTATATTATGTTTATTTTACTTTGTTTTATGTTTATCTATGTGTATTAATGTAATGTGTTTTTTTAACAGGGGCCGCACCGGAGAAGAGGAAAAGAAGATGGACGGGACATGCTGGAAAGGTGAGTAGAATATTTAGAATATGTACTATGTTTATTATTTTATATAAATGTTGTATTAATTTTTTTATGTTTTTTTCCCTCGGTGGCTGATCTGAAGGGACATCTCAAAGGTAAGTGGTCTTAATTATTTTATTTTAGCTTACAATTAAGGTTTCTAGATAGAGATAGCATGTACTGTATATTACATTGTGGGATGTATTGTATATTAGATAGATTGGGGGATGTATATTAGATAGACAGGATGTATTGTATATTAGATAGATTGGGGGATGTATATTACATAGATAGGATGTATTGTATATTACATAGATTGGGGGATGTATATTACATAGATAGGATGTATTGTATATTACATAGATTGGGGGATGTATATTAGATAGGGGTGTATTGTATTTCGTTTTATTTGTATTGTATGCATTGTATGGTATGTATTATATGTCTTTCCTTTTCAGGCGTGTATTTATTTATTTTTTTCTGTAGTGGGGGGTGTTGTAATGTATTTTACTATTTTCTGTAATGTTGCTTTTTTAATTTTTTGTGATTTAAGTTTTTTTTTTTCTGTAATGTCAATTTTTAATTTTTTGTGATTTAGGTTTTTTTATTTTCCGTTATGTAGATATTTTTATTTTTTGTGATTTAGTTTTTTTTATTTTCTGTAATGTAGATGTTTTATTTTTTGTGATTTAGATTTTTTTGCTTTTATGTAATGTAGAGTTTAGATTTTTGGTGACTTTAGTTTTTTTGTGGAAGGGGGTTATTAGGGGGTAGGTGGGTAGTGTAGGTCGATAGTGTAGGTGTTAATAGGTTAGTGTAGAGGGGGTTAGTTGATATTTAATGTTTTATTGGGGGGGTATAGTGCAGTGGAGTGTTTAGACTTAGTGGCATGATGGTCCTTGAGGACCGTCATGGCACTTATGTGGTTAATGTTGGGTTGTAACAGGCCCATAATGGTCATAATATACCCTTATGGGACTGATGGGGTTAAATAGAGGCTTATGAGGGTCTGGATAGACCCCCATAAGTGACCGGGTTAAAATGGTGTAGTGCTTACATTTTGTGTCATGAGGGTCCTGGATGACCCTCATTGCACTTATAGTGTTATTACATGCGTTCATTACTATGTTAGAGGGGTCTATTTAGTTGAGGCACACAGTACACTCACATTGTGTGGCAAACAGCATTTCAACACTTTCTTTTATTGCCCCGTCATTTTTTGACGGGCAAGTCGCTAGTATATGAATAATTAAGGGACCCATTGCTTGTAGCTGTAATATGGGAGCAAAGTGCTTGCAATAAAATTATATCTGGTACCAATACTAAGAGAAGTCAGTGTTAGTTTTTTTAGTTTTTTTTTGTGCCCATGTACAGTATATAGCTATAGCCAAAAAGATGAAATCTCCCTACGAAACAGGAAAAGACTGCAACGAATAACAAAGAGCCCGATTCAATTACAAGGCCGCAACTAGATTGTAATAGGCCGTACGTCTGTGGGCCTGCAGCGAGCCGGCATCGGCCGCAACTTATGATGCTATTCAATTGGCCAGGCCCGCAAGTCCCGGCCTGATAGCGCACATCGCAAACCATGCTATCGAAAGTAGCATTTGCAAGCTTGAACATGATCGCTAAAGCGCCAGGGTTCAGCCTTGGTTACTTCTCTGTATTATATGCCAAACAGAACAAAATACAGCAGAAACACATAAAAAAACATTGATCAGCCCAGATATAAAGAGCCTCGTTCAATTCGGGGCTCACAACTCCGTCGCAGACAGCCAAATGCCTGCGATTGAGTTGTGTGCTCCTGTTGCTCTACTTTTGCGGTGCTATTCAATTGGCTGGGCCGCAAGTTAGAGGCCGATAGCAAAAATCGTAAACCATTGCCATCAGACGTAGCATTTGCGGGCTTGAACATGTGACAAGCCCGTAACTCCCGATGCAGAAACAGCCAATGGAAACATAGATCATCATCATGACCAACCTCCAAGCCCGTAACTCGTAAGTGAAGGCCGTAGGACTTTAAAATCCAACCTCCATTTTCGAAGACCTACGGGCTTCAACCTCTAAAAATTGGATTTTCAAAGTCCTACAGGCTTGGAGGTTGAAGCCCATAGGACTTCACATTGATTGCCGTGCTCGATATAACATGTAAATTAAACATGAAATAAAGTATTGGAGAATGTTGTGCTAATAATTCTAAGACCTAACATCACTTTCACTCTTCATAAAAGTACAGTATTGCTTTTTTTATTAGTTTTTAAATTGCTCTGATTTGTCATTAAGCACTTTGCGAGACCTCCTTGGTACCAGTAAATTGTGGTTAGATATTTGCAATTTGCGGGCTTGACGGAGTGGTTAGCGAGGGGGAATCAGAGCAATTAATTAGCGATTTTGGATTTTAGCCTTCCGGACTCTTGCGGCTGTGAAAGATCAATGGCTTGGAGGGCATTAACTTGTGATTTTACCGATCGCAATGAATCGCAGCTCGGAGCCTGTAACTCGATCGGAGCCCGCAAACGTAAGTAAATTAAATAGCAAAATAACTTGCAACCTCCACTTGCGAGCCCGGATCTCCTGAAAGGCTCAATTAAATGAGGGTCATAGGTATTTATTTTTATTTGAATTACCCTGCAGTGTTTTGGGAGGGGCTGATGGTGTGTGGAATAGCTAACAAACCCAGCTGAGCACAGTTAGCTCTTGCTGCAGATCTCTCCCCTACCACTCCTGCTGGAAGTCAATGGTATGTATCAATTACTGCAGATTACTGCTGCAGTTCTTTTTTTCATTTGTAGCATTGTGGGAGGGGTTGATGGTGTTTCTAATTTCTAATATTGCAGAGATGTTCACCCAGACATTTACATATTTTCCTAGTGGTCATACCTACATATCTCAGATGACAAGTACATTCTATGCAATATATGACTCCATCGCTGTTGCAATTGTGGAACCCATTTATCTTCTTGATTCTGCCTGTACTGTCTTTCACCTCTTTGACATTTGTCATAAATGAACAGACTGAGCAGTGTCAGCATGCATAGATACCTTGAAAGGTAAAACTTCTCTTCTTTTTTGTTTTAACAAATGGCTCTGGACCAGCTTGTCCCATAAGAGTTGTTGATCTACGCTAGCAGACCTTTATTAGGTCACCAAAAAAAGTTCTAATTTGGTCATCGGACTGTACAATATTAATGTGTCTGAATGTCCCAACATATCTCAGGGTATCCCCTTTTTTCTGTTTTTCCTTTTGGTATTAATATATGTTCCCTGGGCAGATGTAAAGCATATTGATAGAACGTCTGTAGCCTCTTTTTGCCAGCCTTGTTCGTAATTCCATGGCTCTTTCTTGATAGGACACAATCTCTGAGCTATTTCTGCTTAATCTTATAAAACCCCCCTTAAGTATTCCTCTATTTATTCCTGGAGCATGAGAGCTGGTAAAGTGTAACGTGTTGTTGATTGCTGTAGGTTTACAGAAGATGTCGTTTTTAATCAGACCTTCATTATTTTTGGATATCTTAATGTCCAAAAAGTCCACCGAAATAGGACTTACACAAAAGGTAAGTCTTAAATCAAGATTATTATGATTGAGTACATTGATGAATTCCTTTAACTCATCTTCCCAGATCACATATTTGTTGTCTATGTAGTGTACCCATAGAACAACATGATATCTGAATTTATTATTGCACTCATTAAAAACCAGCTCTCGCTCCAACCAGCAAACATATACGTTGGCGGATGTCAGGGTGCAGGCTGTCCCCATCGCAGTTCCACATATCTGCAGAAAAAAATTGTCATTAAACACAAAATAATTGTGTCCTGAAACAAATTTTAATAATCGTATCAGAAACTGATTCCTTTCCTGATTTGCCATAGATTCCATTTTAAGAAAAATTCTATTGCATAACATCTAGCCTCATGTCCAATGAGGTAAACAAACTTTCCACGTTGCAGGTGGCCAGAAGTGTAGATGGATTGAGTTGGATATCCTGTAGCTTATTTAAAATGGCCATCGTATCCCTGATGTATGAAGGGTGGGTGAGGACATAAGGCCTTAATTTACTATCCAAAAACCTGCTAGCATTTTCACAGAGACTGTTGTTCCCTGATATGATCTGCCTACTGGAAGGTTTATATTGATTTTTATGGAACTTAGGTAATAGATAAAATGTTGCTACCCGATGAGATTCAACCTTCAGATAATTGTATTCTTTATCTGTGATTAAATTCTGTGTTTTTCCTTTCAAAATGAGGCGATTATACGCTTTAAGGTAGTCATTGGTGGGATCCCCCATCAGAGATTTGTAACAATGTTTAGTATTTAGTGGATGATAGACGTCTTCCAAATATAAATCCAAAGGCCATATCACTATATCCCTCCCCCCCTTAAGGCTTACTGATGATATCGTCCCATTCTGAAATCTCTTTTAAGGACTTATTTTCCAAATGGGAAACATTATATGTTCCCATTGGCTGTAACTTCATAAGTTCTTGGATTACAAATTTTTCAAAGATCTCTACTGTTGGACAGCTAAATAGGGGGGGGGGGGGGGGGGGATAGAATTTTGGCTTAGAACGTAATTCTGGATATATATAGTAATTTTTTGTGGATTCATCTCCACAATCTAGATTTTTATTTCCAGATGTTTCTAGTTGGCTCCGATTCCCATCTGGTTTAAGAAAAAACTTTTTTATAAGAATATGTCTCACTCCACTCAACACCAACCTAACTTGATTTTTATAGAGAATTTCAAAATGATACCTTTATCTTGGGAGACCATGTTATGGCCCCTTTTATCCTATTCCACTCAAATCCAATTCCCTAAACCCCATGATTAATCTTAACTCTAAAAACATGGAAATAGGCCAAATATAAATATCAATTAGCTCTACCTTTTCTCCCCTCACGTCACTTTTTTCATCCTCTACCAAACAATCTACTTTCTCAATAGAAACAAAAACTTTCTGGACTTCACTTAAACTAGCTAAGGTGGGAACATGGTTTTTGAATGACAACATTATTCCCTTAGAACAATTAAGACAAACTGTTAATATTCAAAAAAAGAACTATTGAACTATACTAAATTCAGACATTAGATATATACAATGTATAATAAATATGGAGCACCCAAAGCTTCATGGCTATCAACAATCTGTAAAACCCTAACCTTCTCTAAAGGAATTATAGGTTCCCTATATAACATTCTTAATAGCTCATATGACATTTAAAAGCCTTCATTCGTTTTGAAATGGGAATTGGACCTAAACCAAACATGGGATAATAATAAATGGACTGAAGCTTATTTAAACCTTTCCAAAGGCTCATTTAGCTATAGCTTACTTGAGACTTCCATAAAAAATCTTACATAGGGCATATTTAACCCCTCTGAAAATATATAAAATATATTCAAAAGGCAATGACAAATGCTATAGAGGATGTCAAAAACAAGGTGATTTTATACATGCATGGTGGCAATGTCCCATAATCCAAGAAATATGGTCTAAAACTACTAAATGTTTAACAAAATTACTCAAAACCACATTAAAACCCACCATAGATAACTGCTTATTAGGCACACACTATATGAATTTAACTATACAAGGTAATAAATTATCCAAATTAATTTTTTTAGCAACTAAAAAAACATTAAAGCTAGATTCTGGAAAATTTTTTTTATTTGATTCCAAGATTAACTACATATTTATAAATGAGAGGATAACACACATATTATTAGATAAATACCCTACCTTTCTAAATATTTGGGAACCTTGGATATCTTCTCCAGAATGTGGTTCTGAAAGACATTAAAATTTATAAACCTTGTGAAGCTTTGTACACAACTATAAAAGAGAATGAGGTTGAAAGAAAACTGAAATAAATTACATTGAAATAAAACCGAGATTCTTGGATAAACAAACAACTTATTTCACCATATAAGAGACCGACTGGATGATGAAGTAGGAAGGAGAATTAACCACCACAGAACTTCCCCACTTTACCCCCCCCCCACCATTTTGTTTATTATTTAAACATCTATTTAAATTATATTATCTTTTTTTCCTATTTTCTTTAGATCCCCTGATCTGGTTGCTTTTTTAAGTCATCAGATTTGAACAAATAAAACTTGATCAATATATTTCTTTAAACTTAACTGTATTAACGAATAGAAAAATGTATTATCTTATTAAAATACATTATCTTTAGATACTCCAAAACACCCTTAATTTAAAACCATTACAACTTAAATATTACAAAAATTTTCAACAAATAACTAAAGCATACTATAAAATATAATATCTCAATCATATTATGTTTAAGGGTATACATTTTCACAGAATAAAAAATCTAAAGAATATTTAAGGATTTTATCTAATCACTAAATTACAACTTAGTTCACAAAATTGTATTAACTCCTTTATTCCACCCCCCCCCCCCCCTTTTTTTCCTCTCTTCCATTTTTTTTGTTCTTTATCACATATTTTCATAAATGTTTTTATAAAATGTTATACATTGAATTTTTACATTAATTGTTGTGAATTTCTATTTATATGTCCTTAATAAAGATATTGAAATAAAAAAAGATGTACATCCTTGATAGATTCAAATAAATTGAATATTTGTGTGGGTGCAAATGATAACCCTTCTCCCGCAATTTATTCTCATTGGGGTTTCTTCGTTCCTCCGGTACCCCCACTTCTGTCTGTCTCTCAGATTCCTGAATTCAGTGTGTTCCATGTGTATTTCTCTGGTACTCATATTCCTCGTGGGTAATGGATCCAATAATTATTCTCGTGTTGTTCGAATTCCTCTCCTGGGTGGTATTCCCATACGTTGTTCTATAAAATGTCTTGGAGTTTCTCCAGATTCCATTTCTAAATTAGATTTATTTGTGTCATCATCTGTAACTGAAGTATCCAAGTCTGATGACATCACAATACTTGAATCTCGTCCCTTAATCGGTTTCATCCTCCTTCTTTTGTTGTCACTATGTGACCATTCAAATATTCGTCTGTTTTCAAAGTCTGAAAGATCTTTGAGTTTGGCTCTTTTATTATTAATAATTCCTTTCTCTTTTATGTCCAACTCTGATTGCATATGGAGATAGGATTTTTTTAAATCTTCTAGCATCTCAAATCTTTTAAGATCTTTATTTTAAATCCCCTATTTCCTTATCAAGCTCAGTTAGAATTTCTGATTTATAGTCAGATAAAATGGTCAATAGTGTTTCAGAGCAGGTAATCAAGGCCTGCTCTCACCTGTCTTTATAGTGTCGTATATGGAACGAAAAAGAAGGGAAGACCTTGATACCTAATCCCCTAGGGATCAGGTGTTTAGTTAAGTACCTGTCATGTGATGTTTTGTTCCAAAATGCCCCAAGTTGTTTCTTTAGAAGTTTCTCTAATTGAATTAATCTTTCTCCCCAGTCTTCATGAATATCCCCTCTAATAGCTGAATCAAAAACCTTATCTATTCCCTCAATTCTCCTATTATTCCTTTGTATATAATCTAAATCCAAATCATCAAACTCAGCCATAATCACAACGTCAAATTAATTTAACCAATTGGAGCTCTGATTGCTATCTTCAATAGCATGCATAAAACAAGAAGGTAGAATTCACACTTGGGACTTGTTCCCAGTTCCTTATCATAATATAAGTTCTTTGCCCAAACAGCAGAAAAGAATCATTAATATAATTAATTGGATGGGAAAATGACCAAGGTAATGTAATATTACATAAATAATTAAATATCTTGGCTGGTGAAAGCGAGAGCTGGTTCTAAATGAGTTCAGTAATAAATTCACAGATCATGTTGTTCTATGGGTATGCTACATAGACGACTAATTTCTGATGTGGGAAGGCAACGAAGATGAGTTAAAGGAATTCATCAATGTACTCAATCATAATAATTTTGATTTAAGACTTACCTTGTGTGTACGTCCTATTTCGATGGACTTTTTGGACATTAAGATATCCAAAAATAATGAAGGTCTGATTAAAACCGACATCTTCCGAAAACCTACAGCAACCAACAACACGTTGCACCTTACCAGCTCTCATGCTCCAGCAATAAAGAGAGGAATACCTAAGGGGGACTTTCTAAGATTACGCAGAAATTGCTCAGACATTGTGTCCTATCGAGAAAGAGCCATGGAATTATGAACAAGGCTGGAAAAAAGAGGCTACAGCGTTTCTATGACTAAAAAGGCATATCATTATGCTTTACATCTGCCCAGGGAACATTTATTAATACCGAAAGGACAAAAAAAGGTGATACCGTGAGATATGTTGGGACATTTAGCCAACAATGGAGCGATATCACATGTATATTAAACAGACACATGAAGATTTTTCCGGTCCGATGACCAAATTAGAACATTTTTTGATGACAGAATAAATGTCAGCTGGCGTAGATCAACAACTCTTAGGGACAAACTGGTCCAAAGCCATTTTGTTAAAACAAAAAAGAAGAGAAGGTTTACCTTCCAAGGTACCTATGCATGTGGACACCGCTCAGTCAATCTATGACAAATGTCAAAAAAAGGGGGAAATAATTTAATAGGAAAAAAGTAGGATAATTTAGTGTTCTCCAGGATAAGGCAAGATAAGTAACTACAAAATTAAAAAGCGTCTATAAAAAAGTGCACTGAACTAAGAAAAGTTTAAAAACAACAACAAAAAGGCAGGGGGTAGAGAGTGGTACCTAGTATAAATATAAGTATGAACGCAGTATACTATAATTTAATTTGAAGTATAGAGGGGAGGCAGATATCACCATCAATCCTTAAATAAACATATGTATCACTTATAGCATTATCAAACCACTGCATAAAGTTAGGCTTTTACTGCTTAAGTGTGAGAAAAAAGGATAGGAGTATATACAGCCAACTTTTATATATACATATATCAAGACCCATTGGAGATCAGAGAAGGAATTATAAGGAGAGAGAATGGAGATCACATATAGCCTAATTTGTTTGCTATACTGGGTTAAGGCCATTCTATGTGAGATGTTCTTATAATAACCAATATCTCTTTTTTAGTCTTTAGAGAGAGAAAGGTTGTTTTTTTTACCACCTCTTTTCTACACATTTGGAATTATGGTAGTGTTTGTATTCTTTTTCATGTGGGTGTTTTATAATTCGTTGTCACGCTATATAATGTAGCTTTTTTGTATGCATTTAGAACATTAATATGGTGTTTCTCACTATGGATGAACATATTTAATAGGATATTGTTCCTTTTTGTAATCACTGAGGTCATCACCCACTTAAGTTTCTGTTATATGGGTTGTTTTGGAGATTGTTCTCCCTTGTACTAAAAAAAGCAATTTTCTTTCACTTAGTTTGGAATCTTTTAGATATGATTCCTGTGGTAAATGTACGCATACACAATATATTATATTTTAATTAGTTTATTCAACATGGATTACAGTCACACTATAATCACAACACGGGGATATATATATTGAGGAATGTTTGTTGATTCCTTTTTTCCTTTTGACAGTCTTCTCTATTTTTTATATGGGACATAATTCAATTGTCATTATATATGTTATAAATGTATTTATTTTTTTGCCTTATGTATTGATGCTCATCTTCTTCTTCAGTAATAATGTTATCAGCTGGATTCAAAAGAAAAAACTGAACCACAATGTATTCAAGAGTTAATCCACTCAATTACTTACCTGTTAAAAGGACACTTCTCCTGTGTCCTTTTACAGCCTCCATAAAAGCTCCTCCGCGAAACGCGCACATCTGGCTTCAGTTTGTCCCCTACTGATGACGTCACCAAGCGAGACTATGGCGTTTGACCAATTGTCTGTGCCATTGATTTGCACTATTCCTAATAGGCATTGTTGGATATAAAGATTTAACTTATTGTATTATATATAGTCTGCGCCTATATATCTCTTTATTTGCAGGTTTTCTCTGGGAACATATAATGTTGGTTATCTATAGGGTATATAAGACTCATAGATGGGAATACAGAGTTTTTGTGTATGAAGTGGATCTGATATATACAAATAAGGATATGTGCTATTAATGTTTCATGGATATTTATTGTAACACATTTAATCCATGTTTGTATTAGTTCAGGACATAACAGCTGTTCCTGTTTAGAGGTCGATCCATTCTTCTGTGTATTCCTGTTACTGTAACTTTTTTGGATCTCTAAGTATTATTACAGATTTATAACTATAGACCACCATCATTTAGATTATTATAGTTAGAATTTTTTGTATAAATTAGAGGACAAGTAGTGGATCCTAGTCCAAACTCTACTACACAGCACAGGTGAGGTAGTCCCTTTAATTTATCTTTGCCTCTATCCCAGAGTATGTGATATTTACTATTGCTTTATCAGGAGGGGAACTGTATATACAGTAAACTCCGGGTTATCCGGCACTCAACTAACCGGGACTCTCAAGCAACCGGCATGGCATCAATTCCCCATTTAAAAAAAACTCCTGCTAAACTGGCATAACTGCACTATCCGGCAGTTCGAAACATTTTTTCTAATTTTTTTTTTGGGCCCTAAATGGCCCAGTTTAGGTGCTAATGCCTTTTTAAAGGCATTAGGGTTTTTGGGGGGTTTAAGGGTCATTTAGATTGGGGGACTCCCAATTACCCGGCAACTACAGTTATCTGGCAATTAGGAGTCCCCATAGGTGCCAGATAACAGGGAGTTTACTGTATATATATATATATATATATATATATATATATATATATATATATATATATATATATGTGTGTGTGTGTGTGTTTTTTAAGCGCCGATTTAAACAATATGGCCCTCATTCAATTGCGATTTGGCCAACTGAATAGTGCTCTAAATAAGCACATCTTATTTTTTTTTTAAAGAAGTTTTTAGTTAGTGAAAAACTTGCTTTTGGATAGATGTTTACTAACTAAAAACTTATTTAAAAAAAATATGTTATGTGCTTATTTAGAGCTCTATTCAATTGGCCAAATTGCAATTGAATGAGGGCCTATGTGTGTTCATTTTTTCTTTTCTTTTTTTTGTGTGTAAATAAAGTAAAATAAAAAATAAATGTTTTTATAAACTTTTCAGCCCTGTATTTGTTGTTGTGCATTGATTTCAATGTGACTAGGGTATACCATGTTTTTGTGCTTTTCTTTAATTATTTATGTAATATTACATTACCATGGTAATTTTCCCATCCATATATAGCTGTCGTACTGCGAGTTGAATCAGCACCGAAATTGCTCATTACAGGACGCAACTGCGGCCCTCTCAAGCGAGGGATGCAGTTGCAGGGGTGGAGGCCCGCGGGACTAAGCTGCAATGAGCGCAGAAGGTGATCATTGCAGAGGTGGAGATGAGCTCCGCAGGCGCTCATCGCAAGGCCGACAGGACTTAGCTACAATGAGCACTGAAGGCGCTCATTGCAGGGCTCGCGATGAGTGCCACAGGCGCTCATTGCGAGGCCTGTATAACTTGCAAAAAATTGATGACCTCCAAAAAAAAAAAATATGTCTCCAATTAACTTACACACACACAGCACAGAGGGAGAGCCTGTGAGTAAGGTTGCAAGTTAATTTAAGGCATATTTGGCGTTTTTTTAAGATTGAAAATAGCTGAAGCCAGAAAAAAAATGGCTGCCGGAAAAAAAGGAACACGACGAAAGCGATGAAGACGGGCGTAAAATGAGGCCGAAGGACGTAAAAACAAGCCCTAAGCAGTAAGACTTAACGCAAGCCAGTAACACTTAATCCAAGTCAGTGACACTCACCGTGAGGCCCATAAACTACATGGGGGAGACAGGCTCGCATCGCAGGGCTTGCGATAAGCGCCGAAGGTGCTCAAGTGCGAGGCCTATAAAGTACACAGGGGGAGAGGCTTGCAATGAAGCAGAAGGCGCTCAATTCGAGCTTTGCAATGAGCACCGAAGGCACTTATTGTAGGGCTCGCAATGAGCGCCAAATGTGATCATTGCAAAACAGGAAAGTTGCGGCTCGCAATGAGTGCCGAAGGTGTTCAGAGGGACCATAGCCTCGCAGCTGTGAGGCAAACAGCATTGCCAGGCTTCAAATTTTATTGACGTAATTCTTTGACGGGGAAGTCGCTAGTCACATATATAGTTGTCGTAGTTGCGAGATGTTGGTAACGCAGTGTTAAAAGATACGGGTTGCGCATGCGCAATGAGCGCCGAAGGCCTCACGATGAACGCCAAAGTCGCTTATCATGACGCCTGAAAGTTATGGGTTTGACGGGGGCTGCAATGAGCGTCGAAGGCTCTGCGTAGGCAGATATTAAATTGGCAAATTGTTGAACTGCACATGCGCAGTTGCAACATATTCCTGTATGCAGGAATACTAGCAACTGTGAATGTGTAGCTTGGCTGCAACTGCGCATACGCAGCTTCATGGTAGCACGACCTTGTTGCAGCTGCACATGCATGAATGCATTGCAACTGTGCATGCGCCACTTTGTAGCAGCGTGCATGCTCGTCAAAGTCACGCATGTACAGTTCAATGATTCGACGAGAGCGTATGAGCTCACTCACAATGGTAGGGAGGTAAGGAAGGGGAAAGGAGAGAGAGACAGCTTGAGAGAGAGCAGAGGGCAGAGAGAGAGGGTGCACAGAGAGGGCACAAAGAGAGAAAGGGCACAGAGAGAGACAGCACAGAGAGAGACAGAACAGACAATAGAAGATAACATAATATACAATTATTTATGACGGGTAAGTTACTAGTACTTAGTAGTTAAGATGGCTGTAGCATTACTGTTGAAATGGTGGGGATGTCTTTTAGAAGTTTAGATGACTTACATTTCGTGAAAACTGTACTTTTAATAAATATAGTGGGTATAACAAGATATTTTATAGTCTGGATTAAGACTTTGCTTCCATCATGTGTGATTATAGGATATTTTTGAGATTTTATTAAAACATTGTACAACGAAAAGTACAAGGTATTTTACATCAAGCATGTTTAGGAAATCCAATTTAGCTGTGTATCCAAGGAGATGTACATTTGGTCCCACACAATGCAGAATGTTCCAGCAAACCTGCCATCTTCCATTTTTAGATTCCACATTCATCAATTCAATTGCTTGAGAGTCTGAGAAGAAAAAAATATTTTTGATTATGTTATATCAATACCCTTTTTGATACAGCAGAGAAAAAAGTTCAGCAGTAAATAGAAGTAGATTTTTTAGACTTAACTTTAGCTATTAATAACAGGAAACCAGCCTGGTAACCAAGCAGATGAGAATGGTTTACCTCCGCTCTTAAATAACCTGGTAACGAGAGGAAGCTTCGACAATACACATATTTTCTTTAATTTAGCTGTAATACAGTATTACAAGCAATGCAGTTAGCAATTAGCAAAGTTGATGTAATGTATTTTAATGAGTAGCATTTGCTGGGAAATGACAATTTTGGCGCTATTGTGCACAGTAAATGTCACACATGATGTTCTATAGCATTAACTTAATAACCTTTTTGAGTCTGGAGTGTTGAGATGCCTTTAATGTTTCTATTTTTTCTCATATCACATTGGTTGGTGAAGGTTGGTCATTTAACTGTTTAAATTAGGATATATATTAATTACAAATTAATGACCAGAATCGGTTTTATTGGCAGGCATTGCCGTTATTTAGTGTAGAAAACACTAAATTAAGTCATTGAAAAAAGTTGAAAAAGAAGAAAAATGATGGTAATTTTTAGTTTCTGTTAAATCTTCTCATTCATTCCTTCCCTATATTTTCAACTGGTATGTCTCAAAGACAAGAAAGGAACTGAGAAATGGCAATGCTATGGGAAAGTACTCATTCAGGGCTTAGTCTATAGAATGTCGGCTTATTTACTGCCCATATACAGTAGACATTTGATGTAACATACCACTATGACTCTATTACAAGGTTAAGGTCAGTTCCGAAATGCCAGGCTCCCTTACACAGTAGAAGCAGTAAAATTCAGACATATGTTTTATTCTTTCTGCTACTTCCATAAAATGATATCCAGATGTGGACTCCTTGCTCACTGTGCCTTAGGGAGTTATCAGCTACACCCTACTGATGAGGCCCAGCTAAGGTCTTAATATACATCTGGGGTTTGCTTATTGAGGGTAGAATTGGCTGGTATTTCGGGGCTTGGGTCACTCTTGTGAGTGAGACCGGACTGATATACTACAGGATATTTCTCCCTGTGAAGGACACGCATGAGCTAAAAGAGGTTGCTCTGAGAGTGGGTTATCATATCCATAGAACTAACTTATTAGTTTGTTCTCTGATTGAACACCTCTATTTTTTGGTGTTGCTTATGAAAATGACCCTTTGGGTTTAATATCTCTAAGGGTTAATAGGGGGCCCCAGATGTGGACTCATTTCTTACTGTACATTAGAGAGTTATCAGTTACACCCTACTGATAAGGCCCAACTAAAGCCAAAACATATGTCTGGGGTTGGCTGTTTCTCTTGTTCAGAGTAGCTTGGTATTTCAGGGATGGATCACTCTATTGAGTGGGACCAAGCTGATATACTACATGATATTTCTCCCTGTGAAGGACACAAATGAGCTAAATGGGGCGGCTTTCAGTGGGTTATCATGTCCATAGAACTAAACTATTAAGGTTAGTATATTCTCTGATGGAGTCACTTCCATAAATTATGCTGACTTCCCTAGGCATGTTGAACAAAGGGTTCACTTTTGTATTATGAAAAACAACTTAGAAAGGACCAAACAAGGCCAAGTAAGAGTGAGAGATACACCCCTGAGAACAGTCAATACTAAATAGAAGATCAAATTGGATGCTAACTATTCAGTGTACACTTAGGTTTTTGCTCACTTGAGCTATGGTAGAGGAGAATATCATGTAGCATATGAGCATGACCCCACCTCCAACCCACTACAGGCCAGACTTAAAATGTTAGTCTAGAGACTGGAAAACCATCTCTAAACTGGAGCTTATCCAATATTTTACAAAATCTGGCTCATACACCTCACTTCCTTACACTTTGAAACCAAGTTGTGCAGCAAATATGCACCTGCAAGTAAATGTGTTCTATCTTCTGACAGGATTTCAAAAGTTTGGTAGGAGCTCCCAGCATAATGAAAACCTGATATATCCAGAGTAAGTTTTATAATATCATTTTTAAATCACAATAAACTGAAAAGTGGTTATAATGAGCTGTAATACTTAAAAGTTACAGAAGCTGGACATACAAATTTGGACTCACTAACATGCCTATATTTAAAGGACCACTGCAGTTCAATAAAAAAGGCATTGCTTGACCATGGCCATTAAATATTTTTTGTTAAAATCTGATGTTTTTGGGGACATTCTTTCTAAGTACAGGAATCCATTTTGTGTTTGTTACATCACTGAATCATGGATGTGTGTTTTAGCTGTCACTGGAGGAAGCAGCAGGGAAGAGGGAGCCTTTGTTAAGATAATTGGAAAAGATTGAAATTTACACCACACCCCATTTGTGTGACTGGCTTAAAAGCAAACTCCTTGTTTGAGAAAATGCAACCATATTTCTTCAGAAAGTAAACGTCCCTCTCACATTCATCTTCCATCTATATCATGGATTTGCCTGGGTCCTGCAGAGGCATAGCAATGTATTTTTTCTAATTAAAAAGTAGCTGTATGAAAATAATTCTGGGGTGAGGTCACGCCCAGGATGGGGCTAGTCTCAATGTTGAGCTAGTCGGGCAAACAACGCCACTACTCTCTTAGAGGGAAAATTTTTCCTAACATTGCTTAATCACTAAGAAGAGCAACAAAAAGGAAATACCAGCCCATTTTGCTACACAGCCTATTCAGGGGATATTCTGGTTGGCCACGCCGCACGCGGGGACAGACCAGTGTGCAGAGGTGCGCTGGTGTGATGATGGAGGTGTTTCCACTGTGGAGACGATATCCAGCCCGGATGTTTGGAGTTGTAGGTGGCGGGTGGAACTTGGGATCAAATGCTTAGTAGAGGGGGAAAGAAACGCTGAGGAACCGGTGAGGAGGGTATATCCCACGAGCTCTTTCCCTTTTACATTTTACAGCTGGCGCCGGTATTAAGAAAAGTGAAGTGAAATCAGAGAAGCAGTCATAGACGCAGAGGAGGAGCACAGAAGCTGCAACGCTGTATTCACAGAAATACAACATGGGGGTAAGCCTCCTCATGCCACCTGCTATTTAAAGTGTGCAAAGGATTAGGTGGGCTGGTATCTCCATGAACACCCGCTTTGATTTTTGGTGAATATGGGGTAAATTGCTCTCAACACCCTATTGAAGAAGATATCCAGAATTTACAACCATTTACAATTTTGTTCCAACAATTGAAGGAGTCTGGTGGCGTGTTCATAAACTGAACTTTACAACACCTGATTACCCTATTGGGTCTTATTTACAGCTATATAGTCTCAGTCTTCATGAAGTCTTATACAGAGTCTGTATGGAACTTTATGTAACAGAAGCTTGTGAAAAGCTGAAAGTTTTTTGGTTCCGCTCCTTTCATGAAGAGGGCTTTATAACTGGTTTTAGGACAATAGTACAATATTTTTATTAGAAGTTAAAACTAAACTGACTGTTTAATGTATGATAATCAAGCTGACATTGAGGATACTAAAGCTATGTTACATATGTGAACAAGCAGACATACAGTCAGGTCCATAAATATTGGGACATCGACATAATTCTAATCTTTTTTGCTCTATACACCACTACAATGGATTTGAAATTAAACGAACAAGATGTGCTTTAACTGTAGACTTTCAGCTTTAAATTGAGGGTATTTACATCCAAATCAGGTGAACGGTGTAGGAATTACAACAGTTTGTATATGGGCCTCCCACTTTTTAAGGGACCAAAAGTAATGGGACAGATTAACAGTCATAAAACAAACTTTCACTTTTTAATACTTGGTTGCAAATCCTTTGCAGTCAATTACAGCCTAAAGTCTGGAACGCATAGACATCACCAGACGCTGGGTTTCATCCCTGGTGATGCTCTGCCAGACCTCTATTGCAACTGTCTTCAGTTCCTGCTTGTTCTTGGGGCATTTTCCCTTCAGTTTTGTCTTCAGCAAGTGAAATGCATGCTCAATCGGATTCAGATCAGGTGATTGACTTGGCCATTGCATAACATTCCACTTCTTTCCCTTAAAAAACTCTTTGGTTGCTTTTGCAGTATGCTTCGGGTCATTGTCCATCTGCACTGTGAAGCGCCGTCCAATGAGTTCTGAAGCATTTGGCTGAATATGAGCAGATAATATTGCCCGAAACACTTCAGAATTCATCCTGCTGCTTTTGTCAGCAGTCACATCATCAATAAATACAAGAGAACCAGTTCCATTGGCAGCCATACATGCCCACGCCATGACACTACCACCACCATGCTTCACTGATGAGGTGGTATGCTTTGGATCATGAGCAGTTCCTTTCCGTCTCCATACTCTTCTATTCCCATCACTCTGGTACAAGTTGATCTTAGTCTTATCTGTCCATAGGATGTTGTTCCAGAACTGTGAAGGCTTTTTTAGGTGTTGTTTGGAAAACTCTAATCTGGCCTTCCTGTTTTTGAGGCTCACCAATGGTTTACATCTTGTGGTGAACCCTCTGTATTTACTCTGGTGAAGTCTTCTCTTGATTGTTGACTTTGACAAACATTCACCTACCTCCTGGAGAGTGTTCTTGATCTGGCCAACTGTTGTGAAGGGTGTTTTCTTCACCAGGGAAATAATTCTTCGGTCATCCACCACAGTTGTTTTCCGTGGTCTTCCGGGTCTTTTGGTGTTTCTGAGCTCACCGGTGCGTTCTTTCTTTTTAAGTATGTTCCAAACAGTTGATTTGGCCACACCTAATGTTTTTGCTATCTCTCTGATGGGTTTGTTTTGTTTTTTCAGCCTAATGATGGCTTGCTTCACTGATAGTGACAGCTCTTTGGATCTCATGTTGAGAGTTAACAGCAACAAATGCAAATAGAACACTTGAAATGAACACTGGAGCTTGTATCTGCTCTTTGTAAATGGGATAATGAGGGAATAACACACACCTGGCCATGGAACAGCTGAGCAGCCAATTGTCCCATTACTTTTGGTCCCTTAAAAAGTGTGAGGCACATATACAAACTGTTGTAATTCCTACACCGTTCACCTGATTTGGATGTAAATACCCTCAAATTAAAGCTGAATTAAAGTCTGAAAGCACATCTTGTTAGTTTCATTTCAAATCCATTGTGGTGGTGTATAGAGCCCAAAAGATTAGAATTATGTCGATGTCCCAATATTTATGGACCTGACTGTAAATCCTCTTTGCCTTCTGGTAATTCTATACTAGCATTTACCATATGAAAAAGGAAAAATTTGATCTGTTGGCATCTTTGTAATATTTCTATTGGGAGCCATCTAAAGATACATTGCCTTACCCTTCATAAGATCATAAATAGATTTTATGTTGGAATTCTATACTGTGGAAGTTTATGAATGGTTAAGAACGCTTTTGATTCCCTTTTTATAAAGGACTTTATGAAACTGCCTGAACCTTTGGGATAATAATGTTATAACTTATTCTTTATTATATGATTGGCGGATAGCGTCAAATTACTACTTAATGTAAGATTATTACGTTGATATTGAGGTTTTGTTACATATATAAGTAAGCAGATATAAATATTTCCTGCTTTGTGTTAACCTTTCCCCTTTGAATGGTGTAGAAGTATAGAGGTTACAAATAGCAAGGATTTGCTGTGTGTTTAATTAGCCGTTTATTTTATGAGTTAGATTTATATCCTGATATGTTTTTTTTTGTTTTTTTTAATATTGGATAAATAGAGTAGTTCTAAAAGAAAAAAACACTGGTAAGAACAAGAGAAGGCATTTATCCCTTTGGTTTAGTATAGTTATCAACATGAAAGGTAAAGATACTCAACCTGCTAGAGGCAAAGCAAGTAAAAAAATGTCTAAACAAATAAAAAATCCTACTGATTTTTTTCATCAGGGAATAAATCTGTTTGTAAAGATAAGATGAATTTGACTTCCTCCTCTCAATCTCCTCTGGACCTCTCGATATCTCCGGATGGTAAGCAAGGTGACTCGAGCTTAGAAGAGGATATTGTTAGTGAGGATACTAGCGGAAAGCTACTGACAGTAAATACTTTAAAAGTCTTGTTTAAAGAATTTCAAACTACTATAAAGGAAGATTTATCCCAAGAAATTGCTAATAATGCCAAAGCTATAGGAGGTTTACTAAGCCGAACTGTTGATTTGGAGCAGACTCAGGAAAAATGTATTAAATATAATGAAAAGTTAAAAAACAAACTCAAAGAGTTGAAAGTAGAAATACAAAAATTAAAAACTCTGAATTTAAGAACCATTGAGTTCGAAAAGAGACACAATATCAGAATCAGAGGCATTTCAGAAGAAGTTAGGTTTAAAGACTTATTACATTATTTCATTTTTTCTGAGTCTAGTTAACAATAATAGGTTTTCTGAACCTCCTATAGAAAAAGTGTATCGCATACTTCTTCTAAATATGTTAAGTAAAGACACCCCAAAAGAAGTCCTAGCAAAGATCCATAATTTGGCATATAGGGAAGTTATCTTAAAAACCTCCTTTACTAAAAAGATTTTTGATCCCTCTTATGAACATCTAAAAATGTTTGCAGATCTATCAGGGGAGACATTAATGCAAAGGAAAAAGTTTCCTCCCATTACTAAAATATTGAGAGAGGATAAGATCCCATATAAATGGGCATTTCCCTGAAACGAATCATCTCATAAAACAACCAGAGACATACAATTAGTAAAGTGGAAGAAGGAGAAAAACTATTAAAATCTTGGAGATTGAATAAGTAAATAATAGGAATTCTCTTAAGATGAAAGATGTTGTCTTTTTAAGAATAAAGTACTCTATCTAAAGTCCAAGGCCAGATCCATCTCTGATTAAAAAATCTAAATATTTCAACTCTATTATTGCTAAATTTCAATTATATGATATCTGGAGGATTTTGCACACTGATGAGAGAGACTATACATGTTTTTCACCACACTTCCAGACCTACTCCAGATTAGATTATATTTGAGTAGGCTTGGAGACTCGTAGTGATGTCGCGAACATCAAATTTTCGGTTCAGTGACTCTTTCTGGCCACAATAGTGATGGGAAAGTTGTTTCAAGGGGACTAACACCTGGACTGTGGCATGCAGGAGGGGGATCCATGGCAAAACTCCCACGGAAAATTACATAGTTGATGCAGAGTCTGGTTTTAAGCCATAAAGGGCATAAATCACCTAACATTCCTAAATTATTTGGAATAACATGCTTTAAAACATCAGGTATGATGTTGTATCGATCAGGTAGTGTAAGGGTTACACCCGCTTCACAGTAACAGACCAATCTCCCTGTTTAATGCACCGCAAACAACCGCAAACAGTCCCTTTGCACAACCGCAAACTCCCCATTTGCACAAGGTTGGATACCAAGCTAGCCATATCCCGTTCCTTGTCCTCACTGATGTCATTGAAGGTCTCTTCCTCCACCCAGCCACCAAGGGTCCCCGAAAGGTGACACAAGCCCCCTGGGATGCCTGCTGTGTTTGGTCTTCCACCTCCTTAAAGCCACCTTCAGACTCCTCTCTCTGCGTTGCCTCTGTCTGCGTTATTATAAGGTGTGTACTGTTAAGTAGTACTATTCCTATCGGTTTAATCCCTGTTACGTCCACTATTAGGGGACGTGTATATGGCATGGATTTTTGGAACAGGGAGATGGAAAAAGATGCTTGGTTGGTCCTCCCACTTCAAATTTGGGGCACTGCACATGCAATCTAAGGTGCCACCAGATAGGAGTGGTGTATTAAGTTGTACTATTCATTCCTATCAGATTAATACATGTTACGTCACCTATCAGGGGACGTGTATATGGCATACATTTTTGGAACAGGGAGATGGAAAAAGATGCTTGGTCGGTCCTCCCACTTCAAATTTGGGGCACTGCGTGTGCAATCTAAGGTGCCACCAGATAGGAGTGGTGTATTAAGTTGTACTATTCATTCCTATCAGTTTAATACCTGTTACGTCACCTATCTTTCCTCCCAATAGCACATTCTATTTGTCATCAACCGGCCTGTGTGTATTTAGAGAACCACACTTTAAGGCCCTTAACCTGGGACAAGGTGGCTTGGCTGTAGGCAGGCAACTGATATTCAATCGATTACAGTCAAAAAAGGGTTGTTTTATGTCACTGTACACTACGGTTCTACCAGATATGAGTGTCCCTGTGCACTGGCAAACGTTGGCAGAGTAGATGCAATAGGCTTCCCACACACCTGTAGGCAGGCAACTGATATTCAATCGATTACAGTCAAAAAAGTGTTGTTTTATGTCACTGTACACTACGGTTGCACCAGATATGAGTGTCACTGTGCACTGGCAAAAGTTGGCAGAGTAGATGCAATAGGCCTCACACACACGCCTGTAGGCAGGCAACTGATATTCAATTGATTACAGAAAAAAAAGTGTTGTTTTATGTCACTGTACACTACGGTGGCACCAGATATGAGTGTCACTGTGCACTGGCAAAAGTTGGCAGAGTAGATGCAATAGGCCTCACACACACACCTGTAGGCAGGCAACTGATAATTAATCGATTACAGAAAAAAAAAGGGTTATTTTATGTCACTGTACACTACAGTTGCACCAGATATGAGTGTCACTGTGCACTGGAAAAAGTTGGCAGAGTAGATGCAATAGGCCTCACACACACGCCTGTAGGCAGGCAACTGATATTCAATCGATTACAGTCAAAAAAGGGTTGTTTTATGTCACTGTACACTACAGTTGCACCAGATATGAGTGTCACTGTGCACTGGCAAAAGTTGGCAGAGTAGATGCAATAGGCCTCACACACACGCCTGTAGGCAGGCAACTGATATTCAATCGATTACAGTCAAAAAAGGGTTGTTTTATGTCACTGTACACTACAGTTGCACCAGATATGAGTGTCACTGTGCACTGGCAAAAGTTAGCAGAGTAGATGCAATAGGCCTCACACACACGCCTGTAGGCAGGCAACTGATATTCAATCGATTACAGTCAAAAAAGGGTTGTTTTATGTCACTGTACACTACGGTTGCACCAGATATGAGTGTCACTGTGCACTGGCAAAAGTTGGCAGAGTAGATGCAATAGGCTTCACACACACGCCTGTAGGCAGGCAACTGATATTCAATTGATTACAGTCAAAAAAGTGTTGTTTTATGTCACTGTACACTACGGTTGCACCAGATATGAGTGTCACTGTGCACTGGCAAAAGTTGGCAGAGTAGATGCAATAGGCCTCACACACATGCCTGTAGGCAGGCAACTGATATTCAATCGATTACAGTCAAAAAAAGTGTTGTTTTATGTCACTGTACACTACGGTTGCACCAGATATGAGTGTCATTGTGCACTGGCAAAAGTTGGCAGAGTAGATGCAATAGGCCTCACACACACGCCTGTAGGCAGGCAACTGATATTCAATCGATTACAGAAAAAAAGGGTTGTTTTGTGTCACTGTACACTATGGTTGCACCAGATATTAGTGTCACTGTGCACTGGCAAAAGTTGGCAGAGTAGATGCAATAGGCCTCACACAAACAGGCATGTAGGCAGGCAACTGATATTCAATCGATTACAGTCAAAAAATTGTTGTTTTATGTCACTGTACACTACGGTTGCACCAAATATGAGTGTCACTGTGCACTGGCAAAAGTTGGCAGAGTAGATGCAATAGGCCTCACACACACGCCTGTAGGCAGGCAACTGATATTCAATCGATTACAGAAAAAAAAGGGTTGTTTTAGGTCACTGTACACTACGGTTGCACCAGATATGAGTGTCACTGTGCACTGGCAAAAGTTGTCAGAGTAGATGCAATAGGCCTCACACACACGCCTGTAGGCAGGCATATGCAATTAGATTACACAGAAAAAAATAATAAAATAAAATAAATGATGTTCTAGCCCTAAAAAGGGCTTTTTGGGTTGCTGTCCTTGCATCAGATATCAAATGAGTCCTTCGGGTGTGTAGTGAAAGCTAAATACACAGCCTGGCTATCTATTTCCCTATTAAATCAGCAGCAGGTAGAATATATGTCCTCTCTCAACGAATGTAGCTTCAGAATGATTCTAAAATGGAGGCTGTCCTTCAGATGGAAGGCCCTGGAAGGGAGTGTATGCTGCTGATTGGCTGGAATGTGTCTGCTGACTGTAAGGTGCAGGGTCAAAGTTTCCTCAATGATAAAGAATAGGGGGCGGACCGTAAAGCGCATGTGTTCGCCTTTCGTTGCGAACGCGAACATGCGAAAATCGCGCAAATAGTTCTCCGGTGAACTGTTCGGGACATCACTACCCGAGAGTATGGACAGACCTTGCTTTGGTAAAATTAGATCTTAGAATTAATTACTCCAGACCTCCTCGAAGATCTTGGATACTGGATTATTCCTTGTTACAATCAGATACAGATATAAAAAAGAAATTGAGCAATTTTGTGCTCAAAATAATAACTCAGTAAATTCAAATTGTACTCTATGGAACGCTTATAAGGCCTTTTTAAGTGGAATCTTGATTAAGTTGCAAAGTCAAAAGAAAAAATATAGGGGTTTCCCTTTGAGTGAATTACATGTTCAATTATTTAAATTGGAAAAAAGAAATAAAATTAATCCCAATCAGAAAGATTCCGAACATTAGGGAAATACAGTTACAAATAAAAAAAATAATCAATTAAGAACAGATATTCAGTCTGGTTGTTTCAACAAAGTATATATCATTATGGGAACAAAGCCGGCAAATGCTGGCAAATCAATTTAAAATGACGCATAAAAGAACAAATATAGATCAAATTTATAGAGAAGGGAAATGTCTATCTAGACCAGATCACATAGCAAGTGTGTTTGAGGAGTATTACTCCAAACTATATAATTTAAAAGTAGTTTGTAAAACCATCTTTAGAGGAAATTCAGGCATTTCTGAATAGGGTTGAACTACCTCATATATCCGAAACAGAAACTTTGATGCTTAATGCAGAGATTTTGGAAAAATAAATTTGAGAAGCTATTTTAAAACTGAAATTGGGTTCAGCTCCAGGACCCGATGGGTATGTTAACCGATTTTACAAACTTTTTGCTAACATTCTGATTCCTCATTTGAAAAACGTATATAATGAAATTAAAAATCAGGGGTATGTTCCATCCAAAATGACAGAGGCCTTGGCTGTCACAATACTAAAGCAAGAGCGAGATAGGCCGGAATGTAAACACTGCAATCTATCTTGCTCTTGAATGTTGATCTAAAGATATACTCAAAAGTTTTGGCTGACCGTCTGGGCTCTGTCGTAGATAGATTAGTTGCCTATGATCAATCTGGCTTTATAGGTGGTAGACAGGGGGCAGATAACACTCGTAGGATATTTGATCTGATATCCTTTGTGGATGTATGCAGAATTCTGTTGGTGTTCCTATCAATGGATGTTGAAACAGCCTTTGACCGAGTCGGATGGGACTTTATAGAGCAAGTTTTTGTGAAATATGGTTTTGGAGCCTTTGGCTCAACTGCCATTAAGGCTCTGTATTCAACCCCGTCCGCCTCGGTCATAGGCACAGGCTTCAAAACAAATAGAATTATGATTACCAATGGGATCAGACAAGGCTGCCCCGTCTCCCATTATATTTGTGCTTATATTGGAATCACTTGCGGCTTCTATTAGAGACAACAATGAGATCGAAGGTATAAGAATTGATAATGTAACTCACAAGATAATGATGTATGCAGATGATGTCGTGGTTTCAATATCTAATCCATCTAAGTCTTTGAAAATGTTGCATAAACTGATAGACTTGTATAGTAAAGTTTCTAACTATAAATTAAATATTACAAAATCTTACATTTTGAGTTTTTATATTCCTAAGATTGAAAAACAATCCCTGGTGTCTGTATTCAACTACAACTGGTTAGCAGTGAGTTTTACTCATCTAGGTATTGTGTTTTATAACAATATACCTAAAATGATTAAGAATAATTATAAACAAGTGTTAACTAAAATATTAGATACAGTAGCTTCATGGAAACATTTAAAATTATCTTTATTCAGCAGAATTGCCATGGTAAAAATGACTTTATTACCGAAATTCAATTATGTAATTAGGTCAATTCAATTTTCTTTATCTAAAACTCGAATACAACAATTTCAAACAGTTGTGGATGGATGCATACACCAGGGAAAAATGTAAATAGAAAATTCAATAGAGGAGGTATGGCTTATCCAATGTTGCAGACGTAGCAAGATGCAACGATGTTGTCTCATTTGCTTAAATGGTTAGACCCTTCTGACCCCGGGCAATGGTTAAATGTGGAAAAAAATGTGGTTTCTAATGGTCTGTTGAGATCTTTTATCTATAGGAAATAGCCACATAATTAAATATTGTTAGATGGAGCGTGCTTAATTAAAGAAATTATGAAGTTTTGGTTCAATTTTAAACCTAGATTGAAAATATTGCCATTTCCAAGACCGATTCTACTGCTGCAATTATTGGAAGTAGATTTAAAGCTATCATTCCTTAAAGAATGGGCCAAATATGGTATATATGAGCAGAAAGATTTGTTTATTGATGACATATAGGCATCCTTTCAAGGCTTGAATAAGACATTTAATCTTCCAGGAAAATGTTGGTTAGAGTATAATAGACCTAAAGTATAAAGAATCAGTCTACTTTTTATTTGAGTTGAGACCTTTAACTAAGTGGGAAAGACTCATTACAATGAGAAAAAAAACACACTTAATTTCTAGTTCTTACAATATAGTAAGAGAAGAAATGGATAAATCGATGTTCTGTAAGATTAAATAATGGGAAGTGTCCCTTAATAATAAATGGGCAGAAGATACTTGGTTTGGAGCAATGGCCCTGACAGAAAAATTGATCAAAAATGTGTCATACAGAGAAGTTTATACCAAACTGATTAACCATTGGTACTTAGTTCCATTGAAAATTGCGCAGATTACTAATATTTTAAATACAAAAATTTGCTGGAGAGATTGTGGACAAATAGGTTCTAAATTCAACGTTTGGTGGGAATGTCCTCATATCCAGAAATTTCGGAAGGATTGTTCAAGGCAGATTGAAGATATAATTAAGATTCAGTTACCTTACTCTCCTGTAATGTATCTGTTTCACATTTTTCCAAACAATCTTGGATATAAAGGCATTTTGTTATGCAAATTGTAATGTCTGCTAAATTATTGATTGCTAAAAAATGTAATCGGTCTTCTGTTCCCAGCTGGAATGAGATTATATGTATGACTGGAAGAAATAGAGATTTAGAGAGATCACTTAAAAAGAAGGGATTTATTGTTATCAAGGAGTATAAATGTAAAAAATATGCGTTCATGACATTGAGCCATCCTATCAGTCTTATTAAATTGCGATTCAGCAAATTTAAAAGGGTGCTATTTAAGCACATAGCATATTTTTTTACAGAAATGTTTAATTAGTGAACTTCTATCCAAAAGCAAGGTCTTCACTAACTAAAAACTTCTGTAAAAAAAATATGCTCTGTGCTTATATAAAGCCCTTTTACAGTTGCAGAATCACAATTTAATAAGGCTGTATATTTCCAGTATAAGAACTAATATCATCTTTATGCCAGTGTATGTATTAAATGTCGATGTTTTATAATTTGTAAATTGATGGTGTTTAAGAGATTTGTTTTAGTGTTTGTATCTTAAAAACAATAAAAAAATATTAAAAAGCAAAAAACTAGCTGTATGACTTTTTGATTAATTACGCTTTTAGTTAGACTCAAAGTTTTAAAACAAATATTTGTTTCCATTGTACAGTGGACCACATTATGTTTATAAAGTTCTATACAATGCAATTAAATATTTACATTGATACAGATAATATGAAATGTAATTAGGCACATTATAATTAGAATGTAACTAACTGAAGCATAATAGAATAGAAATTAATTAGAGGTAACTAATTACATATTTTCATAATATAATATTAAACATGGTAAAAGGTACTAATTAGCACTTGAAAGGTGCAAGTAGGAAGCAATTAGTGATATCTCTATCTGACCAGTACACAAAGGAAGTATAGTACAGAGTAACCAATGTAGGGTGCTTTGCAGTACTGAGCCCCCAATAAATGTGGCAAGCTCCCCGTGAGATTCAAATCACAAAAAGAAGTAATAAAAGGTCAGTATAAATGTAGAATGAATGTATACAAAAAAAAAATCTGAATGTTAAAAAGGACCAATTAATGTAGGCAGAAAGAAAAGAGACAGACAGATATAAGTAGATATAACAATCAAATATAGAGATAGCTAGATAGATAGATAGATAGATAGATAGATAGATAGATAGATAGATAGATAGATAGATAATACAATACTCTCTAAATTAACACAGTATCTCTGCTTAACCTGCAATAGTTAAACTGGAAATTGATGAGTCCTTGTTGGGAATGAAGTGTCTTAGTCAGAATGGCTGCTGCATTGTTTGTATGAATCCTGCGGGGGTATATAAGAGGTAGGAATTCCCTTCTCACAGTAGGAACAAAATTGCCAGGACTAAGATTGGCGCTCTTAGCTATAAAGTGACAAGCCCTGGTGTTTACATTTGTAGTAAGTATTCATATTTATTTATTTACATGTATGGATATTGTTGTGTATGTATGTAGAAGAGCTTAGAAGTTATAATGAATTATGGAACAATGGGCTATATTCTTCAAAATTAGACCATTATTTCTAATGAGGTGAGACATATACAATTCCTATATATTCCTTATTGTACAAACTTTTTTAAATTTGATAAGCGGTGCTTTTTTTCAATTTTATGGATAATAATTAAACTTGTCTTCAGTAAGGAGCTCATTTTTTTTTTTTAAAGTTTCCAAATAATTTTGTATGCTACCTAGTTAATAGATGTTTAATCATCTGGAAAGTGTCTTTATATCCAATTCCTATGCTATTCTATAGATGTTATTTACTTAAATTTGAACAATGTAGAATAAATATGGATATATATATATATATATATATATATATATATATATATATATATATATATATATATATATAAAATGTACAGTAAATAAATAGTGCATGTCTTCCCGTTTGGATGTCTAAAAAAAGTTAAAAAACATATTACCTTATTACTTATTGTTTTAACTTATTCAAATGGCAACACATATATACTATTTATATACTGTACTATTGTATTATTGGGGAGGGGGGGCTTCTATCATTCTTTCGCCAACCATAAGCTAAATTATGTTGTGGTATATATATATATATATATATATATATATATATATATATATATATATATATATATATATATATATATATATATATATATATATATATATATATATTGCAGTATATAGTGATACATTTTTTACTGGACAAACATATTCATTTATTATATATATACATCCTAGTAAATTGGAAATTATAAGATTTTCATATCAAAAGTTTTTTATTATTTATACAAAATAAAAAAGATCAAATCAAAACACTACATAAAATAACAAATACAAAATACATACAATCCAGTATAATCATTCTTACTAGACAACCATTTTTAATAAAACTACAGTCCACTTTTTGAAACCGAAAGGGAAAGTGACAGAGACAGGCGGAAAATGATTTATTTAAATTTCTTAATAGTTAAAAGCAATTTAAAAAACTGGAAGCAACTTTTTATCATTTTATATGGCGCTTATTCTGTAAAAATAAATAACCAGAGAACTGAATATGGAGTTACCCATTTCTTTAAATAAAATTCTTTGTCATTTTTTGTTTTGTTTTTTTAATTCACAATTATATATATATATATATATATATATATAATGTTTTTTTAAACCAAGTGATTGGATTAACTCCTACATTTTTTAAAACTTTTGAAATATTTTTATTTAAACATTTTGTTTAAAAAGCAGCATCATATTCATTAATGCATCATTAACAAATAATAATAAAAAAAACGTATTATTGTCATTATTTATTTTATTTCTAGAGCACCAACAAAATTGAAAGTCCCACACCTCTACTTAATGTAGTGATTGGTAGAACAGTAATAAATGGCTTGTGTTGCTTTAAGGGTTGCATTTAATGCAGCATGAAGCGCATGCAAAAAGCATATTTAAACACATTGTACCATATTACATGTTTTTCTTTTAAAAAAAGTCAATGTGCATCACTATTCACCCCCCCCCCCCCCTAAAGTCAATACTTTGTAGAGCCATCTATAGTTAATTCAGGTTTGAATACCTGCCTTCATTTTCAAGTATTAGCATTTAGTTTAATAGGTTATGCAAATACATTTTGTTTAACTAAGCCTCAACGGTGCCAAACTAAGTGCAAACAGATTAACTTTATTTAATTATGCCATCACAAGCCTAATTAGTCAAAATAAACTAAAAACATGGAGAGGCAGTGATGAATTGATTTTAGGTAAAGGAAGGAACAGTAGATAATTGTAATTTTGAGCATTCCTGGAAAAAAATGTAATTTGAACTATGTGTTCACGTAGAATACAGCTATATATTTATTTTAAAGGTTTATCTGTAACTATACTAGGAGCGTTTATTTTCTAGTTTGTCATCAATTAATAAAAGTTATTTAACCACAGCTAATGTAAAAATTAATTGACTTTCTAGTGTTTTAATGCCCTCTATTTCCAATGATGAAAATTGCATTAACATCACTTTCACTCCATCATAGCCCCTATATTATGTTAATAAATATTCAAATTAATATTTACAATAGAACAAGCTGTAGACCTTCTACCACCAGCAGCAGTGAAAAAAGATATATAAATACATAAATAATTAGTTTATACGGAATAGGAGTACATATTTTACTTTTCACTAAGTGTGTATTATTACTCTAATATGTTATACTATATTTATTTTTTTTAAATAATTTTTTCCCATTACCACTTAGTTTGTGAAAGCTATCAGCAATTATCAAGTGGTAATGTGAAAAAAACTGAGAACCACAGCCATATAAGAAGCTAGGACTTCTCTGTGCAATAGAACATGGGAAAGTGAGCCAATGAAACCCCTTTTTGTAGGTGAATGAATATAACAAATATACAAATAGTTATAACGGCAGCACCATTGATTAACTCGACTGCACTAAAATACCAACTTATCCAATCAGCTGACAACCCAAATAATTTTCTAAGCACTGCAACTTGAATTATTTTATTGAAGCCTACATAATTGTTTCTGTGGTACCTCTATTTAACTCGCCATTATTCTTAAAAAAGAAGAGTGGAATGGAGGTTGCAAGTTACTTTGCTATTCAATTGCCTTCCGTTTGCGTGCTCCGATGGAGTTACGTCCTACGAGCTACAATTCCTAAAGATTTATTAAATTGCAGCTTACTTCCCTCAAAGCCTTTGATCTTTCACGGCTGCAAGAGTTGCGGATGCCAAAAATCACGATTCGCTTTTTAATTGCTCCGATTTGGGCTTCTGTCAAGCCCATAAATGGCTAAACTCGAACCACAGGTTACTTGCCCCAAGGAGGTGTCCCAATGGGCTTACTTACAAATCATAGCACTTTAAAAGCAAATAAAAAAAGCAATCCTGTACTTTTATTAGAAGTGAAAGTGATTTTAGGCTATTAGGAATTAATAGCACAACATTCTCAAGCTCGCAAATTGGCCCAAATAAATACTTTATTTCATGTTAAATTTTCGTCATAAAGTCCTTCGAGCATCACCCTTCAAGCCCGTAGGACTTTGGAATCCATCCTCCATATTTAATTGATGTCCTACGGGCTTGAATAACGAGTTACGGTCTTGGAGGTCATTCAAGCCCGTAGGACTTTGGACGGAAATTAAATATGAAATAAAGTATTGTATTTTGGCAACGTGCAAGCATGAGAATGTTGCGCTTTTAATTGTAATGTTAGCCTTTGTGTTCCCCATCGTTTACAGGGCTTTACAGTGCTGTATTGATTTTATATTTGTTTTTACAGTGCTCTGAGTTTGCGCAGTTGAACCACGAGTTACAGGCTTGCAGCCCCGATCATGATTTGCGGGCCCAGACAATTGAATAGCCAAGTAAACATAGAGCAACCCGAGGACGCAACTCGATCACAGGAAATCAGTGATTTGCGATCGAGTTAAAGCCCCGAATTGAATGAGGCCCTTTATACTGTAAAACCCTGGTGTTCAATCAGTTATGACCAAAGGTTCAATTAGAATATCATTTTATTTTATTTTTTTCGTTCTATAAGGTAACCTTTACTGGCTCCCGTAAAAGGATTATGAATACTAGGCCCATTTCAGAGTCTTAATTTTTTGTTATGAGATACACAAAATGTTGCATAATTTAGGATTCATGTAAATAATTGGGAAATGAAGCAATAGGATACATTTGTATAATTGGGAAATGAAGCACAAGACAACAATAGAAACTATCTGAAGATAATCATATCAATGGTAACTTTATTTTACTCATATAAAATATACTGGAATTTTTTTCATAACATTAACAATAACGATCTAACAAAACTCAAGTTCAACCAAAATTGGAGAGCAAAAAGCATCTCTTTTTAACTTACCCCCGTCATGATGCTCTGTATCAAGATAAAGCCTCCAATTGGGTCTATTAAATCAATCAGGCAGTTAATGTAAGATAAAAAATAGTAATATATTGAAGCTTAATAATTATCACCCTTATTAAATTGCAATTAGGCAAATTCTAAAGGGCTTTATATAAGCACATAGCATATGTTTTTTACAGACGTTTTTAGTTAGTGAATTTCTATGCAAAAGTAAGATCTTCACTAACTAAAAACTTCTGTAAAAAAATATGCTCTGTGCTTATATAGAGCCCTTTAGAATTGGCCGAATTGCAATTTAATAAGGCTGTAAATGTCAATACTGTAAAATCTTAAGACTATTCTTTAACAATGCTGCAGGTCAATATATTCCCTTTGGGTGACTTCTAACATTGTACATGCTTTACTTGTGATTTTCAGAAAGCACACAATGTTCTGGTCTCAGAGACCCCTGCAAGTGGTGGCTTTCCTTGCAATCGCCTGTTTTGCTTGTCTTATTGCATCAGAAAACACTGAAAGGTAAGAATATTTATGATATATAATAGTTGCTTCTTGTTTAAAATGCTTTAATATGCAGGGACCAGTCATATAAGATAAGAACCTGTTTACAAGATGTGGACAAAAGGCTTACCTCACTTTTTAGGCTCACTTTCCATCAGAATAAGGATGTACACATCACAATGAATGGAAAAGTAAACATGTAATTTGAATATCCAGTTTTGCAAGCCCTTTCATACCAAAGTGAGTACACAGGCACACCCAGTCACATATACATACACAAGGATACATTTACAGACACTAAAGTCTACTGCAGGGGGAATAGAAATATAGTATTACATGTTGATTGTTATTCACTTATATTGGGTCAAAATAAAATCAATACAGCTTTTAAGTCTTACATTTGAAGTTTAGTCTTTAGTTTTCAACAGATATGCTGCTCTCCGTCCACCGATCATGTATATTGAGGGGAAGGGAGAGAATCTGCACAGGAGGATTGTCCTTGCAGGAGTGTTCTTTTTTTTTGCCTTCTGATTTTATTGCTAGTAAATAATTACATTAACAAATGAAACCCTATTGTTTTGTCACTACAGTACCCCTTTAATTATAGTTCTAAATGCATTCTCGGAAAACAGGTAGCATAAATCTTATGTTGTTGAGAATTGCTAAGATTTCAAAATATATCCTATTAATTGCTGGATTGTTACAAGTTAATTATTTTACAAATCAAACAAAATAAAGGAAGATATTTGGAAAAGAAGAGTCATACTTTGGTTTACCTCATTTACTGTCAAAAAGATCCCACTACCTGGATAATGTAACTCATTTTGAGCAATATGTTATTACTGTATATCACGGGTGTAGGAACTGGAGGAAACGCGGGGGACAAATCCCCCCCCAGATTTTTCAATATGTGTAGAGAAGCAGTTGTGTAATATTTTTATACTATGCCCCCCCCAGGGTTTCTTTGGCTCCTACACCCATATGCAAGTGTCAGATTCACTAAAGGACCAGAATGAGATGGCCAGTATGTATTCAGCAGAGTGGTGGGGGATGGCTGGGAAGGGGGGTTGGTAAAGGTGAGGAGAGAGATTATATACAGGGAGAAAGCTGAATATGGAGAGGGGTGATGATTGCAGGCAGGGTAAACAGGCAACAGATTTAAAAAAGAAAGCGATTGAGACAGGTTGGCGAAAAACGGAGAAAAGGTTGTGTTAGTAGGAGGACAAAGAGATGGGCTGATAGAGACAGAGGGAGAAAGATGTAAAAGTATAGGGAGATGGCTAAGTGCCAGTGAGGGAGAAGGCTTTGGAGAACAGAACAAAATTTCCATATAGAATGAAGGAGAATGAGATATGAATTAGTTGCACCCTCATGCCAGCCATCTTGGGCATATGCCTTGTTGATGATTTTGGAAATTAAGCCCTGGCTGCCTACGACCTCCATTGTATGGATTTGAACTTTTATCTCTATAAAATTAAAAGATAATGTGCTGTGCTACCACATAATACTGGGATACATAATCTGCTATATCAAATAATACTATTATCATCGATATAGGACAAACTACTATAACTATCTTGTCTCTTTTATTTTAGTGAGAGATCAGTTGCAGAGCATCAGCTAATGCATGACAAAGGACAGGCCATTGCAGACAGAAACCGCATCAAATGGTTACAAGGTTTACTGGAGACCGTTCACACCCGGAGAGATGTTCCTGTGCTGAGGAATTCCCACCGAGAAGCACGAGAAATAAACTATAAGAAGCAACAAAGGGACAAATTAATGAGGAGCATTAGGAATTTGCAATATAAGGATGCATTTATTGCACGCAGTAAAAAGATGGTAGAATGAAAGTCTTGAGTGCCTTGCAATCATAATGAATGGTTTAGTAATTACATTTCAAGCAAAATGTAACTGTTTCAGCCTAACAATATGTCAATTAATAGTTTGGTGTATGCGGGGTTGTAGGTCAGTTTGATTTTACAAACAGAGTAATTCATCAGAGGTTAAAATTAAAAGGTAAATCACTTTTAGATGACATTAATTAATTAATTGATTAGTTAAACTATACAATTGTTAGATACCAACATGTTGTATTTTATCATTAAACTGAAAGGCTATTCTATGATTAATCAACTGACAAGATGTATTAAGATTTCTGTTATTGAATCTACTTACCTACCTTTGACCTTTGAAAAGTATTATATTTTATAAAGTTTGTGCAATAGTGCGGCCATCTGTCTTCCAAGAAAAATTAATAATTTGAGTGAAAGAATAAATTAATCCCAATGCTTTACCTGGCATTTCAAAGTATTGGTATTAGGGACAAGGCAAATGCTTTTATTTCATCTCATAATAAGGCCATAGACAATTGTTTGCTTATTTGCATGTCCTAACCTAGGATCCTTGTCTGCAGCTTAACAACTGTTTAGTGGGTTGAATAAAGCAAGTTTGCAGGTCTTACGACGTCCTGCCTAAATTCTTGTTAGTTAATCATTTTTGAGGTATTGGATTAAACCTAATCGTACACTAATGTCAAATTTAGAAACAATATATAATGCATAAACAGTGTGCAATTATAATAAATTATAATTTATCTTTAATGAAGATATTTCACAAGCTAATTGTTTTTTTATTATATATATATATATATATATATATATATATATATATATATATATATATATATATATATAGGCTCAGGAGATTCATTCAGTTTGCAAACCTAACTTTCCCTCCTCTATAGCCTCCCTGTTATTTCTTAAAAAGGAAGTATTACTATCATGGCAGCATCCATGCACTAGCAACATCTGCTAGAATGGAAAATGTCTCTAAAATGCTGTACATAGTGTGTATTGTTGTTAGTTTTTTGCATACTTAACAAATATGTGAAGATTTTGCTAATCTACCATAGCCCTTTAAACAATATCCAAAAATAATTGAAGAAGCAGTAGAAGAAATAATTGGTACAAGAAACTTGTCTTTATAAAAATACAAAATAATTTTAATAAATAATGTGACTCCAGACACAGTTTAAGTTCCAACATAGCCCAAAAAAAGGCACATACAAAAGTACAAAAAAAACTACTATTCTTACCACTACCTGCCTAAGAAAAAACTATTTCAAATTCCTGCCATAAATATTAAAAGACCATTGTAGACTGCGAAAAACGTCATATGTGTGTAAAGTTTCTAACAAATTAACAACATTAGCAACCATGAGCATAAATGCATTTTAGATAAAATCTTTATTTTAGTAGGGGATGGGAGTTCCCTGGTGGTCGAGTGGTTAGGAATTTGGTGCTTTCACCTAGCAAGCTGGGTTTGCTTCCAGTCAGGGAACCAAGAGGTTGTACCACCCTGAAGCCAAGCAGGGTTGGGCCTGGTCAGTACTTGGATAGGAGACCACCTGGGAATACCAGGAGCTGTATGCTGTGGCTTACTGGAGAAGTAACTAGCAAGCCACTCCCGTATCTTTGCCATGAAAGCCAAGTAGATCAGCATGACTATGGACATAAAGATGTTCCTGGTGTGTTGTGGTCCATGAGGTCATGGAGAGTCGGACACAACTGAATAACGCAACAACAACCGAGATGTCCGCACAGGACACTTTCCCATAGACTCGGTAGAAGCCACTTACAAGTATAGTTTGGTCCTTTAATAAATAGATTTCATCAACCTACTAGTATAATCTTAGAAATATAAACGAGCTCCAACACATCTGAAGCACACCAGAGATTAATGTCCACAAAATGGCAGTACATGTAAGTCCCAATGCAAAATGGCCAGAACAGAGTGCAGTTTACCCTAATAAGACAATATACCTGGTTTATGTTTACATGTCTACAGTGCCTATTTAAACTTCAGATTGTTTATTTAAAGGGCCAAATATACTCTTTGATCTACACTTGAAAACAGGCAAATGTTTTAGTATGAAAAATAATACAGCCACTTATTATATGCAATGATACTGCATATCAGTCTACCATGACCCTGGCTGGCCTAACACTCATATACAATGCCATTGTGCTGTATGCCACACTGACACACTGTAAATACAAGTTGTTTTAGAAGTAATAATCTGAGTAACAAAGCATAAAATAGATTTATGATAATTAAAAGTTACTGTAAAACTTGAAAAGTTTGTTTAATAGCATGGGTCAGTGAAGGCCTCGTCCACTTACTACTTAAAGGGATATGGGAGGTTTCTGGATTTCACTAGGATTATAATATACCTGTGTATCTATGTACTTTATTTTACATATAAGCTCTGCCTTTGCTGCAAAAAATCAAACAAAAAGTACAATCTTAGATCTCCCCTCTGTAGCTAAAAAGACACAGACTCTGCGTACTTCCTGTGCAGTGTCTCACACTAACCAATCGGTGACCATCTCTCAGCAATATGCTACATCATGCTGCTGAGACCTGTTCACTGATTGGCTAATTTGAAAGCAGGTGTTTTTTTTTTACGATTTTACACAGAAAAAACAGTGCTTTTAAGCACTTCTTAATATATAGTATATAGTACATAGGTATATTATATTCCTGGTGAAAAGCAGAAACCTTCCATATCCCTTTAAAATTGTCATTTTTATAAATTCATGAAATTTAAGAGTGATATTTTGCTTTGTTTATTCAATTGCAAGGCATTGTACATAATAACCATGGCAAAATCGCTAAAATGTTTTAGCAATGATGTTTAAGAACATTGCAAACTCAATTAAAATGTATGAGCCACACCATGACACAATCCCAAATTTGCATGGATGAATAGTTTGGCCTGTGGGTCCTCAAAATAAGGGCTTTGCTGGAAACCATTTTGCTGGACCCAGAGCAGCAAATGTGTAGGTAGGGGTGGGGGGAAGGGAAGAGGAAGGAATTTGCAGTGGGAGAAGACGTCTTGTGGGATAAAAAGAGAGCACAATGGATGTTGCAAAGGTAAAAACAGGGGCTTCATCTGCTTTACAGAGCTGAATGACAGACGAAGACCCACCAGAAAGCTTCACAAGAGAATGCAGACCAATCCGATCCACCTATTCAATTATTAAAAGTGATTTATGGAAAAGGTGACCTCTAAAGAAAATATGAGACTCAAAAAATAGCTTATCTCACTAGAAACTTGTGTGCAGTCTCAGTCATTCAACCCCCATTTATTAACAACTGAATAACATGCTAATTTCTGCATTAAAAAATGTCACATTTCAACATTTTTATGTATCCAAATCTAACCTGCCCAGAAGCCTTTTCCTGTATTTGTCATGTTGAGTCCTTAACAAAGACTTGGACCGGACACGTTCCTTTCTGCTACCCGAATGTCCCTCTTTTCACACGTTTAAGTACAAATGTAAAGGTACACATATAAATACAAATAATTACAACCAGTTATTTAATCTATTGGAAGTGTTAGATAATTGAGCTTGAATGCTGGCCATTTTAAGTATTACTTATTTGAAAATGTCCTCTCACCGTCCTAATAACTGTATCTTGTATGATTAATTACTCTTAAAGTGGAGTGTCAAATCACAACAGCATTTCCAGTTGGTGTATATTAGAAAAAAGATACAACTTAACACTTAAAAGTCACGTTCACATTATCATTTATCCAATTGGGTATGCTCTAACGCCTCATATGAAACCTAAAATGGGTTATTAGTTTAAAATACCACTGTGGTCATTTGTTTTGTTTTTCTATATGGACATTTTAATAAAATAAAAACCTACAAACTGTTTTCAGGGAGCAAAATAAAAAAATAACTCTTTTATAGTTTGTTACTCTTCTATGTAGTTATTACCGTGAGGTTGCAATTTTTCCCCCTGATAGTATATTCCTAGTTTCTCATATGGGTGTGACCTTACATACTACCGTATTTAGATTTCCATTAGTCCTGCTAAAAGCAATAGCAGTTGTAGCTGCTACATTCCCATTGTGCAGTTAGAGGTTTCCTCTGTATCTAATGTCTTCTCTCCCATGTCATGAAGGAGAAATCCCAAGACTAGTTGGATATACATGGTAATAAATGTGAGGTGGTATTATTTGTTTTCACTTTCTAAAAATGGCTGTTTTCTGGTGTAGCATTTTTGGGGTCCTCAAGTAAAATTAGATAGATAGAAATATGTATATATATATATAGATATGTAGAGATAGATAGATGTAGATAGATATAGATATGTAGAGATAGATAGGCAGTCAGACAGAGATTTGATAGATATAGATATGTATAGATACATATAGAAATATAGGTAGATATACTTTATAAAAAACTATAATAATAATATAGATACATATATAGACATATATATATATATATATATATATATATATATATATATATATATATATACACACACATATACAGTTAACCGGCACCCGTGGGGATTGGTAGATGCAGGATAAAAAAAAATGCTTGAGAGTTACATATAAAAGAGGCCTAGATTAGCAGCACATAGGATGCTCTGCTATGTATATTTGTCAGTGAGGGCAGTTCTAGCAGCAGCAGCTTTCACTCCTCACTTACCCCAACACTGCACTGGCTCTGCCTGTCTGTTTCCAGGTAACATTGAATTGCAGAGACATATAGTGGATGAAATCTAGGTGCCTGAAAGCATTTTGTGGCATGACAACCTGGCATTTGTTGAGCCCTGTAAAATTGACATATTATTTAAAGTACAGTATTATATGTTCTGGTTGCTTGAGAGTTCTGGTTAGGTTAACTGAGAGAGCGTGTGTTTGTCCAACAACAAGTTTTTTACTATACACTGCAATACTCTGATATATATAAATATATATATATATATACACTTTATTTGCTGTAAGCCCCATTTGGTCTTATATTACATTATTGTGCAGTACACATTGCTGACGCCATTTCCTGACTCACAATAGAGCCTGCTCTACATAACATCCTTATCCTATCTCCCATTTACTTGCCCCTTGATGGGCGTGGCAATCCTACTCTCAGTTCTTAGCCTTGCTGTAATTGGTCCATCGGGTGCCACGTGACCTGCGGTTTCAATGAGGCGGTGCTTGCCAACTGCCTCCGATCCATTTTGTGATCGAAGAAGCAAGGGAGAGGACGCTGCAAACACCAGAACAACGGAGGACCCCCGCAGCCGCGTCGTTTTAAATTCCGGTAATTGTTAAGTGATATTAAACGCACACGCGCTTATTTTTGCACGGTGCAGCCATTAAATCAGGAAAGGTTGTATCTAAATGCGTGTACGGGTGTATAGGGAAACAAAGGGGAGCCGCCATTTTGTCTGTAATCATGAGCGGGAACGGGACATGTAATGGCTACTGGGTTATGTGTAATGAATGGGCTGTCTGCATAAGGTTTATGTGCTGCATATTTTCATTACAGCATAATCGTTCCTGCCATATTTATGAAGTTATTTGCTGAAAGCATCTCCTGTTTTACTGGTCTGTAACATACATTCATACAATGAATGGGTCAGGCCTTCACTTGTTAGTATTTACCTGTGTACATTTACATTATGCATGTTATTATTCTTTAATAATCTATAATTTAGACGGTATAGTATCTGAGATGTATATAATTTAGAACTATCTTTTATTCTCATTAACCAGCACTTCCATTATTTAGAGTCCAGGCTCCTAACAGTTAACATGTAATGTGTAATCAAATCTCACCTCAAGAAAGATAGCCAGGAATAAGTATGTTTGCCATAGCCAATATATAATTTCTATTTAATGTAGGACATACTATTATGATGAGACTAACAATTTTTAAAATGGTCACTGATGATAAAATAATCATAGGTGAGGACACATTTAGGAGCCAGATTACCCAAGAGCCAGAATAACCTATTTTGTGAACCGGGGGATGTGTGTAAAATGACCAGAAGGTTATGAAGCCTGGCGTTATCCCCTTTTTGTATTGTGCTCATTTATATGCATGTCCCCCCCCACCACCTCAGTGCAGACAAAATGGCTGCCAGGACCAATCTCTCTTGATGCAGGATACAGTATCAATAAACATGGATGATGTGCATTAGATGCGTCTGTCATACATACATACATTCTGTTAGACAAAAAAGCATATTATACAGCACAAGCATATCTCCGTTTAATTATTATTCTGTTACATGACTTGAAAAAAAATGCCTTCTTGTTAAAGCCAGACATTAGTGTAAACCAGGGGTCTCCAAGTTCAGTGCTGCTGGCCTGCACACAGGCCTGAATTTTTGGGTTTCCTTTGTGCACAGATGAGTTAATTGGGATGACTGAAGAAATGATAGTCTCACCTGGGTGCAGCAGGTCTATCTGCAAATCCAGGCCTGTGTGCGGCCCAGCAGGACCAACTTGGGCACCCCTGATGTAAATCCTTCACTGATCATTCTGCATAGCTTAGTTTTACATCATTTTTGTCAGTGCAGCTTTTTCACCACTTTATCCTGCAATTCTTTTTGCTTTGTCCATGCACATTTCCTTTTGTGCAGCTTTCCCATCCTTTCATATCTTGCTAACTATTCGTATGTGCGTTGAGCACTTATTCAGTTCTTTAGTGTTAGTCATTGTAAGATTTCATATCTTGTCACATTATTTTTGATAACATACTTATTACGTGTTGCTTTAAATTATACATTATTTGACCCTTCCCCCTTCAGAAATTAAGTTTAATGTGAATGTGTTAAAATTATGGTTCCTGTGTCACCCGTATAGCATATTTACTTTGGATATACCTTGGATATAATTTTCAGGGTTTTGCAAAACCAGATAGCAGTGATCAGATGTCTTTTGAGACCTGGTTTCCGGTGTATATTACATGTAACCAATGTGATGGTAGTGTGTCTTTTTTAAATGATGCTGCAAATCTTTAAACAAAATATTTCTTTTACAGTCATGCATCGTGACTCCTGCCCATTGGACTGTAAAGTGTACGTTGGGAACCTCGGTAACAATGGAAACAAAACAGAACTAGAGCGAGCTTTTGGCTACTATGGACCTTTGCGCAGTGTGTGGGTTGCAAGAAATCCCCCCGGCTTTGCATTTGTTGAATTTGAAGATCCTCGAGATGCAGCAGATGCAGTTAGAGAGCTGGATGGCCGGTAACTGTCACTTTTTTTTTTTTTAAGTGTGTATATATAAACACATTCTAGTAAAATTCTATTAGAAGAGTTAATGCAACGGTCTAATTTTCAAAGTATTTGCTCACTATATATCTTTTAATGCAGTTAAAATTCATTTGTTGCTGCTTCAAGTTGATCTCCTTTTTTAGAGAGCAGTTTTTTGAAAGCATAGTTTAAGTGACATGTTTCTTCTCTGGACATGATGCAATTAAGTTGTAGGTCTTAATGTATTGAATCACAAGTGTAATTTTAATTATATGCATGTTTCACAGAAATCTCTGTGGTTGTCGAGTAAGAGTAGAACTATCCAATGGAGAGAAAAGAAGTAGAAATCGTGGGCCGCCTCCATCATGGAACAGACGGCCTCGTGATGATTATCGTCGGAGAAGTCCTCCCCCACGTCGCAGGTATGTTCGGTTTACCAGTGTAATTGGTGACTGGCTAAGACTGATTATATTATCAGCAAGACGGACTAATGTCTTAATGAACATTTTCTGTGCTTTGATAGCCCAGATTTATGGTCTGTGTAGCACTTATCACTGAAGTATTACCTGTAGTTTTCAGATTGCCATTGGCATAGTGTACTGTACCAGAAGTATCCCCCCTCCCCCTTTTTACCCCCCACTACTACTTTACTGTTTAAAGACATGCTTCTCTTGAAAGAGCCCCAGCAGAAATCCAGGGCAATATTTTGTTAGCCGGGGTTAAGAGTGGTCTGTGATATCACTTTTATGGGAGAACTGAATTTTATATCTAACTAGTGTTAGATATACTATATTCTATTCGTACCGATGGTTAGATTTTTTTTTAAACATTTTGTAGTAAACACCAATTGTGTGGTAACATCTATATATTTTTTTTTGTTAGTTTTTCTTTTTACTTTGGCATTGGATGTTTTGCTTGATTTAAATCTGCAGTTGTGCACCTTTTTTTTTTTTTAACGAGAAATTGAGTCACCCATATTTTCCTCCCTATTTTGTAGCCTGGTCTGGTGACTCAATCAAAGTTGCATTGTACCCATTTATAACATACATTGCTTCCACCTCGTATCTTCTAAAACATTTGCTGTGCAATATTTTATCTTAGTCTTGCACCATAGTCCTAAAACACAATGCACTGTGAATGACTCGCAATCTTTATAGCCCATCATGGAACTGTTAGCTGGTAGATGGTTGTACTGATGGCTTGTTTTTTTTTTGTTTTGTTTTATTTATTTTTTGTTTGTACTTTTGGTCCATCTAATAAAAATGAAACCGTTACAGAGTCACCATCATGTCTCTTCTCACCACCCTCTGGGTCTACATTAGCCAGTCAACTAGCCCTTTCAGCGTCATGTGACCAGCGCGCCCCATTCAGCTTGGCTGGTGTCGTATCACATGACCCAGGCATGGCCAGTCATCAGGTTGCACCGCCCTTTGGTTCCCGAGCATGCTGTCCACTCAGCCTTCCTCTCCAACCTTAACCAAAACTCTGCAGCAACCCTCCTCCAGCGCCCACACATTCCCGGCCAATCCACTCGGCTGTTAACTTTGTCAAAATGTCTTCACAACAACTGCAGCGCCAGCCTTCGGCTAACAAAAAAAGCAGGAAAAATCCACAACATCCCCCTTCGCAAACCATCTAAATCCAACGCAACACCTGGCAAAATCTTTTCAACAAATTCTACTTGGCCATCTGTCCGGCATCCTCACCATTTCTAGCTTGTTGAAATCCCAAAAACTAGTAAGTTTTTTCCTGCTTATACAGAGTTTACTGCTGGTTTATAATGAGACTTAATCAGCTTTTATAAAAGTTTAATTTTTCCTATTTTGATCACTGAAAGGCTGGCTGTGCATAAAAGGTAACTGACATTGCTTGGAAATAAGTTTTTAAGGGTGATAGAGAAATCTTTTTGTTCGAGCCTGGGCCATAATTAGGAGTTGTATATCAGAACATAGCTCGCCAGTTTAACATGAATTTAATTATCCAAACCTAAATTACCCTCTTTAATGTTTTGGTGGGTGTTTTTAACACTAAAAAAGTACAATCCACAAAAGCAAGAATATAGGCTAAACCTTGAGACTGGGTAAATGAAAGTTACTTCAGGAAGCTAGCTTTCAGTGTTTTCCATCTAATGGCCACTTGGTTTGCATGACTTAAAAGATTTCTTGAAACCGGTCTTGGCTCACAAGTGGTGTTGAGGGAAATGGCATTAAATATCCACAGCTCTTGACTGCTGAGTAGGGACACACTGCCAGAAGTGAGTTCCTGCTCCACCTCAGGTCTTTTTCCTAATCCTTCTAGGTTGTAGTGATGTACCAGTCTATTTTGTGTAGGTGCAAATTCCAAGAGTCCCACAGTGAGCAGAAATTTGGGATATACGCTGGACTTATTTTTTTTATTTTTTTTTTATATATAGGGGTTTAAATGCTGCTTGTTCTAATTCTAGATCCCCAAGGAGGAGGAGTTTTTCTCGTAGCCGAAGCAGGTAACTTTTCAAAGCTTTAAATATTTTTGTGTCCAGACTTTGCATTAAATACTGTCTCAATTCTCTTGAGTGTGCCCACAGGCAAATATCTTCCAGCAAGACCTGTGGGAGAAGTCTGTTGGAGAATTGATTATATTTTGACATAATATCAGCTTTTTTTAAATAATAAAAAAAAAAATCCAGACTCAAACCATGATATTGGCTGACTGTTTTGTGAACCAGTAACGTATACTTCTGAAGTATTGATGTTCTTCACGCTTATGCTGCATGAATATTTTGAGGTTGGTTTAGCCACTTAGGCTGGGATAACCATGCATATTTATATACATAGTTTCAGATCGTTGTTAGTCTTGCTCAAACTTCGAAATTAGAGAGCAATGATCAGCGGTTTTGATATATGAATTATCTAGCCAGTTTAGGGGAAAAAAACTTTATTTTTTTCCCTAATAGACAAATGTCATCATGTTGCTTTTATCTTCTAGGTCCATTTCAAGAGATCGGAGGAGAGAGAGATCACTGTCCAGGGAGAGAAATCATAAGCCGTCTCGTTCATTTTCTAGATCACGAAGGTATTTCATTTTTCATGAGACTGTAGAATACCACACCAGCATGCCATTATGTCAACCTGATTGTAATAACAAACTCTTGACTCCAGATTGCTTCTATTAACTGGATGCTAGGTTACATGTGGGTGCTGTCATTACAGGAAGCAAATACTCCATGCATACCATATGATAAAATACGGTTTTAAAGGTACATAAAAAAGTTTCACTATGATCCATTTGAGTAGGGTTTTAATGCTACTAAAATGCCCTTCCCCTGATGTAAATAGTGATTCAAATAAAAAACAAAACCTTTTAGATCTGCAAAAGGGTATGCTTGTCAGTCACGCTCTAACAAATTCTGATTCTCAGTCTGCTGCATTGTTCTGTCTAGGTGACTGATTTTTTTTTATCCGATTGGTAAAATTCTGCTCTGAGACTGCCTAATGCAGCTGTAACTAAAACAGTTTGAATATAAATTCATATTCTATATTGATAGTATTTATGCAAAAACACAGGATTGATTTTTTTATTTTTTTTTAGCTAGTTTGCATCTCCCATATGTCTAAAGGGTGATTTGGTGGTTATAATCGGAAGTAATGAACGCAGTTCCTTTAGATGTAACATTCCCTTTTAAGGATCATTTCTTAAACTGCTTAGATTAAATACCTAACTTTTTTTTTTTTTTTTTCAGCCGGTCTAGGTCTAACGAAAGAAAATAAAGACTGCCTTCAAGAGTGTACAGAAAATTACATTGGAAAGGGTTTTGTTTTGAATCGTCCTATGCTTTTTAAGATTTTTTTTTTTAGGTTTTTGCTTTGTATTGTTACTTGTATTGTTATGGGGAGATGTAACTCTGTATATGGTTCTGAGCAGAAATGGACTAATAAAGCAGTTTACTTTATACTGTTTAAAAGATTCATTTTTTTAAATAAATCATTGTACTTGCATAGACTTAAATAATCAGTTAAAGCTTTAAAGTGACCAAAACCTAGTTTAAACCTTGCTGTTTGTACTTTTTGTGGCCTTTTTAGCCCAATGCATTGTATGTACTTCCCTTTCTCAAACATTGTCTATGCAATGTGCAGCTACAGTGATTAACCAGCAAACTTGGTTAACTTACATATTTTACTTTGTCATTGTGTAGCTGTAAATGTCAGTACTTAGCCATTTCTAGAAATGATTTTATACAAAACCCCAAAGTTTTAGTGCACCTTACATGTTCTTGATGTTTTCTCTGAATTTTTACAGTACACATCCATGTAAAGTTGTAAATGTAGAGTTTCAGTTTTTTTTTGTGCAACATCTTTTTAACCCTGTGAATTGACTCTGATTTTGGGATTAAAGTTTTGGTTTAAAAGTACATTGTAAAGTTTCTACTCCTTTTTGAGTTTAGCTGCTTTGTATGGTCACTCTTCTGATCGTTGTTGTATACACGCAACGTAGACTTCCTGATCCTTTAGTCATACTGTGCCGTGAGTCTCTGCTTAAGGCAAAATGTGTCCAAGCCCAACTGCACAGAAAAGACACTACGCAGCATAAGTGACCCAACCAAATTTGACATGTTTGTGTTGCTGCCCAAAATCTGTGTGCTTTTTAATTAAAAAACAAACTGGAAATATGTTGGGCTGAAGTATGACTTCTCTCATACAAAAGAAATGCTGCCATTCCTTGATTTGGTAACATACACACCTAACTTATTTCTTAATCTTTGAAATGTTAAACTAATTAACTTAAAAATATATCACACTAGCGACTTGCCCGTCAAAAAATGACGGCAAGATCAAGTTTTTTCCCAAATATTTCTCTCTCCCATGTCTCTTTCCCTTCCCCCTCCTGTCTCTCTTTGCCCCCTCTCTCCCTCCCTTGTCTCTCTTTGCCCCCTCTCTCCCTCCCTTGTCTCTCTTTTCCCCCTCTCTCCCTCCCTTGTCTCTCTTTGCCCCCTCTCTCCCTCCCCGTCTCTCTTTGCCCCCTCTCTCCCTCCCCGTCTCTCTTTGCCCCCTCTCTCCCTCCCCGTCTCTCTTTGCCCCCTCTCTCCCTCCCCGTCTCTCTTTGCCCCCTCTCTCCCTCCCCGTCTCTCTTTGCCCCCTCTCTCCCTCCCCGTCTCTCTTTGCCCCCTCTCTCCCTCCCCGTCTCTCTTTGCCCCCTCTCTCCCTCCCCGTCTCTCTTTGCCCCCTCTCTCCCTCCCCGTCTCTCTTTGCCCCCTCTCTCCCTCCCCGTCTCTCTTTGCCCCCTCTCTCCCTCCCCGTCTCTCTTTGCCCCCTCTCTCCCTCCCCGTCTCTCTTTGCCCCCTCTCTCCCTCCCCTGTCTTGCATTGCCCCCTCTCTCCCTCCCCTGTCTTGCATTGCCCCCTCTCTCCCTCCCCTGTCTTGCATTGCCCCCTCTCTCCCTCCCCTGTCACTCTTTGCCCCCTCTCTCCCTCCCCTGTCACTCTTTGCCCCCCTCTCTCCCTCCCCTGTCACTCTTTGCCCCCTCTCTCCCTCCCCTGTCACTCTTTGCCCCCTCTCTCCCTCCCCTGTCACTCTTTGCCCCCTCTCTCCCTCCCCTGTCACTCTTTGCCCCCTCTCTCCCTCCCCTGTCACTCTTTGCCCCCTCTCTCCCTCCCCTGTCACTCTTTGCCCCCTCTCTCCCTCCCCTGTCTCATTCACCTAATCTCCCACCTCTGTGTCTCATTCACCTAATCTCCCACCTCTGTGTCTCATTCACCTAATCTCCCACCTCTGTGTCTCATTCACCTAATCTCCCACCTCTGTGTCTCATTCACCTAATCTCCCACCTCTGTGTCTCATTCACCTAATCTCCCACCTCTGTGTCTCATTCACCTAATCTCCCACCTCTGTGTCTCTTCCCCCTGTACCTCCATGCCCCCTCCCCCCCCCTCTCCTGGCTCCCTTCCCCCATCCTGTCCCTCCCTTCCCCCATCCTGTCTCCCTCCTGCTGTGGGCCGCTGGGGAGCATCTGTGTGTCTTTGGGTATTAGCGGTCTTGGGTTAAAGGTCCCTTGGGTATTTCTGTGACCCCTTAATATGGTACTCCGCAGGACTCTATTTACATCCCCAGTACCTGTCTTGGCACACAGTCTTTGTGCTGTCACTCCAGCTCAGGGTTCTGTCGTGCTGACACTCTGTGAGTTGCAGGAATTGTTCCCTTTCTCTCTGCTCCGTTGTGAATGTAGGGGGCCCTGCTGGGGGTGGTGGTGGCATCCTGTGCTTTGCTCCCTGCTCCGTTTCCATCTGGAGGGTCTGAGGCAGGCCTCCAGGGGCTCTGATTGCAGTGCCTCTGTGGATGTACAGCAGGGGTCACGTTGTGATCTGCTGTTAAGTCCTCCTGCTTCTGTGTAGAAGCGAGCAGTGCTAATGGTGTGTGTCTCCAGGGACTCCACCCATGTCACCGGTCCAGACCGCGAGGGCTGCGGGCAAGGGCCTCAGTTCATCCCAGCAACTGAGGGCCGCAGCCCTCGCTATGCGAGGGCCGCGGCTTGCTGTGCGAGCAGCGGGAGGGCCGCGGGCTCGCTATGCGAGCCCGCAAGCGTGAGTAACGGGCCGTACGCTACGGGCAAGGGCCTCAGTTGCTGGGATGGAGCGCCTTTGCAGTAAGGGCGGAAATGAGTCACAGCCGTACGCACGCAGCGGTTTGTAACCATGGCGATACGTACCGCTACTGCGAGGGAGGCATGCTCACTGGGTTATAAACGCTCTGGGACCCGAACCGGGGCATTGTGGGGAGGAGGTAACTGCTCCATCCCAGCAAAGCGAGGGCCGCGGGCTCGCTGTGCGAGCCCGCAAGCGTGAGCAACGGCCCGTACGCTCACAATTATATATGTGATATATAGTTGGGGATCTTGCGATGGTGGTGTTGCATCCCTCATGAGGTGAGCGATTGCCGCGCACGACTTGGGCTGCAATGAGCGCCTTCGAGGCAAACAGTTGACGCACACATGATTTTGCAGTTGACCAAGGAAAGCAGATTGTTAATTTAACAACCAAACTTAGTACAAGCGCAAACATAAAAAAACAAGCAAAATAATTACAAATTACCACACACACAAGGGGAGAGCCAGGAAGCCTGGGATTGAGGTTGCAAGTGAATTGGTGCCATATTTGCTATTTTTCGTCAATCAAAAATGTGCTGAGGCAGACGAGAAAAATAAATTCTGAAACGGGGTGAAAACGAGGCTCACCAATGCCAGGCACGCAGAACTTAAATAATGAATGGCAGACAGTAACACACACAAACATCAGGCACGCAGGACTTGGAGGGAAAAAAAACTTTATTCAGTGCGTAACATTCAGCAGACACAGAGGAGAAACACGGGGGAGATGGTGGAAAGAGAGACATGGTATTCCCAGGTGCAAAACTTGTAGGTGAGCAGCCCATACAGTAGACAGAAAGGTTTGCAATAAATAGTGAGCGCTGCGAGCGGGAGAGGCTTGCAGTGAGCGCCCCACAATGAGTGTCAAATGTGCTCGTGGAGCTCGCAATGAACGCTGAAGGTGATAATGCAAAGCAAAATACTTGACATACATTGGGGGTGGGGGGGGGGGCTCTCAATGAGTGCCAAAGGCACTCAGCGCAGCACCTGCAATGAGTGCAGAAGGTGTTCAGAGGAGTAAAAGCCTCACAATGTATGGCAAACGGCATTGCCAGTCTTACAATTTTATTCCTGTCTTTTTTGACGGGCAATTTTCTAGTTTGTAGTAATGAAAATTCAAAGTAACTTCATAGTAAATTGCAACAGGTTTTGAAACATCAGGACAGTGTAGTGGCTAAATGCAGTGAGTTCTAGGATTGGTGTTCAATGACTTGTGTTCAGGTCTCCTGTTAATCAGAATTACATTTTAAGATGTGGACCCTGAACCACTTCTCCCACTGACATGACCCTCACACATGGTTAGTGAACAACCTCCCTCTCCACATGCTTCTCCCCTAAATTCCTTTTATAAAAATACATATTTTCACATGCTGTTTTAAATCCTGCTACATTTGGGTTACTGTACTGATGGTTGTGACTCACTTGTGTAGTAAGAATCTTTAGTACATTTGGTTTATATGCACCCTCCAGCTTTGCATACTGCCCAGTATCTTCTGTGCACAGGTAAGATTACAGTCTAAAAGGTATGTGAACGTTTCCCTGTTACATTTTTCTAATATAACATACTGCTTATATAAATAACATACATTACACAAAGTAATTATATACACACCAACCAGTGGTGCAACAATGTTTTTTTCCTCTCATTCTTCCAACCAAAAGAAGCAAACTGCAGAGATCCACAGCAGTTGCGGCATGTCAAGGGGGAGGTGTGTGGTGGAAACACATCCCATTATGCTTTGCTACAGAGACTAAATAAGCATGCTACATTGTTTACCTGCCTCTGGCCACAATAAATGGCATTTTATGCAAACATTAGCTTAGATCTTCAGAGAAGGTCCTAGTTACAATTAACGGTCTGTAAACCTGAGGAACATTTTTCAGAAAGATTTTTCCATACAAAAAAAAGTTTGCTTAAATACACGTTTTCTATTGGTTGCATTCATAACACAGGCCAACACACATTTTGTTGCCTCACATGTTGGACCTGTTTTTTTAAAATGGCACTGGTTTCCCCTATCGGCTCTAGTTTTTGAGATACAGAACTTATGCCATATACCACTCTTTACTCTGCTTGCCCCCCCCCAAAAAAAATAAGGATATTTTTTAATCTAGTGTTGTAATTAATATCTTTTAAGCATGAAGGACACATAATAAAAGTTAAAAGAAAAGTGTACTAAATGAAAATTACTCATTTCATAACAAAAGCACAGATTTACAAACTTTACAGTCATTCGACACATAAGAAGCTTGTTTTGCAAGAGTGGGAACTGCCAGGGCAATCCTGCATAAGAGCCTGACAAGATTCCATTGTTTTGATATCTAGGTGAAATCTTTCACCTTGCTCTTTGCTTAAAGGATTGTAATCTCTTCTAACTTGCTCTGCTCCATCTGGCGGAGCAAGTTATATTAAATAAAAAAAAATAAAAAAAGCAAGGGGCAAAAGGGGCAGGGGGAATCGGGAGAGAAGTCAGTGTGAGTGTGACTGAGTCAGTGTGTGAGTGACTGAATGACTGAGTTGTGAATTTGAGTGAGTGTGTGTGTGACTGAATCAGACTGAATGAGTGAGTGTGTGGATGTGACTGAGTGAGTCAGACTGAGTGAGTGTATTTGAGTCAATGTGAGTGTGACTAAGTGTGTGTGACTGAGTGAGTGTGTGAGGGCGACTGAGTGTAGCTGACTGAGCGAGTGTGACTGAGTGAGTGTGACTGGCTGAGCAAGTGTGATTGAGTGAGTGTGTGTGTGACTGAGTGTGTGAGTGTGACAGTGATATATACACAAAGGCACACACACATATACAGTCAGGTCCATAAATATTGGGACATCGACACAATACTAATATTTTTGTACACCACCACAATGGATTTGAAATGAAACGAACAAGATGTGCTTTAACTGCAGACTTTCAGCTTTAATTTGAGGGTATTTACATCCAAATCAGGTGAACGTTGTTGGAATTACAACAGTTTGTATATGTGCCTCCCACTTTTTAAGGGACCAAAAGTAATGGGACAGATTAACAGTCATAAAACAAACTTTCACTTTTTAATACTTGGTTGCAAATCCTTTGCAGTCAATTACAGCCTGAAGTCTGGAACGCATAGACATCATCAGACGCTGGGTTTCATCCCTGGTGATGCTCTACCAGACCTCTATTGCAACTGTCTTCAGTTCCTGCTTGTACTTGGGGCATTTTCCCTTCAGTTTTGTCTTCAGCAAGTGAAATGCATGCTCAATCGGATTCAGATCAGGTGATTGACTTGGCCATTGCATAACATTCCACTTCTTTCCCTTAAAAAACTCTTTGGTTGCTTTTGCAGTATGCTTCGGGTCATTGTCCATCTGCACTGTGAAGCGCCAATGAATTCTGAATAGCGATGTCGCGAATAGTTCGCCGGCGGACAGTTCCCGGCAACCATAGCATGTTCGCGGCGAACTGCGAACATATGCAATATTCAACCAGCCCCCTATACTTTATCATTGAGCAAATTTTGACCCTGCATGTCACAGTCAGCAGACACATTCTAGCCAATCAGCAGCATACACTCCCTTCCAGAGCCTTCTACCTCATGGACAGCAGCCATTTTGGAATCATAACTAACTTGCAGTCTTACTGAGAGGAGGCTGAGTGTAGGTGATACTGCATCAATAGTGAAAACCATAGCTAGGCTACTGTACACAGTGTGCAATACAGTCCTGAATGATTTTTTTGATCTCTGCTGCAAGGACACCCCTGTGTCTCTTCCCCCCCCTTATCATCATCCTACCCTCACCTTAGCACCCAACCCTAACACCCCTCACACTTATCCATAACACCCATTAACCTAACACCTAACCCTAACACCCCTCACACTTATCCCTAACATGCCTCACCCTAACACCCCTTACACTTATCCTTAACACCCCTCACCCTAACCCTAACACCCCTCACACGTATCCCTAACACCCCTCACCCTAACACCTAACCCTAACACCCCTCACACTTTTCCCTAACACCCCTCACCCTAACCCTAACACCCCTCACACTTATCCCTAACACCCCTTACCCTAACCCTAACACCCCTCACACTTATCCCTAACACCCCTCACCCTAACACCCCTCACACTTATCCCTAACACCCCTTACCCTAACCCTAACACCCCTCACACTTATCCCTAACACCCCTCACCCTAACCCTAACACCCCTCACACTTATCCCTAACATCCCTCACTCTAACCCTAACACCCCTCACACTTATCCCTAACACCCCTTACCCTAACCCTAACACCCCTCACACTTATCCCTAACACCCCTTACCCTAACCCTAACACCCCTCACACTTATCCCTAACACCCCTAACCCTAACACCCCTCACACTTATCCCTAACACCCCTAACCCTAACACCCCTCACACTTATCCCTAACACCCCTTACCCTAACCCTAACACCCCTCACACTTATCCCTAACATCCCTTACCCTAACACCCCTCACACTTATCCCTAACACCACTAACCCTAACACCCCTCACCCTATCCCTAACACCCCTCACACTTATCCCTAACACCCCTCCCCCTAACACCTAACCCTAACACCCCTCACACTTATCCCTAACACCCCTCACCCTAACCCTAACACCCCTCACACTTATCCCTAACACCTAACCCTAACACCCCTCACACTTATCCCGAACACCCCTCACCCTAACACCTAACCCTAACACCCCTCACACTTATCCCTAACACCCCTCACCCTAACCCTAACACCCCTCACACTTATCCCTAACACCCCTTACCCTAACCCTAACACCCCTCACACTTATCCCTAACACCCCTAACACCTAACCCTAACACCCCTCACACTTATCCCTAAAACCCCTCACCCTAACACCTAACCCTAACACCCCTCACACTTATCCCTAACACCCCTCACACTTATCCCTAACACCCCTCACCCTAACACCTAACCCTAACACCCCTCACACTTATCTCTAACACCCCTCACCCTAACACCCCTCACACTTATCCCTAACACCCTTCACCCTAACACCCCTCACACTTATCCCTAACACCCCTCACACTTATCCCTAACACCCCTCACCCTAACCCTAACACCCCTCCCACCTATCCCTAACACCCCTCACACTTAGCTCTAACACCCCTCACCCTAACACCTAACCCCCTCACCCTTATCCCTAACACCCCTTACGCTAACACCCCTCACACTTATCCCTGTGTCTCCCCCCCCCCCCTAATCATCAAGGCAGGGGGGAGGATGATGAGGTAGGGGGGAAAGAGACACAGGGGAGGATGATGAGGGAGGGGGGGAAGAGACACAAGGGAAGATGATGAGGGAGGGGGAAAAGAGACACAGGAGAGGATGATGATGGAGGGGGAAGAGACACAGGGAAGGATGATGAGGGAGGGGGTAAAGAGATACAGGGGAGGATGATGAGGGAGGGGGGATGAGACACAGGGGAGGATGATGAGGAAGGGGGGAAAGAGACACAGGGGAGGATGATGAGTGAGGGGGTAAAGAGATAAAGGGGAGGATGATGATGGAGGGGGATGTTAGGTTATTTATGCCCTTTATGGATGAAAACCAGACTCTGCATCAACTATGTAATTTTCCGTGGGAGTTTTGACATGGATCCCCCTCCGGCATGCCACAGTCCAGGTGTTAGTCCCCTTAAAACAACTTTTCCATCACTATTGTGGCCAGAAAGAGTCCCTGTGGGTTTTAAAATCTGCCTTCACATTAAAGTCTATGGCGGTTCGCAGGGTTCGCCGGGTTCGCGAACATTTGCGGCGGTTCGCGTTCGCGGTTCGCGAACTGAAAATGTTATGGTTGCGACATCACTAGTTCTGAAGCATTTGGCTAAATATGAGCAGATAATATTGCCCGAAACACTTCAGAATTCATCCTGCTGCTTTTGTAAGCAGTCACATCATCAATAAATACATATAAATATAAAGAGAACCAGTTCCATTGGCAGCCATACATGCCCACGCCATGACACTACTACCACCATGCTTCACTGATGAGGTGGTATGCTTTGGATCATGAGCAGTTCCTTTCCTTCTCCATACTCTTCTCTTCCCATCACTCTGGTACAAGTTGATCTTAGTCTCCTCTGTCCATAGGATGTTGTTCCAGAACTGTGAAGGCTTTTTTAGGTGTTGTTTGGAAAACTCTAATCTGGCCCTCCTGTTTTTGAGGCTCACCAATGGTTTACATCTTGTGGTGAACCCTCTGTATTCACTCTGGTGAAGTCTTCTCTTGATTGTTGACTTTGACACACATACACCTACCTCCTGGAGAGTGTTCTTGATCTGGACAACTGTTGTGAAGGGTGTTTTCTTCACCAGGGAAATAATTCTTCGGTCATCCATCACAGTTGTTTTCCGTGGTCTTCCGAGCCTTTTGGTGTTGCTGAGCTCACCGGTGCGTTCTTTGTTTTTCAGGATGTTCCAAACAGTTGATTTGGCCACACCTAATGTTTTTGCTATCTCTCTGATGGGTTTGTTTTGTTTTTTCAGCCTAATGATGGCTTGCTTCACTGATAGTGACAGCTCTTTGGATCTCATATTGAGAGTTAACAGCAACAAATGCAAATAGCACACTTGAAATGAACTCTGGAACTTTTATCTGCTCTTTGTAAATGGGATAATGAGGGAATAACACACACCTGGCCATGGAACAGCTGAGCAGCCAATTGTCCCATTACTTTTGGTCCCTTAAAAAGTGGGAGGCACATATACAAACTGTTGTAATTCCTACTCCGTTCACCTGATTTGGATGTAAATACCCTCAAATTAAAGCTGAAAGTCTGCAGTTAAAGCACATCGTGTTAGTTTCATTTCAAATGCATTGTGGTGGTGTATAGAGCCAAAAAGTTTAGAATTGTGTCGATGTCCCAATATTTATGGACCTGACTGTATATATATATATATATATATATATATATATATTTATATATACTAGCAACTTGCCTGTCAAAAATGACGCAATAAAATGTGAAGCCTGGCAATGCTGTTTGCCACAGAATGGGAGCCTCTCCCACTCTACTTTAATGGCCTTGCGATGAGCGCCTTTGGCGCTCATCACGGGCCTCGCAATGAGCGCCATTGAGGAAAAGGCTTAAAACCAGAGGATACAGCAATAAAGCCACTAAACGAGCATTCCACAAGGCCTTATACCTCAAACGAGAAGATCTCCTGACCCCAAAAAGGAAACAAACACTGAATGACGAACAAATCAGATTTTTCAGCACCTTTAATGGCCAATGGAAAGAAGTACTCCATATACTTAATAAACATAGGAATGTACTTCAGACCGATGTTGACCTGAAAAAATGGCTCCCAGATAAGATACATGCCAGTTGGCGACGGGCTCCATCCTTAAGTGACACGCTAGTAAGAAGCCACTTTGTCAGGAAAACAGTCAAATTATCTACAACACAAACCTTGGGAAGCCATAAATGTGGACATTGCAAATATTGTTCACATATTAAAAATACAACTTTGTTTTTGGATCACATGGGTAATAATCACAAAGTGAGGAACTTCTTTAGCTGTAGTTCCAAATCAGTTATTTACGTGCTTGAATGCACATGCCCTAATAAAAAATATGTTGGGATGACGAGTCGTGAGGTGAGAAAAAGGATAAGTGAACATGTTCGAAACATCAGGAACAGCAAGAGGGACTTGGAAAATGGACGCAAACTAACATCTGTTGCAAGACATTTCCACAAATTTCATAATTCAAATTCTGAAGAATTAAAATGTTGGATGATACAGTACGTAACACTGGGCATCCGTGGAGGAAATCTAGAAAATGCTCTTGTTCGAGCTGAAAGCAGATGGATTTTCCTACTTAATACCATGACTCCATATGGAATTAATGAGAACATCAATTATACAGTTTTTCTATAATTTATGCAAGAGTGGTATCCTTTTGCCCTTTTTTTCATACATATTTAATTTATTACTTTCATATTCATAGTTTACTTTTCAGTGATAATAATCATTCTATGTCTTCCCATTCTTATTTTCTTTTTATATCATTACTGTCAGGTCTCATCAGTACATTGTTATCTATAGTTGTGCCCAATTACTAGGGTCCTATGTGGTTCAAGCATGAGGGCAGATGCTGCCCTTGTTGGTGAGTTGGATGGAAATTATCTTTTTCCACTTCACCCCTTTTTCCCTCATTAAGGGCAGCATCTGTCATTTATTGATACTATTGCAGTTAGAACATTGTCCATTAGGGGTCACTGTATCTCTCTGGGTATATAAGGGAGTGAACATGCTGATCAGCACAGCCCTATGAGGAAGCGATTCTAATCGCGAAACGCGCGTCGGTTTTAGTGCGCATGCGCGAGATTCGAATAGCGCATGCACAATTTTTCCAGTGCTTTGAGCAGTGTTAGAGCGTCTGTGATGTCAGACACTGAGTGAGTGATTCCATGTGAGTATCGGGTCTATGAGAGGGAGGCTGACAAGCAGGTAAGTCCTGAGCTTATTGTTATAGCATAGTAGCAGCCTCTTGTGTTACTATTCACCTGCCAATAAGGCTTTTTTCCTTATCATTAAGGCATCATTTAGAGGCATGTGTACACTTATGCAATTATAGTGGCTAGACAGCATTATATTCCTCTGCATCAGTATATGTGTGCGTACTGTCAGATTTGTATTACATTCTAGCACCTGTCCATTTGGGGAACATATCATAGGATGTCACCTAGTAAGCATTTACAATATATATGACTATAACACATTGCCTTTTGAGCCACCATAGTCCTTTATTTGGCTAGGACTAATCACATCAATTATTTGTATACCACCATTTTACACAGACAGGATCTCTTTTGTCTGGACCTTAGTGTATGTGTAGATATTTTTGCTTCCATTGAGTGCCCCTCCTTCTCAGGATACCCACAGCGCATCTTTGAAAGAACTCCATTTATGGGGACTACTATATTCAATTATTTAAGCCAATTATAAATTGGTGGGGGATATTTGGGAAATTTGTTCCCTACATCAGCCTGATACTCACATGAGCAATCATCTAACTGTCTCTAGCACATTATATCTTTTTATTACTTCTTTAGTACTTTTGTTTTTCTTTCTCTTCCTTTCCCTTTTTTGGGGGGTTACCGATATGTTATTTTAGAATAAAGCACTATTGTTTTTATTTTATCTGGTCTAAATTGCCACTTTTTGGAAGCCTGCCATGATTTGAATGGTTTGTCCATTTGGTTTTGCTACCTGCATATTCCATAAGCCATTCTATGAGTGGACTCCAAACCTATTGGACTATGTCCTTTAATGTAACCAAGTAATGTCCTTTGTGTCCTATTCATCTTCTCCACCACCATATGTTAATTACATTGATACATTTGTATTTGATCCGTGTTATAGTTGCCCTTTTTTCTTTCTCTCTTTTTATCATATGTATATATATATATATATATATAAATATATATATATATATATATATATATATATAGATACATATATGTGACTGAGTAAGAATGACTGAGTCAGTGAGTGTGAGTCAGTATGAGTCAGTGTGAGAGAGTGAGTGTGTGAGAGTGACTGAGTGTGTCTAAGTCAGTTTTTTCTGAGTGTGTGTGTTGACTGAGTGAATGCATGAGTTAGTGTGTGAGAGTGACTGAGTGATATATACACACACATAAATATATATATACACAGTCACATACATATATATATATATATATATATATATATATATATAGCACAGAGACCTAAGGTAACCACTCTGCATGGTGATGATAGCCAGTAAGCTTGAAACATCCATCCTTGGCTTTGCATTAAAGCTGTGTAATACAGCATGCACAAGCTTAAAGGAAGCCATGTTTGATAATGGCTACGGAATGAAGAGCGAGGCATTTCTGGGCATATTTGTGTGTCCCAGCTCAACTTCCCAGAATGCAGTGTAATAACTGTTTTTCTCAGAACTCTGAGCTGGAAGCAGGTTTTTTAACTTGCTTTAGACATTCAAATGTGAACACAGATGTACTTATTATTTACTATATATATATATATATATATATATATATATATATATATATATATACACAGTCTCAAATATAAATATATATACATATATATATATATATACATACACACAATCACACACACACATATATTTATAGTCTGCTTAAACAAGTAACACACAAAGTATTAAATATTGCCATGTTTTTATTCAACACACCATGTAAACATTCACAATGCAGGTGGAAAAAGTATGTGAACCCCTAGACTAATTACATCTCCAAAAGCTAATTGGAGTGAGGTGTCAGCCAACTGGAGTCCAATCAATGAGATGAGATTGGAGGTGTTGGTTACAGCTGCCCTGTCCTATAAAAAACACACACCAGTTCTGGGTTTGCTTTTCACAAGAAGCATTGCCTGATGTAAATGATGCCTCACACAAAAGAGCTCTCAGAAGACCTACGATTAAGAATTGTTGACTTGCATAAAGCTGGAAAGGGTTATAAAAGTATCTCCAAAAGCCTTGTTGTTCATCAGTCCACGGTAAGACACATTGTCGATTAATGGAGAAAGTTCAGCACTGCTGCTACTCTCCCTAGGAGTGGCCGTCTTGTAAAGATGACTGCAAGAGCCAAGAGCAGACTGCTCAATGATGTGAAGAAGAATCCTAGAGTGTCAGCTAAAGACTTACAAAAGTCTCTGGCATATGCTAACATCCCTGTTAGCAAATCTACAATATGTAAAACACTAAACAAGAATGGAATTCATGGGAGGATACCACAGAGGAAGCCACTGCTATCCAAGCAAAACATTGCTGCACGTTTACAGTTTGCACAAGAGCACCTGGATGTTCCACAGCAGTATTGGCAAAATATTCTGTGGACAGATGAAACTAAAGTTGAGTTGTTTGGAAGAAACACACAACACTATGTGTGGAGAAAAAGAGGCACAGACACCAACATCAAAACCTCATCCCAACTGTGAAGTACGGTGGTGGGGGCATCATGGTTTGGGGCTGCTTTGCTGCGTCAGGGCCTGGACGGATTGCTATCATCGAAGGAAAAATGAATTCCCAAGTTTATGAAGACATTTTCCAGGAGAACTTAAGGCCATCTGTCCACCAGCTGAAGCTCAACAGAAGATGGGTGTTACAACAGGACAACGACCCAAAGCATAGAAGTAAATCAACAACAGAATGGGTTAAACAGAAGAAAATACGCCTTCTGAAGTGGCCCAGTCAGAATCCTGAACTCAACCCGATTGAGATGTTGTGGCATGACCTCAAGAAAGCGATTCACACCAGACATCCCAAGAATATTGCTGAACTGAAACAGTTCTGTACAGAGAAATGGTCAAGAATTACTCCTGACCGTTGTGCACATCTGATCTGCAACTACAGGAAACGTTTGGTTGTAGTTATTGCTGCCAAAGGAGGTTCAACCAGTTATTAAATCCAAGGGTTCACATACTTTTCCACCTGCACTGTGAATGTTTACATGGTGTGTTGAATAAAAACATGGCAACATTTAACACTTTGTGTGTTATTGGTTTAAGCAGACTGTGATTGTCTATTGTTGTGACTTAGATGAAGATCAGATCACATTTTTTGACCAATTTGTGCAGAAATCCATATCATTCCAAAGGGTTCACATACTTTTGCTTGCAACTGTATATATATATATATATATATATATATATATATATATATATATATATACACACACACACACACTGAGTGAATGTGTGAGTGAGTGTGTGAGTGTGACTGAGTGTGAGAGAGTAACTGAGTGAGTGTGACTGAGTGTGTCTGAGTTAGTTTGACTGAGTGTTTGTGACTGAATGTGTGAGAGTGACTGAGAGTGACTGAGCGAGTGTGATAGACTGAGTGTGACTGAGTGTGTAGGCACAGGCTCACACACACACATATATATATATATATATATATATATATATATATATATATATACTAGCATCTTGCCCGTCAAAAATGATGGCAATAAAATGTGAAGCCTGGCAATGCGGTTTGCAACAGAATGGGAGCCTCTCCCACTCTACTGGCCTTGCGATGAGCGCCTTTGGCGCTCATCACGGGCCTCACAATACGCCCCATTGGCGCTCATCAAGGGCCAAGCAATGAGTGCCTTTGGCACACATTGCGAGCCTCTCCCCCTCCACTTTACTGGTATCGCCAATAGGCGCTCATTGCGAGTCTCTCCCTCTGTCTACTTCCTCCCTTGTGTCTCATTTACCCCCTCCTTTCCCTCCCATGTGTCTCCTTTCCCCCCTGTGTTTTTATCCCCTCTCCCTCCCCATTGTCTTTTCCCCCTGACCCCCATGTCTCTTCCCCCCTCTCCCTCCCCTGTTTCTCTTTCCCCCCTCTCCCTCCTCTGTGTCTCTTGCCCCCACCTCTCCCTCCCCTGTGCCTCTCCCACCCCCTCCCTCCCCTGTGTCTCCTGCCCCCCTCTCCCTCCCCTGTGCCTCTTTCCCCCTCTCCCTCCTCTGTGTCTCTTTTCCATCCTATGTCTCTTCCCCCCCTGTGTCTCTCCCCCCTCCCTTGTGTCTCTTTCCCCCCAATTTTCCTCCCCTGTGTCTCTTACCCCTCCTCTCCCTCCCCTGTGTCTCTCCCCCTCCTCTCCCTACATTGTGTGTCTACCGCTCCTCGTCCCCCACCCCTGTGTGTTTCCCCCCTCCTCTCCCTCCCCTGTGTGTCTCCCCCTCCCCTGTGTCTCTCCCCCCTCCTTTCCCTCCCCTGTGTCTCTCCCTCTCCTCTCTCTCTCCTGTGTGTCTCCCCCTCCTCCCCAGTGTGTCTTCCCCCCTCCTCTCACTCCCCTGTGTCTCTCCCCCGCCTCCTCTCACTCCTTTGTTTCCCCCCCTTCTTTCTCTCACTCCCCTGTCTCTCCACGCCTCCTCTCCGCTTACGCAACACAATGCGCATGTGCGCCCCTTTGCGCAATGCGCATGCGCTGCTTACGCCATGCAATGCTTATGCGCGCCCCTTTGCACAATGCGCATGCGCGCCCCTTTGCGCAATGCGCTAGCACATGCGCGGTGGTTGCGGCAATCATAGTTGTTATACTGCGATTTGTTGCAAGTGTGACGACGATTCACAGTTCGACAACTATTATATGTGACTAGCAACTTACCCGTCAAAAACTTACCCGGTTGGAATGCTGTTTGTCACACAATGTAAGTGTACTGTGTGCCTCAACAATATAGACCCCTCTAACACACTAATGAACGCATGTAATAACACTATAAGTGCCATGAGGGTCATCCAGGACCCTCATGACCCAAAGTGTAAGTACTACACCATTTTAACCCGGTCACTTATGGTGGTCTATCCAGACCCTCATAAGCCTCTATTTAACTCCATCAGTCCTATAAGGGTATATTATGACCATTATGGGCCTGTTACAACCCAACATTAACCACATAAGTGCCATGACGGTCCTCAAGGACAATCATGACACTAAGTATAAACACTACACTTCACTATACCCCCCCAATAAAACATTAAATATCAACTAAACACCCTCTACACTAACCTATTAACACCTACACTACCTACCTACCCCCTAATAAACCCCCCCACCAATGTAATTACAGAAATAAAAAAAACTAGTCATGAAAAATCAGAAATCTACATTACATAAAATAAAAAAAACTAAAATCACCAAAAATAAAATTGTACATTACAGCAAAAAAAAAAACTAAGTCCCAAAAAATAAAAAAAGGAACATTACAGAAAATAAAAAAATTCATTACAACCACCCCCCCACTACAGAAAAAAATAATAATTACACACCTGAAAAGGAAATACATACAATACAATTAAATACAATACAATACAATTAAATACAATACACCCCTATCTAATATACATCCCCCTATCTCATATACATCCCACTATGTAATATACATCCCACTAGGTAATGTAATATACATCCCACTATCTAATATACAATACTGTCTAATATACATCCCCCTATCTATCTATCTATCTATCTATCTATCTATCTATCTATCTATCTATCTATCTATCTATCTATCTAAATACTATCTATATACTATACATCCCCCTATCTATCTAATATACAGTCCATGCTATCTCTATATAGCAACCCTAATTCTAAGCTGCAATAAAATAATTAAGACCACTTACCTTTGAGATGTTTCTTCAGATCACCAACCTAGGGTAAAAAAGATTACAAAAAAATAATACAACACGTTTACATAAAATAACTAAACATTCTAAGTATTCTAAATATTATACTCACCTTTCCAGCATGTCCCGTTCCAGCAGGTCACGTCCCAGCATGTCACGTCTTTCATCTTTGCGTCTTCTCCGGCGCTGGCCCTGTTAGAAAAAAACATTACATTAGCACACATACATAAACATAAAACAAAGAGAAATAAACACAATCTACATTGTACTTACCTCCCCGCGATGTCTCCGGCCTCCTGGTGTTCTGCTCCGGAAGCATCCGCGCGTTAAAAAAAAAACACACACATCGGCCCTGGCTGGATAATACATCTTTCAATCTTTATTTGAACCAATCCTAAGGCTTTATTGCCATCAGCCAATCACAATGGAATATACCCCCACGTACTGATTGGTGAAGACATCTGCGCCTTCCCATTGGCTTTAATATTGATTGACATTCACAATAGCCAATGAGAATGCGCAAATCCTTCACCAATCAGTATGTGGGGTGTATTCCATTGTGATTGGTTATTGTCAGTGCAACCAATCAGAATGTGCAGATGCTCCAACCAATCACCTTGTGGGGGTGTATTCCATTGTGATTGGCTGAAGGCATCTGCGCCTTGTGATTGGTTTAAATAAAGATTGACAGGTACATTATCCAATCAGAGTGGGATTTTAGGGTGTATCCCTTTCTGATTGGCTCACACATTGGCAGCTCCTGATTGGGTGAATTTGATAGACAGCGATTTCAACCAATCATAAGGCGCCATTGCCTATTCTCTTCCAGAAAAGTCTCCGGGAGCCTCATTAGCGTCGGGGATTTCCGTGAGTGAGGATGTGAGTATTTTTTTAAATTTTATTATTATACAGGGCGTGGCAGAAGAGGAGACGGAGGCCGGAGACATCGCGGGGAGGTAAGTACAATGCAGATTATGTTTATTTCATTTTGTTGGTATGTATATGTATGTGTATTAATGTTATGTTTTTTTTAACAGGTGCCGCTCCGAAGAAGAAGGACGGGACATGCCGGAAAGGTGAGTAGAATATTTAGAATGTATAGAATGTTTATTTATGTACTGTAAACGTGTTGCACTAATTTTTTTTTTTTCGTAGTTGCCTGATCTGAATGGACATCTGCAAAGGTAAGTGGTCTTAATTATTTTATTTTAGCTTAGACTTAGATTATTTTATATATAGATAGCATTTATTGTATGTTAGCTAGGGGTATGTATTTTATATAGATAGCACAGAATGTATTGTATCTTAGATTATGGTATTTATTTAGATAGATTGGGGATGTATATTATATAGATAGGATGTATATTACATTATGGTATTTATTTAGATAGTGAGGGGGGGTTGTAATGTTTTTTTTAATTTTGTGTAATGTAGATTTTTTTGGTGAGTTAGGTTTTTTATTTTATGTAATGTAGATTTGTTTTTTTTGTGACTTTAGGCTTTTTTTCTGTAATTAGGGTGGTGGGGGTTATTAGGGGGTAGGTAGGTAGTGTAGCTGTTAATAGGTTAGTGTAGAGAGTGTTTAGTTGATATTTAATGTTTTATTGGGGGGGTATAGTGCAGTGTAGTGTTTATACTTAGTGTCATGATGGTCCTTGAGAACCGTCATGGCACTTATGTAGTTAATGTAGTGTTGTAACAGGCCCATGATGGTGTTAATATACCCTTATGGGACTAATGGGGTTAAATAGAGGTTTATGAGGGTCTGTATTGACCCAAATGAGTGACAGGGTTAATGAAGGGCTTATGGGGGTCTATATTGACCCCCATGAATGACAGGTTTAATTAGGTGTTTATGGGGGTCTGTATTGACCCCCATGAGTGACAGGGTTAATGAAGGGCTTATGGGGGTCTATATTGACCCCCATGAGTGACAGGGTTAATTAGGGGTTTATGGGGGTCTGTATTGACCCCCATGAGTGACAGGGTGATAGTGTATATTTGTTTTCTTTTATAACGGGTCCTGTAACGCAGGAATTTTGAATTTTCATTGCAGTGGGGGTCCCAGATCGCGTGCAATCGGGACCTCCACTGCGATGGTTAATGTGGGGTTAATGCAGGTCTCCGAGCTTATCTCGATCCCATGGGGTTAATGCGGTTATCCGAGCTTATCTCGGATCCCTTCTTGGGTAAGTTGTACGTGGCTGGGCTTTGAGCCTCGTTTTCGTTTTTTTCGGGGGCCATTTTTTCTCTCGCTTAGGGGATTTTCGTGTGTCTGAACTCGGGAATTTGGACTTAAATGGAGGTGTAACTTCACTTTCAGCGGTCCTGGGTGCCCCCCCCCTTGCTATGGGTAAACTTTTTATGGAGTTTTTGTGAGTATTTGGTGTGTTTTGACTGTTTTTAGGTGAGCGCGGTTACGCCATTTTTAGTGCGTGTGGGTGTTTGTTACATTAAGGTTGGTTCTGAGGTTAATGCAGGTTTCTGAGCTTATCTCGGATCCCTTCTTGGGTAAGTTGTACGTGGCTGGGCTTTGAGCCTCGTTTTCGTTTTTTTCGGAGGCCATTTTTTCTCTCGCTTAGGGGATTTTCGTGTGTCTGAACTCGGGAATTTGGATTTAAATGGAGGTGTAACTTCACTTTCAGAGGTCCTGGGTGCCCCCCCCCCCCCCCCTTGCTATGGGTAAGCTTTTTATGTAGTTTTTGTGAGTATTTGGTGTGTTTTGACTGTTTTTAGGTGCGCACGGTTCGGCCGTGATGTTCGTATTTTTATGTGGGTCTTTGTTACGTTAAGGTTGGTTCCGAGGTGTTTTTTTTTTCTAAGTCGTGCGTAAATACGACATTGGAGGCTTCACCTTCCGCAAATGCGGCCCCTCGCGACAAACACAAAAGACATGGGAGGCTTCACCTTCCGACTGCATCCCCCCCTTCGCGAGGGTTGCAGTTCTTGCGAGCTCGCTTTGCAAGGTCGCAAAGCGTGACGACGTCTCGTAGTTTGACAACTATTATATGTGATATATATGTTACTGTGAAAGTCCGAAATTGGAGAATGTCGACATTCACCTAGCCGCTTGATGTATGTCCGAAATATTTGCTAAATACCCTTATTTCTGACTTACACCGGTGAATGTAGACATTCACCATGCATGAACATGTCGGAGATTGATATGCGATTCCAATCTTATTTATTGCAACAACTTCAACTATTATGACACTTTGAATTGCACAAGAGTCCCTTGCTATTCCAACTGCAGTTATTTGCGGAACGCTTCCTTTTCTGGCAATGACTGAGCGTATAGCCTCTTAGGTGCGCTGTGTTTCATTTGACACCGTTTGCATAAATTTAAATACAACGTTACAACTTCTCGTTTACCCGCAATTAATGCATTTAACTTTTTTTCAAGAAAAACGATCACGATTTACTGCGGTATCCATTTAGTATAAATGGCGTCGCTCTCTCTCAGCAGAACAAAGGATTTGGCGGAAGAGAGAGCCGGTCGCCTCTTTGTCGGCTCCTCTCTTTTGGACTTCCACCAGAGCATAGCTGCGATTGTCGACATACACAGGGGAGGGTCAGAATGTACAAGAATGGAATGAAATATTCCATCTCACAATTTCGGACTTTCACAGTAACATATATGTATATATACACACAAGTGCTCATTGCGCGGTTCTCCGCGCGTGTAGTTTTGGTGGTCTGAGAACCTTTGTCAGTCATTGCAAGAAGCACACTGATTGGCTTTGTCGCTAATTGCGAGCCTCTCCCCTCGTCTACTTTTGCTCCACTGAGCACCGTCGGCGCTCTTTGTGAGCCCCACGCTGAACGCCTTTGTGGCTCATTGCAATCCTCTCCTCAGGTCCTTTTATATATATTTTATTATATACCTGCAATCGGAAGGCGACAAATTAATCAAGCAATCTAGCACTCTATAAAATGCATTCGGTCATCTGTTCTAGTCCATGTGGTTTTCATGATATGCATTAACCCCTTGAGTCCCAGGATTGATACTACTCAGAAATAACAGTTAAAAATAATATTTTTTATTGCATATTTGTGGGTTTGAGACTGTTGTGCAATTCATTCTAATGTGTGTCCATGTCTTCCCATAATTTTAAAGTACATTAGTGTGTGTTTAATTGCTGTTACAGCTCTAATAAGTGTTTGAAGAAAGCCCTTGCGAGTCCTATTTAGAACTCATAATATTTTTGACAGAAACGTGATACTTTTTTTAGCCGCAGGTTAGACTTTATTTGCGAGCTAGAACTACGGGTCTAAGAGAATATCGATTTTGTGTAACTTTATTTATTTAGAGCTCGTAATATTCCAGCTGTGCCAAAATATATGGAGTTCTAAGGCCAAAGTTGCGTCATTGGCTGGCCCATAGTTATTGTGTGTGGGTAACCCGTAATCGGATTGCAAGTGGCTAATAGAATATGTTGCAAGTTTAAGAACGGTTTTTAAGTGTGCATAAATTTGCAGTTTGGGCAATAGAATAGTGCTCATTATCCACAATAAATAAGGTGTACAGTCAAGCAGATAGTCACACAGTTAATCACCATGGGGTGGATTCGCTAAGCATCACAAGGTTTGCAAAGTGCTTCCATAACACATAAACCATGAAGTAGTTTTGCTCTACAAAGCTTGGTATATCTGGGGCAAATTGTAGCCTCCATGTATATCCTGTTGTAAAGTACAAATAACGAGTAAAGACATTAAGATTTGTTTTTATCGTCTTTTTGTTTCATCTACTGAAATATAGACAATAATCCACTAGAGGCCGCTGTTGCACCTTTGTTGAGTAGCTTTAGCTTGCTGTCAGATTCACATATTGGCTTTAATCACAACTGCGGACTACATTTTTGGAAAAAGTTTGCTTTTGTGTTCTCAGATAATATCACAAACATTTTAGACCATGTACTATTTTTGTCTTATAAGATATAGTGAGAAGCCTATGTTGCCAGTTCAAAGCAAATCACAAGAAATAATGGAGAAAAAAAACCTGCTAGCATATGAGCCGTGATTGGATGGTATTCTCACCGCAGCTTTAACAAACTTTGCCAACACTTCACAAGAAATCCTTTTTATTTATTACCTGACCTCCTGAGTACACTAAATACATTTGAGAAACATTACACTTGTTTCAGGTTTCCCTGGTGGTCCAGTGGTTAGGATTCAGTACTTTTACTGCTGTGACCTGGGTTCAATTCTAGTCAGGAATCCAAGAGGTCACACCACCTGAAGCCATGTAGGATTGGGCCTGGTCAGTACTTGGATGGGAGACCACCTAGGAATACCAGGAGCTGTATGCTGTGGCCTACTGGCGAAGGAACTGGCAACCCACTCCAGTAACTCTGCCATGAATATCAAGTGGATCAGCATAGTGTGCTGGGGTCCATGAGGTCACAGTGAGTCGAACACGAATGAATGACACAGAACAACAGCATTTATGTCTGACCAAGACTTGTCATTTACACCATTGCATAACAGGTTTAGTCTACCCCATACATATCCAAAAATCGATACAAAAAAAAATAATAATTATTCGCTAAAAATTCACAGCAAATAGTCTTTACCACAAGCCAACATTTTTATACGTTTTTAAAAAATATAATACTTTTACATCTTTTAGCAAAACATTTCAATCAATGGATGGGGGGACAGATTGCATAAGAGGAAAGTGGGATGAGAGGAAAGAAGGGAAAAGAGAGGATGGGGCAAAAGATGCACAGGCTGGGGTAAGGAGGAGACTTCTTTGTCCAGGGCACCACGTTTTTTTAAGGGGATGTGGTATTCAACCATTCCCTCACTATACTATAAAACTTACTCCACACTCCATCCAAGGGTTAAAAGATTTTATGGTAATAAAAAACATAAAAGCCCCTTGAAAGGAACACTGACAAACAGCACAGACAAATATGGATACAGTGTTATAAAAGTATTTTAATTCCAGTATGGCTCTGAAAATCATCCTGGACACTAGAAGGTGTATGAGGGACTCTACGTGGCTCACATTGCCAACACATTTACTATCATTAAATGTCCACTGCACTACTGTTGGGTTTTCCCTCCAGCATTGGGGGTATAACAAGAGAGAGGGCGTCCTTGAGCCGTATTCCCTCCTGGGGTGTCATTTGGTCTAGGACAGGCCAAGCAGTCCTGCAACAGGGAACTTTAGAGCCCACTTTCAGCTCCAACCTCCAGGACACGCTATCTAGACCAGTAGCTCTAAAGCCTTCTGATCTGGGAACTGGCTGGTTACCTTTCAATATATAAGGGAACCACCTCTGGGATCCTATACAACCTTAACACTATGATACTAAAAGTGACAAACTAATCAACAGTCTATCTATAACAATAACTAGCACTATAGATGTGCAGTGGTATGTTTATTGTGTTAGGCTATCAGTGAGAACCAGCAGATATGGTCGATGCAGAGGCTACCTCAGGCTCCCTGCACCAGACGCAGCGTCGCGTGACCCAGCGGAGCGTGGTCGCACGCCATTGTTTGGAGAAGGGAGGCGAGACTTCCAGCCGTTTTACAGGCTTACTCCCACTTTGCGTCGGCCATCTTAAGGATCCGGAAGTGTGGCAAGGAGCTCCCGAGCATCGGAGTGGTATCCACTTGATTAATTAAGCCAATATTAGCTCTGTGTGTGTGTGCGTGTGTGTGTGTGTGCGTTTTCTCTTTCATCATTTATGGTTTGTCTGTTTGTGTGTCCTTTTTCTTGGGGTTTTGCTATGGATCCCCAGCAGTCAGTAGATTTGGATATGCTTTTGGCCTCAGTTAGGGCTAGGGCCCTAAGCCACAGGGTCAAGTGGGTGCAGGATGGCTGGAGTCCCCCCAGTCGGAGGGAGGGGTATCTTTCCCAGCTATAACCCAGGTCCAGTCTGTGGTGGCTGATGACCTGGGCATGGTTAGGTTTCCTCATGATACAGTCAGGCCCCCTCTACCCCTTGAGCCCAGCTGCAGCGCCCCCTTAGGTGACAGGCCCAGGAGGAGCTCAGGAGCAATGGGTGAGGTTCTTGAGGGCCAGAAACCATCACCCCCACCGCGGATAAGGCAGTGCCGACAGGCAATTCAGGCGAGGGCCTACCCCCCCGGTTACCGCCTGTTACCTTGCCTCAAGGCCTGCACCTACCCCCAGTACCTGAGTGCACCCCACTACAGCCCCCCTCCAGTGGTACAAGGGGTAATAGAAAAGTAAGGAGCTCTAACACTGCTCCTACAGTACTGCACTCTGCTGACACTGCGGACCCTCCAACTGCAACCAATAACAGCAATGCTGGTGTTTCACAGGGACGAGAGTGCAGAGCTCGGCAGGAAGATGGAGGCTACATGAGCGAAGAGAAGTCAGGTTGTGAGGGAAATGAGCATAGAGGACAGCCGGGTGATATTCGACAATGTGTTTGTGCCAAGTTGTCACGCCAAGCGCGCCCTGCCAGGGTCAGAAAGTCTACTAACAGGTAGAATCCTTTAGTTTTTTCTTGTACACCAACTAGAAACCAGAAGTCAACGGCAATTGACAAACTGGTTAGGCCACAGCGCAGTTTGATTAGTACCGACATTCACCTTGATGACTCCATCCAGTGTGTACAGAGCAGGCAAGGGTCGACCCGATGGTGACAGCAACCCCGGCGAGGCTGGAAACAGGTGAGTCATCAAGGGGTTTTCAGTGGGAGGGTCGATCAAGGAAATCACTTAGTCCTCTGCAGTTTATGATTGCTCTAAACTCCCATATTAAAGTCTCATAACACGCCCATTACCGAGGACGAAGTCGGGGCGTGGGTGGGCGGTCTGGCCAAAAAAGCTTGGTCGGATCATGGGATCACCTTAGAGGCAGCTGCTCCCCTCCCCCTTGGAAGCGAGCAGGAGGGCGCTAGGCCCTTCTGCGGTAGCGGGCCCTCTCAGTGAGGCGGGTAGGGAATCTGACGGGTCCATGAGACTGACTGTAGTTTGCACCCTCGACAACCTGGGGGCTTATTTGTCTCAAGAGATGTAGGAGAAAATATGGAGCAGAGAGTTCACAGAGCTTCTCTCCCTTTTACCGTTAACTCGATTCACAGACTTCACGAAAAGAAGATATAGGGGTGAGGGGGACAACAGGTATAATCTTTTAGACGGCTTCCCGTACGTTTGATAACTGGTTGCAGGCTTTTTCAATCATGGCATGCGTCATGGGCGAATGGCATCAGGGATGTTCGTATATTTGGAGGAGATCAGGAATGCATACTGGACGTATGGGGGCATGGCATGGTGGAGGTACGACAAAGAATTTCGTCACTATATGGCCTCCAGGCCATGAATGTCTTGGAGTGACAAGGCTGTTGCGTACTGGCTAAACGTCATGATGTTAATGTGAACTATGCCGCCCTTTCGGAAATCCCTGGGGCTGTCGGACACTCCTGGGCAGATGACTTGCTATGCCTTCAACGAGGGCATTTGCAAGTGGGCACCAAATTGCCAGTTCGGCTCCTTCACGCCATGAAAAGCCCTTACAGTGATAAATGGCTTTTTAACCTTTGACATTGTAAACCTGTGTACAAATAAACTACTGGCTTTGTGATAATATTAGGACTGTATGTTTGAAGTATGTTCTATATTGTATACCCATAAACTTCTGTGTATATAAATCTTATATTCTAACCTGTATTTGTTGGGGGAATCATAACAGAAAAACATTTTTTTTTTTGCCAGTATGAACTGTTTACTTGATGATGTCAGCATGTTTGGAAGAGTGCTAATGTTGACCGTGTGGTCTGTGGGCACACTTGGCTGGTGGTTAGTGAGCACGCTTGGCATAGATGTACGACCAGGAATAATGGATATCATCATTCTTATTTTGGTTATTGGTATGGTTTTAACAAGATTGGAAGTTATAATAATGGAGACATCTGTTTTCTCTGGGCCCTACAAAAAGGAGATCCGAAGACATCAGATCTATGCACCTAAAGAAACAGAGATTCCTGATGTGAAACACATTCATCATAAAATTGACATCTAGGTGCTACTTTTCTTTAAAATGGCTAACTAACATAGTGCTATGTCTCAAATCTTTCATCTAACCGGATTGGCCAAAACAAATTATGGAGGGGGTCTTAACCTTAATTTTAAACTGTCAGAAATTACAATTGATTTTGCTAACTTCAAGGTAAGTGTTTAAATGTTTATTTTGGAATTTTTTCATGCAAACATTTTTTTCATATACTATTAATTCTCCTCTATCAGATGCATTCATAATCCAAGAAACTTACATATCCCTTTAAGTATCTTGAATTGAATAAGGCCCTTGGGTAAATTAATCAGGTGCATTTTCAGGGAATTTATCACTTTATCCTGTACAGTTACAGTTACTGCCTGGCAGGAAAAGAACATATAATTGATTCTTATGCATTGGTTGTAGCCAACTTTACCATGCGGCCACACAGGATTGTTTGATAGTTTCCTCTCTTGAGCTGTAAATCAAGCCGCTGTTTATGAATAAAGGGAAATGCCTTGAAGACTGACCTTTAAAGAATAAAACAGCTTTGTCTGTGGATATTGTCCCTCCTACAGTCACATAAAGGGACACCAAAACAAGGACAGCTTTGACCAGTAAAGGGCTTTCTGTAAAGGTGCAATTGTACATAGCTGTCTAAAAAATAGGCTATTAGAAAATGTGATGCTTTAGATCTAACCTTATATTTTTTTAAATAAATGTGCTTTAAATTAAACCAACTTTTCGTCAAGGTGATAGTGTCCCTTTAAATTAGTGCTATAGCAGGTTAAGAAAAGATGAGGAAATAGGTATAATTTTATTTATATAAGTTTCCTAATTACATAAATTTTACAGAAAATATTTAATAAGCTTTTTTGCTAATTTGAGCAGCAATTACATCCTGATATGTGAGTTCACTGCACATTGTATTAAAGGACCACTGCAGTTTGGCAAAAACTTAACATTTGTAACATACTTGCAGTAGCATCTGTTTAAAGGGACACTTGCATTTTCAGAACAAACAGGTCCTCTCTGGGAACTAAAAACTGTGCACTTTGGAACTGCTCCTACAGACCCTTATTGTAGAAGTGACTATTTCCTGTTTTCTGACCACCAGCAGTGGAGGTCAGGGGCCTCTAGGTGGTGCGGACGAGATTATCTTCAATTTCTTGTTAGTGTAAAGCTTATTGTCTGCTACTACCCTAAACGTAACCCCTAAATCTAACCCTAACCCCTAAATCTAGCCTTAACCCCTAAATCTAATTTTAGTACCTAAATCTAACCCTAACCCTAAACTCCTAACCCCTAAATCTAACCCTAACCCTAAACCCTGACCCTAAATCTAATCCTAACCCCTAAATCTAACCCTACCCCCCAACCCCAAACCTTAGGAAATTGAAAACAAATCTTGGCCGCACACCTAGTGGCCGATTGCCGACACTGCTGGTGGGTGGAAAACAAAAAAGGTCAGAGAAGGGGTAAAAAGACCACCAACATGTTTTTACAATGAACAAAAATCATAATAATAAAGCCTTTAATAAATTACTTTTTTATGAAACAACGCTGCTGAGGAGCCTACCATTTTAGTTCCAATGATCTGCTTCCTGAATAAGTGGAGACTTTGCATGCAACGAGGAAGCTCTATCTGTACAATACAAATGTGACAGTATCTACTACCAGTGCTCTCATTAGCCCTAATGCAAAGTTCATTAGTTTACAAGGACACACCCTGTTGAGACAGAACTTAGCAGAAGCAGGCTAATTACAAATATTGGAAGCCTGCAGGAAATAATAATTACATATACAAGTAAGAAATGTAAAGGCTCTGTTTTGTTTTACTTTCTAAAAACATTTTACCAAATATGGAGTTCAATTTATGCCATATAGAATAAAATTGACAACTGTGGTCTTTTAACAGCGCACAGAATAGACAGGAAGCAGGGACTAGTCATATCCCAGCAGTGACTCGGAGGCTGACAATACTGCTCTACTATTGGCTGAGCAAGCAAGAGCAGGTAAATAGTGGGTTGATATTGCTCCCTGTATGCTGCATGCTGATTGGGTGGGGATCAGGAAGTTGTGTCAACACAATCATTAGAGGGATTTTTAGATATTAAAAAAAATAAAAAGTTGTATGAGATGTGCTGTATACATATAGGCTGCTTTTTGCCTATAGAGTGCAGAAATGTATTAATCCAGCAAACTTAGATATCCCTTTAACTTAAGAAATTACATTTTTACAAACTGTGGGAGCTTTTTTTTCTATAATGTTACACATGTATTCAGTTGCCTTCACTCATAAATTTAGTATCTCACTCTGAAATAAGTAAATCCATGTCTTGTCAGTAAAATGCAAGATGTAGAAGAATCTACTCATAAAATTACACCAAACCCGGCATTTTAATTAAATACTTTATGAGACACAACCCTTTGAACCAACAGAAAAAGTAAACGTCATTATATTGTATATATAAGTAAAATGAGACAAAACAATCACCTGCATTTTGCGTAAGCATTTTGCAAGTAAATAAGTAAAGTTTGTGGATAGGGCTAGGCCTACTAGACAATGCATTAGAGCATCTGTTTTAGATCATGTGAGTATCCTGATATGTATTTACCTATTGAGTACTGGGTTCTATGTTATCCTGAATATTGTATAATGACAGAAATATGCATTTATTGTAATAATAAAAAATCATGAGCCTCATTCAATTTTGGGCTCACAACTCTATCCTAGACAGCCAAATGCCTGTGATTGAGTTGCGGGCTCCCGTTGCTCTACTTTTGCGATGCTATACAATTGGCCGGGACAGCAAATTAGGGGCCTATCACAAAAATCGTAACACCATGCCATCGGACGTAGCATTTCCAGGCTTGAACATGTTAGGGGAGCAAGCCTGTAACGCCCGATGCAAAAATAGCCAATGGAAACAGAGATCATCATCATGACCAACCTCCAAGCCCGTAACTCGTAAGTGAAGGTGGTAGGACTTTGAAATCCAACCTATTTTCTTCAAAGTCCTACGGGCTTGTAGGTAAATATAGCCAGTAGGACTTTGGACAGAAATTTAACATGAAATAAAGTATTTTATTCTGGCGATTTGCAAGTTTGAGAATGTTGTGCTATTAATTCTAAGACCTGACATCACTTTCCCTTTTAATAAAAGTACAGTAGAGTGTTTATATTTGCATTTACAGTGCTCCATACATTTCATTAACCCCCTTGCGAGACCTCCTTCGTACCAGTAACCTGTGGTTCCATTTGTGGGCTTGATGGAGTGGTTAGCGAGGGAGAATCGGAATTGAATAGCGATTTGCAATTTTAGCCTTGCGACAGTGAAAGATCAAAGGCTTGGAGGGCATTTTGTGCAATGTTACAAATCGCAATGAATTGCAGCGCGGAGCCTGTAACTCGATCGGAGCTTGCAAACGGAAGCCAATTTTATTGCAAAATAACTTGTGACCTCCACTTGTGAGCCCGGAAATCCAGAACGGCTCAATTGAATGAGGCTCCATATTTTTTAATTGCACATTTGTGCCTATGGGACTGCTAAGCATTACATTCTATTGCACTTACATGTTTTTTATGAGTTTTTAGTACTTTATTGTTCCTTTAACTGCTGCAGGTCTCAGAAATACATTTAAATCCATTTGCAACTGTTATTTATGCAAATAATTACTTTCCCTTATATTACAAGTTACAAGTCATACTTAATTTGCGACTGCTCAATAAGTTTGGAATTAAATTGCGACAGTGTAAAACTTTGAAAAAGTTACTTGTACTATTATGTATGTCAGAAAGTCAATGGGAAGCATGCCATAATTTGCCAATCTGGCTTGTTTGCAGGCATTACGAGTAGCTCACTTGCAATCATGTTTAAGGGGGTCAATTGAATAACTAAGTAAAGTTACTTACCACTTTTTAGTGGTGTAACTTTAAGAAATAGGTAATTGAGTAGGGCCGTAAGTCCTTCCCTTCCTACTGCTGTATATGTCACCGGTGACATTATTTAAGACTCTTTATAGTACCAATGTATAAATAAAATAATTAGCTTATACCTTAAAGATTAGAAATTAAATCAAATATGTTTCCATAAATATGACCAAACAGTGAACATTTTTAAATGGCAAATCCCATCTATACTTAAACTGACACAGCGAAGGTTCCAAATATTGTATAATTTTAAACTATAAGTAATAACAAGTACCTGATCAACTGAGTGTTATTTAAAAAAACACATTTTCATGTAATAATCTAACACTGAAGCTTGCTATTTTGAGAAGAAGCTTATCACTAATTAATGCCAGTGATCTCCCATTAACAAAATAGTCTGTTCTTGGGAGTGAATCAGAAAAGCTGAATGACAGTTCAAAATAGTAATTTTATAGTAACACTTAATTCATAAAATAATTGTTATTTACCTGTACTGTGAAATGATTCCATATTTGGAACCTCTGCGTCAATTTAAACTTATTTTATGATGAAGAGCACACCTAGAGAAGCTGTGGAATTTTTCCAGTGTGCCAGTTACTTCTCCAACAGCCCTATTAAATTCCTAGCCCGTATCGGCATCAGCAAGACCGCAACGGCTGCGGGCTTGAAATTTAGCTGAGTTACAGAGCTAGTTAATTAGACCATGGTGTGAGTTACAGGCGTGAGACGCAAGCTCGTAAATCCCGTAAATCCTTTTTGCGCACGCAAGCTGTAAAGAGAAGGATGAGCCACGATCATCCGTAACTATCCAATTGCGGTATAACATAGTGCGACACAGACCTCTCAGCCAATAAAAAGCGCTCTAGCCGAGTATGATTGACAGAGGGAGATTATAAATTTGCGTTCCACACGCCCATGCGTTGACTGTGTTGTATTTTCTTTCGAATTAGCATGCGGGTCCTGGAGCTGGTGGGTTTTGAGAGTCAGAGAGAGAGTAGGAGAGTTTTGAGTGAGGTAGTTTGCGATTTTATTCATTCATATTCTATTTCATACAAGTTTATACTTAATACTTGCTTACACATATTTACAGATTGCACATATTTGCAATACACATAATTTAAAAAACACACATAGAGACACATAGTTAGCTCACTCCAGACAACCCCTCCCCCACACACACACACACACTCCATCCCCCAACAGTTATTAATAACACATAGCACACACATTTTTTTTCTCCAACAGACATATACAGTTATATATTTTTTTATTTATCCTAATTTTACTTTTGGGATATTATGGAGGGAGGAGGAGGAGGGGAGAGGTGAGGAGTGGAGAGTTCGGGAGGAGGAGAAGAGGAGAGGTGAGGAGGAGAGAGAGGTGGCCATGGGGAGTAGAGGTGGGGAGGAAGAGCTAAGGAGTGAGGTGGAGGAGAGAGAGGAGATGGAACAGGGAGAGGAGGTGGAGGAGGGAGAGGGGGGCGAGGAGGGCGAGGTGGAGGAGGGGGAGGAGGGAAAGGAGGAGAGTGCAGAGGAGGAGGTGGGTGGTGGAAAGGGGGCCCGAGCAACAGTAATCAAGCAACAGAGAGTCAATTTATTGGTGTGCCCACTGCAGCCTATGCAGTTACAGACCACAGCCAGAATCAAGATAGAAGAAGGAGGAGGACCTGAGGGCCCTGGCTCGGAGGAGGAGGAGGTAGTTTCGCTGGTGTGGTCACCATCTGGACCTGTGGCAACTCAGCCGTGATTTGACCCCACCATCCCCCTTCTCCAAAGACTAAGAATTTCGCCAGGGCCTTCCAGTTGGACATATGGAGCCCAGGACAGCAGCCAGCCACCACCTCCTTCCCCTCACAGCAGTGCACTGGCCTGGCCGCCACCACCACCGGGCACACCCACACCACCATAAGGTTTGCCCCGGGCCCCAGACCCTCCCCACTCAATCACCGCCACCTCCTCACCCAGTAATGCCCCACGGACCTACATCCCCACCACCACCAAGCCAGGCTACGCAGGCGGAGATGCTGGCCATCGTGCGCCAGCAACTGGACTGTCTTTAGGGGATCCAGGCCCACATCTCTGCCAATCATGCAGAGCTAATGCGCAGCCTGGCAAGGCGCAATAGGGAGGCACCACCTGATGACGGAGTCATACCTGGCCAGGCTGCTAAGGATCAGACTTGTCCCCAGCCCCGCCTACTCTATCCCGGAGGCATCCCCCAGCCACCCGCGGCCTGGACACTCCTCTCCTCCAACCATGTCTACACCACCGCCACTTGTAGTGCTGCTGCCTCCCAGGGGGTTGCCTCCCCCTGCCCCCCGCCCACCACCACCACCAGCAGGGAGACGGAGGCCTGTCGTGGAGGATGTGGGCCCTGTGGAGGACATAGGGACTGCGGGCATGTTTGTGCCTTCTCAACAGCACTCCTCAGTGACAATCTATTGGTCACAATGTTTACCTACTCTACCCTGGCTGCAGAGTCTTGGATCTTGGCCTATGTGATGGTGATATTTTGTATGTAGATGGCTACCTCCCATCACATGGTCCATGATCCTCTTCTCTGTGGACACGTAGGGTTCTGTTTAAAATGTCACCAATTGATGGTCACTGAGGAATTCTCTTGAAAAGAGATGCTGCAGTCCCTATGATTTTTTTCAGGCCTTAGTTTGTATGTTTAGCTTTTTTTTTCTCTTTTTTTATTTTTGGTACAATTCAGATCCATGAAGGCATCTTTTTCATCTGCAAGGATTGTGGAGGAAATGTGTACGGTTTTCCCAGTGCCTTCAGGTAGACATTCCTTCAATGACAGCCCCCCCTTAACATGTAGCTCCCACTATCTTAAAGATATCATATAGCCAGATATCTCAGACATTATTGTTGTTAGCTTAAATGTAGATTAATACTGCCCGGCGGTGGATTTGCAAAGTCTCACAATGGCATGTGGCATGTTAATGACAGCCAGCATTGATATATGCAAAAGATCCTCTTTGTATTAATTGGTATTTTCCCATATTGCTGATTATCCAGAGACCTAGCTAATAGTTAGTAATGCTTGCAGATGGGAATCAGGTGAGTTGGTGTATTGTTACAGTTACGGTATTTAGCACCGTACTGTACATGAATGTTGATTAGTTTTTTATCCTCCTCCCCCTTTTTTAAGTTGACCTCTTTTTTTATTTATTTTTTGTGTGACCGCACTGTATGTGTGAAACTGGATTAGATTACACAGTCCAGAGGTTAAATCATCTGTTTCATTGAGCAGATCTAGACAAGTAGTAAGTGCTATGCACATTTATGGTTTCTTCAATTAAATGGAGTGATTTGTGATGATCCTTTTTTTCCATAAGATTCTGGTTGCAGTGGTGTAGTGACCACATGTGACCCTGGTAGGTGCTATGCATCATGCTTATTCTAGACTATCACATTACACCCTGTAGGTGTCCCCTTTTTCCCCCAAGGCTCTTGCTTTATCGAGATCTGCCCACACCACACCCATGATATTAATGCACAGTCTTATCTGATTGTGCTCTGTGTATAAAATAAAGCTTTGTTATACCGTTCTCACTGTGTCAGTGTGTTTTCAATGGTTGGGGTTATGGGACGTCCACATACATCACATATGTGTCACATTCCTATATATGTAAACTAATGAGCCCTAGTTAACATGCAATAGATCAATACATATCAGAAGAATAATAGTCATAAAAGCATTAGATACCATATAATACTAAATATCAATTATAATAATAATAAAGGGTTAATACACAGGCCTAGTTCAATTAGTGATACTGTGGAGTATGAACATTCCCCTGAGGGCCTAAAATGAATATGACAGGTGACATTGGAGTGAGTTGCTAGTTCCTTTTCTAGTGGACTGTGATTTGTCTGACCTCTCTGCTATGACGTGCCCACCTAGAGTGACCCTACATGGTATAGCTCACAGCTTCATTGCAGTACACAAGCCCCTTCACCTCCACCACTTCGCAATGCTGAAGGGGACCAGGGGAACATACACCACACTAATCTACTCTAACCCATCAGGAGGGGGTGCAAAAACACATGGAGGCATTGCAGAGACACGTGCATCAACAGCTCCATCAGGTGTAATCTCTGCTACACCCATCCTGGAAAGTCTAACGCCATTGCCGGTGGCCATTTGCTAAGACGTATAGCCATTCCCATTTGGTGACCTCCCATTATGTTCTACTATTCATAAATTTACATTAGTATGCATTGCTAAGTGGTGGTGGTGAAGGGTCTTGTGTAGCTGAATGAAGCTGTGAGCTATACCATGTAGGGCCAGTGTAGTTGGCTTTTCAAATTGGCATGACCATTCCAACATATGATAAAAAAAATAAATCTTAAATGCATTTTTTTATTTGGGTATTATTGTGCAAGTAATTGTAATGCCTTTCCATGCTTTCCTTATATTTTAATGTGCACTGGTGTGTTTATATTGTCCTTTACAGTGTTTAAAATTAGTCTGGAACCCCTTTGCGGGTCCTATTTGGAAGCCGTAATGTTTTTGCCTCCATTTGCGTGTTACGGGCTTGAACGCCATGGCGTCTTTGGAAATTAGTTGCAATTTAATAGCGTTGCAGATACCGGCTTGACAGAACAAAGGATTTGCGGCCGCGAAGTTCCATGTTCCACATCCCGTAGGCTTTTTTTCGTCCTTAACCCGCAGATCGTGAGCGTCTTGCTTTACGGGGCCAATTTAATAGCTGCAAGTCTTGTGACCTACGTTACACGCTACGGTTCACTGAGGGAACCATGAATGCCAGCATGTACTGTGATATACTGAAGCAGAGCATGATTTCCTCCCTTCGGAGACTGGGTCGCAGGGCAGTATTCCAACATGATAACGACCCCAAACACACCTCAAAGATGACCACTGCCTTGCTAACGAAGCTTGTCTCCTGACCTAAACCCTATTGAGCATCTGTGGGGCATCCTCAAATGGAAGGTGGGGGAGTGCAAGGTCTCTAACATCCACCAGCCCTGTGATGTCATCATGGAGGAGTGGAAGAGGACTCTAGTGGCAACCTATGAAGCTCTGGTGAACTCCATGCCCATGAGGGTGGAAAATAATGGTGGCCACACAAAATATTGACACTTTGGGCCCAATTTGGACATATATATATATATATATATATATATATATATATATACTAGCGACTTGCCCCTCAAAAATGACGGCAATAATATTTGAAGCCTGGCAATGCTGTTTGCCAAATATGCGAGGTTCGCTTCCCTCTAATTTACAGGCCTTTCCCCCCCCTCTACTTTACGGGCCTCGCGATTAGCTCCCTCGCCACTCATTGAAGGCCTCGGCCAACCTGCATGTGCACTCTCTCTGTCTGCACTCTGTGAGTCCTGTCTGTGTGTGATCTCTGTCTGTGTGCACTCTCTGTCTCTGTACCCCTCCCTCTCTTTGTCAATCTCTGTGCGCTCTCTGTCAGTGCGATCTCTCTTTCTATCTGTGCACTCTCTATCTCTCTGCGCTCTGTCTGTGCACTCTCTCTCTGTGCACTCTCCCTCTCTCGATCTGTGTGCGATGTGTTTGTGCGCCCTTTCTGTCTGTGTGCGCTCTTGCTCTGTAATTCTCTCTTTCTCTGTACCCCTCCCTCTCTGTACCTGTCTCTCTCTCTGTACCTGTCTCTCTCTCTGTACCTGTCTCTTTCACTCTCTCTGTACCTCTCTATCTCACTCTGTACCTCTCTCCCTCCCTCCCTCTTTCTCTCACTGTCTTTTTCTGAAATGCAAATGTCCGCCAGCTTCTGTTAGGATCAGGTTTTAGGCCCGCCCCACTGATCTCCTAGCCACCCACCTTGATGCCAGCAGCGTTAGCACAATTGTTTTGCTGCTTACAACTATATATGGTCCGTGGGGAGCTACAGGAGCCTGCAAGGAACAAGGGGGCCACAAGGGGCAGAGGGAGGCTGCATGGGGCTGAGGGAGGCCCAGAGGTCTGTGAGGGGCCACAGGAGGCTGAGGAGGAACACAGGTGGCCCTGGTGCGCCACAGAGCCTGCAGGGGGGCCAATGGGACCTGTGGGGGGCCACAGCGGGCCATAATAACTGGGTCGCAGGGGGCACAGGGGAACCATGGGAGGTTCACCGGGGCACAGCCCCCCCCCCCCCCAGGTCCAAAGAGGAACCAAGGCGGCCACAGGAGAGCAGTTGCCCCCGGGAACCCGCAAGAGGGAGGGGCGGGGGGTAAGCAGGGCCTTGTTGCCTTGCACCAACATATTCCGAAGCTCCCTACATGGGACGAGTACAAGGCGAAAACAGCTTCAATACAATGCAAACAAATCGAGGGCCCTGTCTTTGAGCTTAGAATCTAGCATACTATGTGCTTTCTCAAGCATTTTATGAGATTAATAGATTAAGAAACACAGAATGACAATGCCAGTCTCTCTTTAAACAACCACTTTAATTTGGAAACAACTAACATCATTAGCAGCTGAGTCCTGAGCATAAAATTATTATTAGAGAAAATCTGATGGATTCCATAATAGAGAAGAAAGACGAGGTTGTCTCTGAAAATGTTTTTATACTCGCAGCTTACACAGCTGCAGATGGAAGTTTATTGAAAACTTTATCCTATTTTACAGTAGTTTTTTAAGAACATTCACTTGTACATCTGTACATGATCCGATATCAAAGAATATTCCTATCCTTCTCTTACAAAAGGAGAGCTAAAGATCTGGTTCATGACTCATTTCTTTTGTGAAAACTCACTGTAACACTATCATAAATTACATGTCACTTTCACGTGCCAAGTTAACTTTGTGAATGAAGTGTGTAATGTGAGGCTTAAGTGATAAGGTCGCATAAAGGCAGAATATTACAACTACATGTCACATTTTGCATGTAGTGTTAAATTAATTTGAACTCAAACAAAAAAAAAATGCTTGTCAATTGCAATATTTTTCATCTATCTATCTATCTATCTATCTAACTATCTATCTATCTATCTATCTACTTTGTATATTTATACAGTATATATTAACACAAGAGTTCTTTCTTACTAGTTGAGTTCAAAATAATAAAAAGATAACCCTCATGCTATTTATTTTTAGTTTTACATACTTTATTTAATGGTCATATTTAAATGTTTGTAAGGGCAGTGAAGGCTGCAATGACGATATTTCCTACAGGAAATAGACACAGCATCCTTCAATGAAGCTTGTGCAATGCTTAGTCTGCCATATGCCAGTACGTAGCCTCTACCACGCAGAACATTGATATACCCTGTGTAAAATGTATGGACACATCAGTATTATTGATTCTTTGTGAATCAAAAACTGTTATCTATTTAAATATTATCAGGGTTTGGGTTATGTAAATGCTGTTCTTTCTTTCTTATCATGCTAAATTTAAGTAACTCTTTTGAAGTCCAATTCCATCCTACTCTTCCTATTAATTTTTCTATATCGCACTATATCACACCATCCATAGGGCTTGGGGTTACACTTCTGGAGTTTCTCTTAGCTCTGACACTTCCCTGATCATAAGCAACAAGACAAATAGATGTGCTCAATTAGAGAATATACTAACCATAATAGATTAGTTCTATGGGCAATATAACTCATTCAGAGAGCAGCATCTTTTATGTCACTTGTGCTCTTCACAGGAAGAAATATCCTGTAGTATCTCAGTCTGGTCTCACCTAATAGAGTGATTCACCCCCGAAATACCAGGCAATTCTACCCTGAACAGGAGAAACAGCAAACCCCAGACATACATTTCGGCCTTTATGGGCCTCGTCAGTGAGGTGTAGCTGATAACTTCCTAAGGCACAGTGAGCAAGGGGTCCATGTCTGAAGCCCCCTATCACCCTTAGGGTGACTAAGCCCTAAGGGTTGTTTGAACGAGCAACAACAAAAATAGAGGTGCTCAATCAAAGAACAAACTAACCTTACTAGATGGACATGATAACCCATTCTGATAGCAGCCTAATTTAGCTCACTTGTGCTCTTCACAGGGAGAAATATCTTGTACTATATCAGTCTGGTATTGCCCAATAAGGTGATGCAGATCCCTGATTATACTTTTGAAGATTTGTTTGAATTGTTAATGCAAATGTTAATACCTTCTCAACTAATATATTCATTATTACTACTCTTATCGGATCTAGTCTGTTTCACTAGCGCAAGTCAGCCCTCCCACTGCTCTGTCATAGGCTGTGTACACTTAAGGTGGATTACTGAGGTTACTTTAACAACAATGATATAGAAGCAGAAAGAGTGTTATAGGAGATAATAATGGGGGACCTGGGGGGTAGGAAATTATAAGGGGGAACTGGGGGTGGAGGTGGTTGGGCCCCCCAAACACCAACCCCCAGGTCCCCCATTCTGATCTCATATCCCCCCCCCCCAGGTCCCCCATTATGATCTCCTACCCCACCACCACCAGGTCCCATGATCTCCTTTAACACTCTTTCTGCTTCTATATCATTGTTGTAAAGGTAACTGAAGAAATCCACCTTAAGTGGACACAGTTTTTGACAGAGGAGTGGGAGTGCTGTTCTCTGGCCATGACTAGTGAAACTGACTAGATCCCTCTTATCTTACACCATCTTTCAGACACAGATTTGACTCTTTCATATTTAGTTAATATTTCAGATGTCACATGCCTGAAGCTGAACTTTTTCATTGTCCCTGGACAAGTGCTAGAATCCACCTCTTTTCAGGGGAAGTCTATCGGTATTTTTGGGTCAAACTTGAGTTAAGGTTCTCTTTTACTGCAATAATACATTTATTTTTTTGAGGTTAGTATATCTGTAAAAATCAAAGATAAAAGTGGAATGGTTTGCTGCAGCAAGCAGATACTGCTTTTCTTTTGCGAGAAGCTTGTCATGTTTGGCCTTTTCAGAAACAACAGACAGACAAACTGCATTTTTTTAAATTTAATAAGTTTTTATAGTTTTGAATATTATATCAAAAGAGTTATGTGTCTTTCTATATTATGCAACCTTTTGCTTAAGGGCCCCTTAAAACTTACATCAGGCATATAGTGTAATGCAGTGGTTCCAAAACCTCTCCTCGGGGCTCCCCAGACAGGCTGGGATTTCAATTTAACCGCGTGTGATGAAATTAGAGGCTCCATTGCCTGTTGGGAACCACTGATGTAACTGATATAGAAAGAAAGGAGAGAGAAAAACTTTTACAAATGGAGAACACTAGAGGTCATTATAACTCGATTTTTGATTTGCCAGTATTTCTCTTTAGAGTTACACTTGCTAGTCACCTATATTGTGATTCGATTAGTGCAGCGTTCCTAAACTCCAGTCCTCAGTGCCCATTAACAGTTCACATTTTAGGTATATCCCTGCTTGTGTACAGGTGAGCTAATCAGAGGCTCTGCAGGTGGTAAACAGAATTACTGAGCCTCTGATTAACTCACTTGTGCTCAAGCAGGGATAAATCTAAAATATAAACTGTTGGTGGTCCATGAGGACTGGAGTTGAGGAACACTAATCTAATCACAATATAGGTGACTATGCAAGCCTCTCACCCCTCTACTTTACGGACCTCGTGATGAGCGCCTTCGGTGCTCATCGCTGGCCCCACAATGAGCGCCCACGGCGCAGTTGTTGGTAACGCTATGTTAAAAGGCGATCATTGCGCATATGCAACCCGTAACTTTTAACATAGCGTTACCGGCAAACTCGCAATTACCACAACTATTATATGTTATATAAATATATAAGTATATATATATATATATATATATATATATATATATATATTTGTGGGGCACTGCAGCAATGGGTGCACCGGGGATAGATCTGCCCCTGATTCCTGTCCTGGGTATAGAGTTGAATTATCCCCCTCAGATTTTTTGGGCTCCTTGTAATTTCTTATGGCTGAAAATTCAGGTTTCTGCTCTCTTGCCTCTCTGAAATTTGAACATACAGAGCAGGGATCTGCTCTAGTGCGGTCTGTGTAGAGAAAAAAAGAAAACAAATATCCCTTAACAAACCCATCTGTACAGGCATTAAATGCTTAACTCCGTTATGGGTTACAAGGTCAGGGCAGTCTGGAGCCTGGTGAAAACTGCTATCAATCACTGTTTTCTCTGCGCACTTGTCTATCTGTTATTACTCATGCAAAGGTCAGTAGGGCAGGGTATACTTTGTATGTAAACAGAGGCTTTAAACTTTAGATTTTGTATCTGTTTTTAGTGTAATTAAAAAAATAGATTATTTTAACATATAATCAATCTGGTGCTCTTTCAGACTATGAAGAGCACTTAAAGTGAGGTATATGGCCATTTATCTCACCTTCCCCTGGACTCAAATGTTCATATCAACAGACGTCACTTAACTTCCCCTCACAAGACTCAAGTACTCATTTAATTGGAACCACTCAGACAAATCTGCTCACATGCTTGGACGTTATTCCACCATCTTACCAGGCTCAACTGCTCACATCCAGGCTTCACTTACAAGGTCAATGTATGAAGATAATAAATATATATTTAAAAAATGGAGTCTGGCTAACTGCATAATTAGGCAAAAATATGTTATAAAGCTAATAATTAAACAATCTAGTGTATCTACTGGTCTCTAGAGGCATCCATGATACCTTGGTAAAGGCTGAATGAGAGAAGAATTGGGCTTGTAGTTATCCTTGCAACTGTCTGCTTCTGAGCATGTGCAAGGAAAGGAAGTAATTGTCAATTATTAACCCCTACCCCTCCCTCCGCTATTCTGTAATAAATGCATTCCCTCAGTCTCCAAGCTAATATCAAGTTCTGAAGCATCATTTTCAACAAAATGTGTCCCTCTTTGCTGAAGTGAAATGTTGGGAGGTTTGCTGTAATTTTGTTAATTTGTGTCTGACTCCGCATGATCCTATGGGCAGCAGCACTCCAATGCTTATCCATAAGGTTTTTTTGGCAAAGATACTAGATTGGGTTGCCAGTTCTTTCTCCAGTCTGACCTCTCTGCTATGACCTGCCCATGTTGGGTGACCCTACATGGTATTGCTCACAGCTTCATTGAGGTACACAAGCCCCTTCACCACAATAGTGTAGGGATCCAGAAGGGGTTGCTGTAATAGTGTTGCAAAATACATCCATCAACCAAAAAGAAAAAAAAGAAAATATTTTTTTTTATTAAGATCACAAAATAATTTCTTATTTTATAGCACTATCCATTTTTTCCCAACTGCTATTTTTTTTATAACTACTTTTGGTTTATTGACTCTATTATAATATTTAAACTATTTAAATGACTTAAAAAAGTAAGAAAGAAAAAAAAATACAAATAGAAAAATACTTGTTTTTGATTTTTCACTGTTAATGTTATGAAAATTATATAAAAAAGCAATACATAGATGTTAATTATTTGTATTTCTTTTTGATTCAAATAAAATATTTGAAAAAAAAATGTTAGAAATTGGTCAATGAAGGACAACAAAAAAAAGCACAACCTTACTCTACTCTGAAATTATTTGTTACTATACTTATCAATTATAATAATTAACAAAATGTGAGTAGCGCCTGTGTGGGGGAGAATCATGCAAAGAAGTCGCGCAGGCACAGCTGGTAGTTGCTCTTGCGGCAGTTGAGTGGCGCCTGGAATATATATACAGAGGGCACAGAGAGCGGGCACAGAGAGGGTACAGACACAGAGGGCACAGAGGGAGCTGGAGAAAGGACACAGAGAAAGATGGCACAGAGAGAGACAGAGGGCACAGAGAGCGGGCACAGAGAGAGACAAAGGACACAGAGAAAGTGCACAGAAAGCGCACAGAGACAGAGGGCACAAAGAAAGCTGGAGAGAGGACACAGAGAAAGATGGCACAGAGAGAGACAGAGGGCACAGAGAGCGGGAACAGAGAGAGACAAAGGACACAGAGAGAGTTCACAGAAAGCGCACAGAGAGGGTACAGAGACAGGGGGCACAGGGAGAGCTGGAGAGAGGACACCGAGAAAGATGGCACAGACAGAGGGCACAGAAGGAGGGCACAGAGAGACAGAGGGCACAAATAGAGACAGAGAGCACACAGAGAGACAGATGGCACAGAGAAAGAGACAGAGGGCACAGAGAAAAAGGACAGAGACAGAGGGCAGAGACACAGGACACAGAGCGAGGGCACAGAGAGAGACAGAGGGCACAGAAAGAGGGCAAAAAGAGACAGTGGGCACAGAGCGTGCACAGAGAGAGGGGGCACAGATAGAGACAGAGGGCACAGAGAGAGAGGGCACACAGAGAGCTGGATAAAGGACACAGAGAAAGATGGCACAGAGAGAGACAAAGGACACGGAGAGAGTGCACAGAAAGCGCTCAGAGACAGAGGGCACAGAGAGAGCTGGAGAGAGGACACCGAGAAAGATGGCACAGAGAGAGACAGAGGGCACAGAAAGAGGGCACAGAGAGACAGAGGACACACAAATAGAGACAGAGGGCACAGAGAGTGAGTGCACAGAGAGCACACAGAGAGACAGACGGCACAGAGAGAGGGCACAGAGAAAGAAGACAGAGGGCAGAGACACAGGACACAGAGAGAGGGCACAGAAAGAGCCAGAGGGCACAGAAAGGGGGCACAAAGAGACAGTGGGCACAGAGAGTGCACAGAGAGAGGGGGCACAGAGAGCGGGCACAGAGAGAGACAACGGACAAAGAGAGAGGACACAGAAAGCTCACAGAGAGGGTACAGATGCAGAGGGCACAGAGAGAGCCCAAGAGAGGACACAAAGAAAGATGGCACAGACAGCGGTCACAGAGAGAGACAAAGGACACGGAGAGAGTGCACAGAAAGCGCACAGAGAGGGTACAGAGACAGAGGGCACAGAGAAAGCTGGTGAGAGGACACCGAGAAAGATGGCACAGAGAGAGACAGGGGACACAGAGAGCGGGCACAGAGAGAGACAAAGGACATGGAGAGAGTGCACAGAAAGCGCACAGAGAGGGTACAGACACAGAGGGCACAGAGGGAGCTGGAGAAAGGACACAGAGAAAGATGGCACAGAGAGAGACAGAGGGCACAGAGAGCGGGCACAGAGAGAGACAAAGGACACAGAGAGACAGACGGCACAGAGAGAGGGCACAGAGAAAAAGGACAGAGACAGAGGGCAGAGACACAGGACACAGAGAGAGGGCACAGAAAGAGCCCAGAGGGCACAGAAAGGGAGCACAAAGAGACAGTGGGCACAGAGAGTGCACAGAGAGAGGGGGCACAGATAGAGACAGAGGGCACAGAGAGCGGGCACAGAGAGAGACAAAGGACATGGAGAGAGTGCACAGAAAGCGCACAGAGTGGGTAGAGAGACAGAGGGCACAGAGAGAGCCCAAGAGAGGACACAAAGAAAGATGGCACAGACAGCGGTCACAGAGAGAGACAAAGGACATAGAGAGAGTGCACAGAAAGCGCACAGAGTGGGTAGAGAGACAGAGGGCACAGAGAGAGCTGGAGAAAGGACACCGAGAAAAATGGCACAGAGAGAGACAAAGGACCCAGAGAGAGTGCACAGAAAGCGCACAGAGTGGGTAGAGAGACAGAGGGCACAGAGAAAGCTGGAGAGAGGACACCGAGAAAGATGGCACAGAGAGAGACAGAGGGCACAGAGAGAGACAAAGGACACGGAGAGAGTGCACAGAAAGCGCACAGAGACAGAGGGCACAGAGAGAGCTGGAGAGAGGACACCGAGAAAGATGGCACAGACAGAGACAGAGGGCACAGAAGGAGGGCACAGAGAGACAGAGGGCACAAATAGAGACAGAGAGCACAAAGAGAGAGAGATGGCACAGAGAAAGAGACAGAGGGCACAGAGAAAAAGGACAAAGGGCAGAGACACAGGACACAGTGAGAGTGCACAGAAAGCGCACAGATAGGGTACAGAGACAGAGGGCACAGAGAGAGCTGGAGAGAGGACACTGAGAAAGATGGCACAGACAGAGGCAGAGGGCACAGAAGGAGGGTGCAGAGAGAGAGAGGGCACAGAGAGACAGAGGGCGCAAATAGAGACAGAGAGCACACAGAGAGACAGATGGCACAGAGAAACAGACAGAGGGCACAGAGAAAAAGGACAGAGGGCAGAGACACAGGACACAGAGAAATATGGTACAGAGAGAGAGACAGAGGGCACAGAAAGAGGGCAAAAAGAGACAGTGGGCACAGAGAGTGCTGGAGAGAGGACACAGAGAAAGAGGGCACAGAGAACGGGTACAGAGAGAGTGCACAGAAAGCTCACAGAGAGGGTACAGAGACAGAGGGCACAGAGAGAGCTGGAGAGAGCACACCGAGAAAGAGGGAACAGAGAGCCGGTACAGAGAGAGACAAAGGACACGGAGAGAGTGCACAGAAAGCGCACAGAGGCAGAGGGCACAGAGAGAGCTGGAGAGAGGACACCGAGAAAGATGGCACAGAGGGCACAGAGAGCGGGTACAGAGAGAGACAAAGGACACGGAAAGAGTGCACAGAAAGCGCACAGAGAGGGTAACGAGAAAGAGGGCACAGAGAGAGCTGGAGAGAGGACACCGAGAAAGATGGCACAGAGAGAGACAGAGGGCACAGAAAGAGGTCACAGAGAGACAGAGGGCACACAGATAGAGACAGAGGGCACAGAGAGTGAGTGCACAGAGAGCACACAGAGAGACAGACGGCACAGAGAGAGGGCACAGAGAAAAAGGACAGAGACAGAGGGCAGAGACACAGGACACAGAGAGAGGGCACAGAAAGAGCCAAAGGGCACAGAAAGGGAGCACAAAGAGACAGTAGGCACAGAGAGTGCACAGAGAGAGGTTGCACAGATAGAGACAGAGGGCACAGTAAGAGACAACGGACAAAGAGAGAGGACACAGAAAGCTCATAGAGAGGGTACAGAGGCAGAGGGCACAGAGAGAGCCCAAGAGAGGACACAAAGAAAGATGGCACAGACAGCGGTCACAGAGAGAGACAAAGGACATGGAGAGAGTGCACAGAAAGCGCACAGAGAGGGTACAGAGACAGAGGGCACAGAGAGAGCTGGAGAAAGGACACCGAGAAAGATGGCACAGAGAGAGACAGAGGGCACAGAGAGCGGGCACAGAGAGAGAGAAAGGACACGGAGAGAGTGCACAGAAAGCGCACAGAGAGGGTACAGAGACAAAAGGGCACAGAGAGAGCTGGAGAAAGGACACAGAGAAAGATGGTATAGAGAGAGACAGAGGGCACAGAGAGTGGGCACAGAGAGAGACAAAGGACACAGAGAGAGTGCACAGAAAGCGCACAGAGAGGGTACAGAGATAGAGGGCACAGAGAAAGCTGGAGAGAGGACACCGAGAAAGACAGAGGGCACAGAGAGCGGGCACAGAGAGAGACAAAGGACACGGAGAAAGTGCACAGAAAGCGCACAGAGAGGGTACAGAGACAGAGGGCACAGAGAAAGCTGGAGAGAGGACACCGAGAAAGATGGCACAGACAGAGACAGAGGGCACAGAAGGAGGGCACAGAGAGACAGAGGGCACAAATAGAGGCAGAGAGCACACAGAGAGACAGATGGCACAGAGAAAGAGACAGAGGGCACAGAGAAAAAGGACAGAGGGCAGAGACACAGGACACAGAGAAAGATGGTACAGAGAGAGACAGAGGGCACAGAAAGAGGGCAAAAAGAGACAATGGGCACAGAGAGTGCTGGAGAGAGGACACCGAGAAAGATGGCACAGAGGGCACAGAGAGCGGGTACAGAGAGAGTGCACAGAAAGCTCACAGAGAGGGTACAGAGACAGAGGGCACAGAGAGAGCAGGAAAGAGCACACCGAGAAAGAGGGCACAGAGAGCGGGTACAGAGAGAGACAAAGGACACGGAGAGAGTGCACAGAAAGCGCACAGAGAGGGTACAGAGACAGAAGGCACAGAGAGAGATGGAGAGAGGACACCGATAAAGATGGCACAGAGAGAGACAGCGGGCACAGAAAGAGGGCACAGAGAGACAGACGGTACACAGATAGAGACAGAGGGCACAGAGAGTGAGTGCACAGAGAGCATACAGAGAGACAGACGGCACAGAGAGAGGGCACAGAGAAAAAGGACAGAGACAGAGGGCAGAGACACAGGTCACAGAGAGAGGGCACAGAAAGAGCCAGAGGGCACAGAAAGGGAGCACAAAGAGACAGTGGGCACAGAGAGTGCACAGAGAGAGGGGGCACAGATAGAGACAGAGGGCACAGAGAGCGGGCACAGAGAGAGACAAAGGACACGGAGAGAGTGCACAGAAAGAGCACACAGAGGGTTGGAGAAAGGACACAGAAAAAGATGGCACAGAGAGAGACAGAGGGCACAGAGAGCGGGCACAGAGAGAGACAAAGGACACAGAGAGAGTGCACAGAAAGCGCACAGAGACAGAGGGCACAGAGAAAGCTGGAGAGAGGACACCAAGACAGATGGCACAGAGAGAGACAGAGGGCACAGAGAGCGGGCACAGAGAGAGACAAAGGACACGGAGAGAGTGCATAGAAAGCACACAGAGAGGGTACAGAGACAGAGGGCACAGAGAGAGCTGGAGAGAGGACACCGAGAAAGATGGCACAGACAGAGACAGAGGGCACAGAAGGAGGGCACAGAGAGACAGAGGGCACAAATAGAGACAGAGAGCACAAAGAGAGAGAGATGGCACAGAGAAAGAGACAGAGGGCACAGAGAAAAAGGACAAAGGGCAGAGACACAGGACACAGTGAGAGGACACAGAGAAAGATGGTACAGAGAGAGACAGAGGGCACAGAAAGAGTGCAAAAAGAGACAGTGGGCACAGAGAGTGCACAGAGAGAGGGGCACAGATAGAGACAGAGGGCACAGAGAGCAGGAACAGAGAGAGACAAAGGACACGGAGAGAGTGCACAGAAAGAGCACAGAGAGGGTACAGAGACAGAGGGCACACAGAGAGCTGGATAAAGGACACAGAAAGGTGGCACAGAGAGAGACAGAGGGCACAAAGAGCGGGCACAGAGAGAGACAAAGGACACCGAGAGAGTGCACAGAAAGCGTACAGAGACAGAGGGCACAGAGAGAGCTGGAGAAAGGACACTGAGAAAGATGGCACAGAGGGCACAGAGAGCGGGTACAGAGAGAGACAAAGGACACGTTGAGAGTGCACAGAAAGCTCACAGAGAGGGTACAGAGACAGAGGGCACAGAGAGAGCTGGAGAGAGCACACCGAGAAAGAGGGCACAGAGAGCAGGTACAGAGAGAGACAAAGGACACGGAGAGAGTGCACAGAAAGCGCACAGAGAGGGTAACGAGACAGAGGGTACAGAGAGAGCTGGAGAGAGGACACCGAGAAAGATGGCACAGAGAGAGCAGGAGGGCACAGAAAGAGGGCACAGAGAGACATAGGGCACACAGATAGAGACAGAGGGCACAGAGAGCACACAGAGAGACAGACGGCACAGAGAGAGGGCACAGAGAAAAAGGACAGAGACACAGGACACAGAGAGAGGGCACAGAAAGAGCCAGAGGGCACAGAAAGGGAACACAAAGAGACAGTGGGCACAGAGAGTGCACAGAGAGAGGGGGCACAGAGAGAGACAAAGGACACGGAGAGAGTGCACAGAAAGAGCACAGAGAGGGTTGGAGAAAGGACACAGAGAAAGATGGCACACAGAGAGACAGAGGGCATAGAGAGCGGGCACAGAGAGAGACAAAGGACACAGAGAGAGTGCACAGAAAGCGCACAGAGAGGGTACAGAGACAGAGGGCACAGAGAAAGCTGGAGAGAGGACACCGAGACAGAGGGCACAGAGAGCGGGCACAGAGAGAGACAAAGGACACGGAGAGAGTGCACAGAAAGCGCACAGAGAGGGTACAGCGACAGAGGGCACAGACAGAGCTGGAGAGAGGACACCAAGAAAGATGGCACAGACAGAGACAGAGGGCACAGAAGGAGGGCACATTGAGAGGGCACAGAGAGAGACAGAGGGCACAGAAAGAGGACACAAAGAGACAGTGGGCACAGAGAGTGCACAGAGAGAGGCAAAGGACACGGAGAGAGGACACGGAAAGCTCACAGAGAGGGTAACGAGACAGAGGGCACAGAGATAGTGCACATATAGAGTGCATGATACAATAATTTATGACAGGCACGTTACGTTATTAGTTACAAATAATGCTCTTGTTGTAGTACTATAGCATAGTGTTTAGTTTTCCTTTCCCAGAAGTATAAAAGTACTTTCAAATCACAAAGTGATATTTGTATTTTTAAAATACCCTGTTTTTTCATGTAATATCTCAAACTGCAGCAGTCTGCAGCAATAACCGCATTGTTTATATCAAAATAAATTCTATAAGCACCATTTTATTTGTGTGATGAAGTTTCTCCCATTACTCAGTTTTCCCAAACTCCGCTTTTGCAGTACTTTGATTTTCCTAGCTCTTCTCTCTGATACAATCCTTCTTGGTTAGCATGTCCGGACATAAATAATACACTTGTGACAATACATCAGGGCAAGTCTCAGCATGCCACGCTCATTGCTATGCAGGCTCTCTCCATGAGCAAGTTCAGACATGTCAAGAACATCCCCAGGACTTGCCCTGACCATACTGAGAAGGGAATTGAACTTGTTTTTATAGCATGGTTGAAATAGATATTTTTATAAAAAGCTGAAAACAACTTGTGTAAGAACAATGACTTAATTATAATTTAAAAAAGGTCATAGCTCCATATTTTTAAAGATTATCACTGCTAAAGGACCACTTTTGTCACTGCTTCTATATGATATTTTGCACAGCAAAAAAGAAAAAAAAAAACAGCCACATTTACCTTTTTTAAATTTGAATATGAAATTATTTTCTCAGCTGATACTGTCTCAGATGGCTGTGAGATTTCCTTTTCTCTTATTGAAGTCACTGGCAGTTTTAGATGCCAAATTCCCATTGTGCAAATAAATGCTTTCTGTGTATTTAAAGTCTCCCTTACATCAAGAAGTTGATCAGCAGAAACCAAAGAGGTATTTTGCATAGCAGCATATCAATGTTAATAAAGCATAGGCTGTATTTTCTTTACACTCTAAAAACAATTAGCCTATCGTTAAGTGTAGATCTTCAATAACATTAAGTCATTGAAGACCACATATGATAACTGGCAAAATATTTTAGAAAATAAAACACGTAATATAATCTTTCATTTCTGTATACTATATGAAATTATTATTAATTAAAGGGCCACAGTGGTTATTTTTTTTCTTCATATGGTCTTTTGTAGGGCTGTAGTGAAGGGGACCCATTCCAACATAGAAACAAAAAAAAATTAAGTACAAAAAAAAAAAATTAGTCAACACTGGAGTCCCCCATGGAGGAAACATCTGCACTGTTGGTAATAGTAGTAAGTACACACTAAAAGCAGTTACAGGAAGGGGATATATAGTCAGAACACACTGAGAGCAGTTATAGGACTAATATTCAGAGCAGCAAGTGCACACTGAGCGAAGTTACATTGGGTGAAGAGGTATAATGTGAGGGCGAAAGCAGATAGATGGGGAGTCACATTACTGCCCGCCTTGATCTCAATTATTATTATTATTATTGTTTATTTGTAAAGCGCTAACATATTCCGTAGAGCTATACATAAGTTTGTTTCCTGGCAAATACATATTCAATATTGTAACGGAACCCATCACTGTTTTACCCTGTTTTATGATTATTATGGTTAAAATATTATACTGCATGTATGTTGGTTTATGCTCTGCAGAATATTGTCCCAGACATTTGCAGCTACTTGGCATGGGAGATAATCCTGTTACAGAGACTCCGCATAAGATAAAGGAAGTCTATTGTATACAGTGTTTTCATTCTCAGATAAGAACAAAGAAGTGTAATTGAATCAATGTCTGATTGTATCAAAGTTGCCAGGGAGCCTCGGGGAGGTGTGACCCACCTATTGTTCTCTTTATGTGTATTGTGTGGCCAAATATAGTCATGTGTATTGCCTGTGGGAAGAGATGGGTATAAATATTTCTGCAGAACAAAATAAAGTCAGTATTCATTTGACTCCCAAATTGTGTGTCGTCCAATATGGGAGGTCGGGGATGGTGAGACTGTAGTGCTTCTTGAATATTTTACCGTATACCAGCGGAGATATTGGACTGCGTGTTCCAGCTCCGTTACACTTGGTGGCAAGTGGCGGAATTGTTCCCACGGTCAGAAGGACAGCTACAGGAGACACCATTCCGTGGAGTACAAATTGAGGGCAACGCTAGTATCCGTACAGCGCCCCTGGCTACAGCAGGATGGAACCGGCTAGTTTTCAGACAGCGTTCCATCATGAGGAGGAGGAGGCGGCCACGGACTACAGGGATGCAGACAGAAAGGAACTCATGGTTACAGTACCTCTTATTACCCCACAGACTGAGTTTGAAAGAGAACTCCAAAGCAGACTGGCCTTTTTCCCAGGTACGCTTCCCATAAAAACCTTGGAATGGTTAATGACAGATGTCCACAAATACATAATGGAAAAGCAGCGGGCACGGAGCGGTCCATCTTGGGAGCTGCTAACCCACCTCCCACCATTAACCCCCCCCCCAGCACTGCGTCCAGGTGGTAGGAACTACCGAACCCCTCCACGGTACATCAGGTGCCACACGTGTAACCAGCAGGGCCACATGCAGAGAGACTGTCCCAGAAACAGAAACCGCTCCACGTGGAATACTCCAACTAATTCTCCTCCCCAGCGACAGTGTGTACCCCAGGGGGCCGAAGGTGTCGTCCTTCCCCCCGAGCGGCAGTGTGAACCACAGGGGGCAGAAGGTGTCGTCCATCCCCCCCAGCAGCAGTGTGAACCCCAGGGGGCAGAAGGTGTCGTCCTTCCCCCCCAGCGGCAGTTTGAACCACAGGGGCAGAAGGTGTCGTCCTTCCCCCCCAGCGGCAGTGTGAACCCCAGGGGGCAGAAGGTGTCGTCCATCCCCCCCAGCGGCAGTGTGAACCCCAGGGGGCAGAAGGTGTCGTCCTTTCCCCCCAGCGGCAGTGTGAACCCCAGGGGGCAGAAGGTGTCATCCATTCCCCCCAGTGGCAGTGTGAACCCCAGGGGACAGAAGGTGTCGTCCTTCCCCCCCAGCGGCAGTGTGAACCCCAGGGGGCAGAAGGTGTCGTCCTTCCCCCCCAGTGGCAGTGTGAACCCCAGGGGGCAGAAGGTGTCATCCTTCCCCCCAGCGGCAGTGTGAACCCCAGGGGGCAGAAGGTGTCGTCCTCCCCCCCCAGCGGCAGTGTGAACCACAGGGGGCAGAAGGTGTCGTCCTTCCTCCCCAACGACAGTTTACCCTAACCAGGGGAGACCCCAATCTCCCAGACGGCGCAGATGGGACCGTGGTCTCTGTGCCTGACCTACCGGGATGCTGGACAGCCTGTCCAGATCCCCAACTACCCTCACTGGGACAACCGGAGGAGGGGGTAAGTATAAATTCCCCTCCCCATCTAACTCCTAATGTGGCCCCAGGGTTAACAGAGGAAATGTTAACCCCCACTGACCCCCACCTTTCCCTGGCTACTGAGCCGGAATATGTCCCAAGTGCCCCAGCAGAAGAGCTGACAGTGGGGCAGAGTGCAGTCGGCCTCTGCCCTCCCTTTGTCCCTTGTACAGAGCAGGATGTCCTGCAGGTTATACCAGCGGAAGAGCTGGCATCAGGGCAGAGTGCCGCTGGCCTCTGCCCCTCAAGTCCCCTCAGCGTGTTGCCCCATCACCTCAGCGAAATATCCAGGTGCCTGGTTAGACTTCCCCCCAAAGGGGAGATGTGTGACGAAGTGCCCTTCGCCACTTTGTCTTGGAGAGGACTGTTTGCCAGCCTCCTGCCCTGCGACTATGGCCCTGGTACATATTGCCCTTTAGAACCAGTGTTCGGCCATACCAGAGTGTAAGTCACTCATTCTGGCCCTTTACATACAGGGGGGTCATTCTGTACTTGCCCTGTGTGAACCATGATACCCCAGATAACTGTGCCATGAAGCCCATTCATATAATGAAAGACAATGGGAAAGACTTTAGCTACATGTCAATTGAACTGTGTGAAGAGGATCTGAGCGCTATTCGGTAGTTTTGTGCGCTCAGATCCCAGCTATCTGGGGATATGGGAAATGTGAGTAAATGTGAATTGCAGTAATGCTGATGGGTTGTCAAACTAGAGAATTGACCAACAAATACTTTTGTCCGGACATCCCCAGGCCGATCCGTTGGGATCAGACCGTGTATGCCGGCTTATGGTCACGGGGGAGGTGTGTAACGGAACCCATCACTGTTTTACCCTGTTTTATGATTATTATGGTTAAAATATGATCCTACTATTATACTGCATGTATGTTGGTTCATGCTCTGCAGAATATTGTCCCAGACATTTGCAGCTACTTGGCATGGGAGATAATCCTGTTACAGAGACTCCGCATAAGATAAAGGAAGTCTATTGTATACAGTGTTTTCATTCTCAGATATGAACAAAGAAGTGTAATTGAATCAATGTCTGATTGTATCAAAGTTGCCAGGGAGCCTCGGGGAGGTGTGACCCACCTATTGTTCTCTTTATGTGTATTGTGTGGCCAAATATAGGCATGTGTATTGCCTGTGGGAAGAGATGGGTATAACTATTTCTTCAGAACAAAATAAAGTCAGTATTCATTTGACTCCCAAATTGTGTGTCGTCCAATATGGGAGGTCGGGGATGGTGAGACTGTAGTGCTTCTTGGATATTTTACCGTATACCAGCGGAGATATTGGACTGCGTGTTCCAGCTCCGTTACAAATATTAACACATTGCAAAGAATGGAGGGCCCTGTCTTTGAGCTTAGAATTCGGTGTCCATAGCGATTTCGCCAAAGCGCCATGCAAGATTGAAAACTTGCAGACTTACAATCTAAAGGCAGTGATAAAGCATTATTAGAGTTGTGGAGTATCTTCATTTAGCACAGAGACAATCAGAGGGGAAATTTCAGAATTTAACCAAGCCATATCCACCAATCTCAGCTTTTGTTCTGTCTCTGAGTCCTTCTCTGTCTCCCCCTCTGTATATTTTTCTGTCACTAATGGACGCAGGAGTTGAGGTCTCAGTTTAGTGTGATACATACAAGGTCAGGGTACAGTACAAGGTACGTGGTAAGAAGGGAGGTCAGAGTACAAGCCAGAACGACAGGGGACCAGATATGGGAGAGTCTAGTGAGTCACTTGTCACATTGATGCTTGACGTACACACCAGTGATGCAGAGAGTAATAGATTTACCTGAAAGAAGAGTGAAAGTACATACTCAGGAGCACTTGCCTAGATGTCTGAGTGTCTCTGTCACTTTCTTTCTAACTGTCTCCCGCTCATATTGTCTATCTGTTCTCTGTCCCTCTGTGCATGTCTCTCGGGGTCTCTAATTCTTTATACTTCTTTCTGTTTTTGTCTCACTGTTCTGTTTCCTTTTCTATGCACACCCTTCATTCTCTCTGTATGTTCCTCTCTATTACACTGTACTTCACTTTCCTTCTTGCTCTCATTGTCTCTCTCTCTCCCGCTCCCTCTGTGTCTCCCTCTCTATGAATGCATTTATTTCTACTTAAATCTTCCTGTGAGTAGATGTGTGTGTTTATATAATGTCATTTATATCTGAATTTATATTATTTATACATATGAGTGTGTACTTGTGGTGTGTGCACATATATAGATGTCCAGCTTTCATGATGTCTAGGTAATAAATACCAGTAAAAGAACAATTTAATTTAATTGTTACGGAAATTTACACTGAAATTATTTGGGAGATTCTGCTCCGATCTGCCCATTCCAACTTTGTTCACTTTGTTTTTAGGGTGATTTTAGGTTTAGGGGTTAGGGTTTAGGTTTAGTGTTAGGGTTTAAGGTCAGGGTTTAGGGTTAGGGGTTAGGGTAGTGGCAGATAACACATATTAAAATAGTGGTGGGCAAAGCAGTAGATGGCGTGCCAGTGGCGGGCAGATAACAGGAACAATCAAGTTTGGATGAAGTTCTCCTATCTTTACCAAATTGTTGCACAATGAAGAGCACATTTGCCTACAGCTACCTAGTTGCTCTAAATATATCAATAATAGGACTTAAGGTGCTTAACACCTAGCTTGGAGGACAAAATACATTCAGAAGCTTTATTAACCCAAGGGTGATTACAGGATATAACCCAGGTACTATATACTAAGGGATAAACCCCGCAGTAAGCAGGTTGGGCAGTACTAAAATAATGCGCATTACTCACTCAGCAGATCCCATCATGTAGACCAATCAGGTCCCACATATGGTAGCTGAAATAGGCTGGAAATTGAAGCAAAACAGCAAGACACCGTGTGTACTGGAAAAGTAAACACAGAAACGCGTCCTCAGACTAATAAAAATTAAAGCTTGGTTTGTGTTTAGTATCCCTAGTGAGATGTGACATCTTCAGTTCCAAAGAATGGGTGGTTGAAGAACCCTTGGAGATGACAATCTTACCACATCACAGGTTAAGATAGGAGTAGATTCCTCAGCATTTCACCTGTTAGTACATCTGGCTCACCATGGTATTATAAAGTGAAGACACCTCTCCAACTTGAAAAAGAGCCTCTATGGAATAAAATAGCATTTGGTGAGATCTTGCCATATTAATAAGAAAACTCAAATCTCAATGTTTATAACCCAATCTCTGGTATCATTTGAAAGCATAAGAGTTTATTTCAGTGTATAAAGGTTTTTATTTTGTGACTATATAAAAATTCTGTCAGACCACATCCTAAATATAGATTATGGGTTTAAACAAGGACTGTACATGTCTCAAAACATGTCTCTAAGAAATGGGATTGTTTACAAGGAAATGTAAAAATTCTTGGCTCATAAGACAATACACAGGGTTGTCCCTTGAAGTTATAGGAAAGGAACAGCAAGGGAATAGGCTGTTTATTGTAAAGACAGTCAAAATATACCATCCACAGGTACACTGATTACTGATAAAAGCTTAGATATGTGTTAGGTACACAAGCATATGGGAAATATGTTTAACAAAGCAAGATGCTAATCCAGGGAGGAGTCGGACAGCTATTACTGGAATGTATTTGTTGTTTCCCTAATAAAATAGTGTTACTATGAAATACCTAACAGTGACTTGTTTGGCATGCAATATAGAGGAAGCTTTTATTTTTAATACTTACATATTTTTTAGATTCTAACTTATATTTTTTTTTATATACATTGCACAGATTTGGAACTGGTGGTTATAGTTCAGTGGATAGGACACTGTTGAAGGATCAGCATCAGATAGTCCTAGTTATTGGAATGCACTTAGAGGAAGGGGTGGTTACCAGGCTAGTGCCACAGGTCTCTGTGCTGGGTCTTGTTTTGCTTAATATATTTAGTAGTGATAATACTTATGGGTTTAATATGTAACAGGATTGATATTACAGGAGGTGTACGTCAAATGTACAGTATTATGGTTTAATAAAACTAGAGCAATTGTCAAGTATGTGAGATCTAAAAATCAACAATGGTCCCCTGTATAGGGCTCCAGAATATGTACCCTATAAGTGACTCTGATTTTGGCCGCCAGTGTTTTTTTCTCAAATAATAGATGTATTCTATTGACTCAAGCCGCAATTTACATCTCTTAGGATTTCAAGGGGTGTGATCATCTGATCTGGCAATATTTAAGCACTTGCTTTTTAGACACAGCCAATAGTAAATGAGTTTGTCATCATGATGTCAGTAAAACAGACGCAACCGCAATCAGAGGCTCCAAATTAATGAGAGCCAATAAGTAATATTTGCCAATCGTGCTCGCAACCAAGCAATCTAGCACTCTATAATAGTACTAGAGATTTGTATAGTGGCAGAATTATATTTGCTTCCCTGGCTTCTATACCCTTCTTAATACATGCTAATATTTTATTTGCCTTTGCAGCTGCTGCTTGGCTTTGAGGACTGTTACCTAGGTGGTTGTCCACAAGCACTCCCAAATCCCTTTCAATATCTGATACACCTAGATTTGCTCCATTAAGATTATAAATTGCATAGCTATTTTTCCTTCCCAGATGCATAACTTTACATTTATTCGTATTAAATCTCATCTGCCATTTAGATGCCCATTCCTCAATTTTATGTAAATCCCCTTGGAGGGAAAGCACATCATTATCTGATTTAATTACCTTGCACAACTTTGTGTCATCAGCAAAAATTGAGACACCACATTCCAATCCTACCTCTAAGTCATTAATAAATATGTTAAAAAGGAGAGCATCTAATACTGAACCCTGAGGAACCCTACTTACCACATTAGTCCAATCGGAGTATGTTTAAAACAACCCTTTGCTTCCTGTATTTTAGCCAGCTCTCAATCCATGAGCAGATATTTACTGCAACTCAAGGATCTCTTAGTGCACAATAGTCTCCCATGTGGCACTGTATCAAAAGCCTTTGCAAAATCCAAAAAGACTACTTCCACTGAGTTGCCTTGATCCAGGTTCCTACTAACCTCCTCATAGAAACTAATTAGATTTGTTTGACATTACCTATCCCTCATAAATATGTATTAACCCCTTGAGTCCTGTGATAGTTATGACTCAGAAATAACTGTGTGAGACTGTTGTGCAATGTATTGTAAGGTGTTTCCATGTCTTCCCATGTACAGTATTGTGTGTTTAATAGCTGCTACAGCCCTTATAAGCATTTGAAAAAGCCCTTGTGTGTCCTGTTTAGTACTCATAATATTTTTGACAAAAATTGAAATACTTTTTTCATTTGCAGGTTAGACTTTGTTTGCGAGCTAGACCTAGGGTCTAACAGAATATCGATTTTGTGTAACTTTAATTAATTAGTATATATATTTTTATCTCTGCAGTACAGAGCAGTGATAACAAAATATTCAAGCTGCTCTAAAACCAATGGAGTTTTAAGCCCAAACTTGCGTTTTTGTCTGGCCTGTAGTGATTGTGGGCGGGGAACTCGTAATCAGATTGCGAGTAGCTAATAGAATATATGACAATTATAAGAGCTGTTTTAAGTGTGTATAAATTTACGATTTGGCTAAATGAATAGGGCACGTTACAAATAAAGCATAACAATGAGTTCACAAATATATGACTAGGTCACAAAACCCCAAAAGTAGAGTAATGTGAACTTGATTTAACAGTGTAATACTGAGGTTGCTTTCTACTGCACCTTTTAAAAATATTCATATACTGATGACTAATGAAGCAAATATACACGATTTTCCATCTACAACCAATGACATCTCCTGGATTTAGTTGCATATTTTTTGTAACAGACAATCTGAAACTTATCTATAAATAACAAATTGTGTGATCCTATTGTTTATATATAATACCACACCTATTCTGACCAACCCATGAGAAGCTGAAAGTGGCCAGCCTGGTGAGATCATTTAGGTGTCATCACCTAGAAATCTTAGGTGTTGATTAGAGAAAGTGCAACCTACCCTGGCGTTTTATACTGATGGCTAAATTATGTTGGTTTCTATATTTTTTCTTTGATATTAATTTTTCTATGATATGGATACGACTTTCTGTGTTATGGATACGACTTTCTATGATATGGATGCCATTTTATATGATATGGATGCCACTTTATATGATATGGATGCCACTTTCTATTATATGGATATCTTTCCTAATGTCTGGAACATAATTCTTTAATCTCCAGTGCACAATATTTATCTGGGGCAAATAATCTATAAGTATATTTTGTTGTTTACTGCTTTCCTTAATTAGAAATATAATTTTAATTTAATTTACACTCAATTAATTTAGAACCTGTTACAATATATTTTTAGAATTACAGTATATTAAATGAGTGGGGATTTTATTAAATTAATGGATTTTAGCCCCAACAATTATATCAGTAGTGGCAGGGCAGATTCACTTAAATCTAATGTTTTAATTTAGCTGACCCAGGTAAAATTGTGAGAAATATGTGTAGCCTTTGAAATTATTTGCATTATTTGCTCCTAAAATGTGATATCTGAGTAATTTTATCATAAACAAACCCTCAAACGGTATAAACTCTGATGCTTTCGTTTACAAGATGACTTATTGCCTCAAAACAACTATACTGCTTGTAACCTCGCATAAATATTCAGTATGTATCTCATATTTACTCTTGAAATGCCTTTGCCCAATAAAAACTGATTGAGAAAAAAAGGAAAATTTTAATATGCAAGAAATTCTATTTAAAGTTGTATGTTGTCTACACCAGTCGTATCCAACTCTACACACTGCATATGCACATCTAGCTTGGCGCCCAGTTATGTTAAGAGTTTAAAAGTCAACAAAGCTCTTTTGAAACATACCGTCCCATTCTACAGATAATATCAGCACTTCAGTTCTCAAAAATACCATTAGACCCTCATCATTTTAGAAAATCCAAAATGTCAGGTACATTCCAAATTCGTTAATTGAACATTCCACTATTAAATAGTACCTGTATAATATTCATGTGTCACACACTAGAGACTGGCTTATCTTTAGTGATCATTATAAGATGTACCTGCCTTGACAATTTAATAGATATTTCATTTGTTTATACAGTTATGAGGAAACTATGTTATATGGTTGACATTTCTTAATTGTAATAATTAGTTATTTTGTATATTCGAAATAGTGCAGTAAAATGAAGTTGCCAGGTCTAACATTAAAACACATGCGGATCTTATAGCAAGAATGTGGCTGATAACAATGAACGCCTGAAGATTTTTGTGGTATGTACTTACAGGGCAGGTTCCACCTAAAATAAAGTTTATTTTATACTAGCGAATTGCCCGTCAAAAAATGACGGCAATGAAATTGTAAGTGAGCTAAGGGTGTTTGGTGTATATAATGTGGCTGATGTAGTGTCGTTCGTTTTCTATGTCGTGTGAGTTTTTTGTAATCTTCGTTTTCTATGTCGTGCGAGTTTTTGGTAATATCCGTAGCTGTTTGGTAGTGTTTTGCATGTTTAGGGACCTTTAGCCTCGTTTTCGTTTTGTCCGGCGGCCATTTTTTCTCTCACTTAGGTGATTTTCGGGTCTCTAAACTACGAAATTTGTGGTTAAATGGAGGTGTAACATCACTTGCAGAGGTCCTCGATGCCCCCCCTTGCTGTGAGTAACCTTTTTATGTGTTTGTTGTTTGTATTTGTTGTGTTTGTAATGTTTTTGGGGTTGCGCGGGTTGCGTCCTTGTTTTGTAATCTTGCAGGTGTTTTTCGGCAAATACCCAGGTGTTTGGTGGTGTTTTGAGTCTTTAGACTGCTGTAGCCTCGTTTTCGTTTTTTTCGGCGGCCATTTTTTCTCTCGCTTAAAGAATTTTTTAGTGTCTAAACTCTTTTAATTTGAGTTAAATTGAGGTGTAACTTTAGTTTTTGAGGTCCTGGGTTCCCCCTCTTCCTGTAAGTAAGCTTTTTATGTATTTGTTGTGTGTATTTGTTGTATTTTTCATGTTTTGATGTGCGCGTGTTGCAGCCGTTTTTTGCGAGGTCGTAATGGGTCGTAACGTGTCTCGTATTTTGTTTGCGTTACGACGTAAATTTTGCAAGGGTCGCAGTTGCTGTCAAGGAGCGCCTTTGGCGCTCCTTGCCAGCAACTGCGACCCTTGCTTCGCGAGACCGCAAGCGTTAGCAACAACTCGTATGCTCACAACTATATATGTGATGAAGCACCACATCTAGAGAAGATGACCTGTCTATGGAATACACCTTGCTAGTTTTCTACCTATTGCTACATGTTTGAGAAGATAAGCTGCCACCATTTGAGTTCCATTACTGTCCATAGGATTCTGAACTGTAGCCAGCAAACTAACAGCCTTATTAAATTGTGATTCGGCCAATTGAATAGGGCTCTATATAAGCACAGAGCATATTTTTTTACAGAACTTTTTAGTTAGTGAAGACCTTGCTTTTGGATAGAAGTTCACTAACTAAAAATCATTTTTACAACCTCTTTAATTTATTTATTTGTATTTACCTTTTTTTGTAATAAGCAGTTGCAGGTACATATTAAATACACATTTAAGTTATATTTTCTTTCCTATTTTTATTACACACTTTTAGGCAGCAAGTGAATGGCATATATCTTTAAAGCAAATATATGTATTAAACATTTACTTTAAGATTTTATAATAGTATTAAAAAGAGTCTCACTTTTCCAATTGGCATGGAAAAGCATGACCTGGTGCCATAATCTACAAAGCTTAACAATTCTAACTGCAGTATACTCTCTTACAGCCTCTTAAATTGCAATTCCGCCAATTGAATAGGGCTCTATATAAGCACACAGCATATTTTTTTACAGAAGTTTTTAGGGCCTTATTCAATTGCTATTTGGCCAAATGAATAGGGCTCTAAATAAGCACATAGCATATTTTTTTTAAAGAAGTTTTTAGTTAGTAAAGACCTTGCTTTTGGATGGAAGTTCACTAACTAAAAATGTATTTAAAAAATATATGCTATGTGCTTATTTAGAGCCCTATTCAATTGGCCAAATCGCAATTGAATGAGGCCCTTAGTTAGTGAACTTCTATCCAAAAGGAAGGTCTTCACTAACTAAAAACTTCTGTACAAAAAATATGCTCTGTGCTTAAATAGAGCCTTATTCAATTGGCTGAATTTCAATTAATTAAGGTTGTAGATCAGTATTTCCTAAACTCTGTTATATAATGTGGTTGTATTTGGTATAATCAGAGATTAAATGAAAATAATTTTCTTTACGCTCAAATTAAAGCTTAGAATAGAGAATAAGGCCCTCATTCAATTGCGATTTGGCCAATTGAATAGGCCTCTAAATAAGCACATAACATATTTTTTTAAAATAAGTTTTTAGTTAGTGAAAACCTTGCTTTTGGATAGATTCTTACTAACTAAAAACTTCTTTAAAAAAAATATGTTATGTGCTTATTTAGAGGCCTATTCAATTGGCCAAATTGCAATTGAATGAGGGCCTAAGAAAGCAGCCTCTAGGTTTCTTGGTATGGTTTTACAGTTTTGTTAATAGACTATAGTGATCTTAATAGAAATGATCATATCATATATTACATGATATTATATCATCTCCATGCTATGGGTCAGGAGGGGGAGTTGTGGAGGTCCATGGGACCTGTTTTATGGCCATGGTGCACAACCAATATTTTTGGAGGTAAAACAAGTTTCTGAATCCAGTTTGGCAACGCTGTATGCATACATTTGTAATGCCCAGTGTGCAAAATAAGCTGTGTCCTTTATCAGCCTGAATATTGAGCCTATGATACTAGAAATCAGAAGCACTGTTCTAAGTGATGTTAGGTCTTAGAATTAATAGCACAACATTCTCAAGCTCGCAAATCGGCAATATAAAGGACTTTATTTCATGTTCAATTTCCATGTTATATTGATTTCTGCAATCAATGTGTTAATACATATACTGTAACTCGCATGTAATAGAATATCATATTTACGGTTTTATCAATATTGCATTCTATATGGAATGTGGGTCCGATCGTAACTCGTAATTCAAGCCCGTAGGACTTTGAAATCCAACCTCTAGTTTTCATTGAAGTAATGATAACGATCTCTGTTTACATTGGCTGTTTCTAATTGGGAGTTATGGCCTTGCTTAACTGATCATGTTCGAGCTCGCAAATGCTAAATACAATAGCATGGTTTACGATGTGCGCTATCAGACCGGGACTTGCGGGCTTGCAATTGTATGAGTCTCAAAGTCTTTTTAAAAAATTTAAGATTTTCTGTGATATCAGATTAATATGCAGAATATGCACACAGGTAAGTACAGGTGGTCCCCGGGTTACAGATGACCCATACTTAAGAACAGGATCCCAAGGCTTTTTGTATAAGTTTGTTTTTATGTTCAGTTTGTTTGAATTAAAAGAGAGAGCACAATAGATTCTGTTACTTATTATTACAGTACAGGGGTATTATTATTTTATTATTACATTATTTGTTGTTTAGTCATTTAGTCGCTCTGACTCCCCGTGAATTAATGGACCATAGCACTCCAGGTACATCTCTCAGTAACTGCCCCTCTGCGCTCCATCAAGTTCATGTTCACTGCTTCAGTGACTTCATCTACCCATCTTTGCCTCTGTTGTCCCCTTCTTCTTGTGCCTTCAATCTTTCCCAGCTTCAAAGTCTTCTCTAGGGAATCCTGATATGGCCAAAATATTTGAGCTTCAGCGAACAGTTTGTCTTGACTGAAGTATTGATTTATTGGATCTTCTTGCAGTCCAAGAGATATCTAAGTAGTTTTTGGCAACACCACAATTCAAAGGCGTCAATTGGACAGAGATCAGACTTCTTTATGGTCCAGCTCTCAAATCTGTATGTTACTACTGGCAATATCATAGTTGTAACTATGTGGACCTTTGTTGATAGTCTAATATCTTTACTCTTTACTAGCTTGTCCAAGTTTGCCATAGCTTTCCTCCCCAGAAGCAAACTTATTTTAATTTTATGACTACAGTCACCATCTGCAGAGATCTTGGATCCCAGGAGAATAAAATCTGTCACTGCCTCCACTTCTTCCCCATCCGTTTGCAAGGAACTGAGATTGTCGTTTGCCACGATTTTCGTCTTTTTAACATTGAGCAGCAGGCCAACTTTTGCACTCTCTTCTTTTACCCTCATAAATAGTTAATTTAGCTCCTCCTCGTGTTCAGCCTTCAAATTAGTATCATTGCGTATCTGAGGTTGTTGATATTCCTCCAGCAATATTGATTCCGGCTTTGGATTCATCCAGTCCAGCCTTACGCATTATGTACTCTGCATATAAGTTGATTAAATAAGGTGACAATATACAACCTTGTCGCACTCCTTTTCCAATCTTGAACCATTTTGTTGTGCCATGTTCGGTTCTGACAACACATACAGATTCTTTAGGAGGAGGATGAGATGATTTGGTACTCCCATCTCTTTAATTACATGCCACATTTTGTTGTGATCCACACAGTCAAAGGCTTTAGAATAGTCTATGAAGCAGAAGTAAATGCGTTTCTGGAACTCTCTTGCTCTCTCTATTATTTATCGAACATTGGCAACATGATCTCTAATGCCTCTTCTTCTGCGGAACCTGACTTGCACATCTGGCAGTTCCTAGTCCATATATTGTTTGAGTCCAGCTTGTAGCATCTTAAGCATTACCTTGTTGGCATGTGAAATGAGTGCAATTGTTCGATAATTGGAGCATTCTTTGGCAATGCCTTTTTTGGGGATTGGAATGTAGACTGACATTTTTTAGTCCATTGGCCATTGTTGAGTTTTCCAAATGTGTTGGTATTAGGCAAGCAACACTTTCACAGCATCATCAATATTTTGAATAGTTCAATTGGGATTCCATCAACTCCTGCAGCCTTATTATTAGCAAGACATCATAGGGCTAATTTCACTTCACTCTCCAAGATATCTGGCTCAAGCACATTGGACAAACCATTGAGGTCATCACTGCTGTTAAGATCCTTTCTGTATAGATCTTCAGCGCATTCCTGCCACCTCTTCTCTATCTGATCTTCTGTTTAGTACCTACCATTTTCGTATTTTATCATGCCCACTTTGGCATGAAAGGTGCCTTTGAGATCCCTAATTTTCTTGAAGAGGTCTCTTGATTTACCCATTCTGTTATCTTATGATGTGGCATTAAAAAAAAATTAGACAGAAAAAAATGACCACAGCGGTCCTGTAAAAGAGAAGATTTTAAGCATTACGGCAATTTTGTTTCTTTTTTGAATGACAAATTTGTGTTGTAAATATTAAAAAGTTAACATTTTACAAAATAGCTAAGTACATTTTAATTTCCTGGATTAATTTATGGCAGCAATAACCTATTGGGTAATTGTTCCTCCCCCTATGCTTGGACAGGAACAAAATGGGAATGATACTTGTTTGCAGGACTGCTACATGGTTTTCAGTATCAGATTGCATTCTGTGATGGTAAGGTCATTCTTGCTATGGCAATGTTCAGGAAGAGGAACTCTTGGGAAAAAATCAATTAACATTTCTTTAAATGGATTGCCCAACCAAGGAGCTCTAAAAAGGTTCTTGCTGCTACCAATTGAGACTCAACATATTGATGTCGTCTAGATAGAGACCAGTCTTCATATATCTTTCCCTTAATTCTGCTATCAAGCCTGCTGCATACTATGATCTATGTGAAAACGCTGGAACAGGGGCTAGAATGAAGGGCAAACAGTTGAATTGCAAAGTGCTAGTTGTCTAGAACCTCATGTACTTCTGATGTACTGAATTTAAAGGAATGTGATGGTACGCATCCTTTAATCCATGGATGCTGCCCAATTGTTTGAAAGTACTCAAGTAATGATGGAATGTAGTAATTCTGTCTTGAAAGTTGTGATGTTCATTTAGGTATTTTAGATCTATGTTTGGTCTCCAATAGCTGTTTGGATTAAAAAATCCAGGAAACTGTGGAAAAAAATGTAATATAGGTCTGGCAGGATCAAAGGATATTTACTTATAGTCACATAAAGACTATCAGAAATACACAGAGGTCTGCTACAGGCACTTACAAAGTAAGAGAGAGAGTAATGTCTTGCTGCAATGCACCCTAATCAAAAAGACCCTTAAGTCCTCAAAGAAAATTACTCCATCCTACAGCAGGACAGGAACAAGACTTAACCAGAGGGAGGTGATGGAGAAAAACATATCCACAAACCTACTTTCTACTCCAAAACCCAGTCATGATACCAAAACACAGAGGCCTCTTATTTTTTTTAGTTTATTTGGACACGTGTGGGTCAGCAACCGATTAGCATTCAAAATGTCTGCTGCTGACTGACAAATACATAAACAACACCACTTTTTATAGTATTTTACAGACAGAAAATGGTACAGTCCATTATTACCCTTCTAGAAAAATTATAAATTCCACCAACACCCATCTCTAGACCAATAAAATATTGTTTATATTAGTAGACCAATTAATAATGATACACGTACAGGTCACGCACTAAAAGCATGGACTTCGTAATAATTCCATTATTGCAATCTTTTGCGCATAGGTCAAGTTGTTATTCACATATTATCCTTGGCTTCCTTCTTGTGTACTGCTAAAGCACATCTTTGTTTAGACTTTAAGAGTTGTTTATGGCTTCTACTAAAATGTCTAAATCATGTGACATGCAGATTTAACCGTTTCAGAGCTTACATCTAGCCAAATACCAAGGGTACTTACAAAAGGAATAAATGCTAAAATATACACTAAATAATGTATGGATATTTGTTTTTCTCCACAACATTTAATCTCAAGTAATATTCTATTCTTAATGCAGTAGACAGATAACAACCCAATAGCTAATTGCTGTCATGAATAGCCAGGAAAAAAACATATTTGTAATACTTTTAAAAATACAGCTTTGCAGCACTATCTGGATAACCCTGCTTTCCCATTTTCAGACCTCATTTACTTCATGCTTGTTACTGTCCTGAAGACGAATAAGAAAGCTGCATTGCAATTCGTATATAGATGATAGCAAACTCTTAAATACATAGGGCCTCATTCAAATGTGATTTGGCCAATTGAATAGGGCTCTATATAAGCACAGCGCATATTTTTTTTACAGAAGTTTTTAGTTAGTGAACTTCTATCCAAAAGCAAGGTCTTCACTAACTAAAAACTTCTGTAAAAAAATATGCTATGTGCTTATATAGAGCCTTATTCAATTGGGCAAATTGCAATTGAATGAGGCCCTTACTGTAGTGCTCCTACATAAGGGTTTAATATGAATATGTAACAACCTGATAGCAATAAAATCATTATTAGACGCCAGTAAGTTCAAAGTAGCTTTTCAAGCTTAAATTTGAGTTTACCTTTAATCCGATTTGTTTCTCTCCACCCACTATCATGTGTCCAGAGGGTGGGAGAGAGTCTAGCAGAACTGTAAGGAGTCTTTATCTGTTATCTTGATAATGGTCTGTATATACCTCCTTCCCTGCAATGGCTATTGCAGACAAACCTCTTTCTCCACCTGGAAACATAACACGTGGTGGAGAGAAGCAGATCCGCCAGCTGCTACAATGCTAAGTTCACATGTATTATTTCATTGCATTTATTGTCCTAAAATACTGATTTTATTTTTTTCAGTTACTAGATAAACAAAGAACCACTAAAGGGTCTGTTTAAGATTTAAAATCAAATGTTTTAACATAATTAGACCTAATTTTGAAGTAGAAAAACAATAAACATGAAACATTGGGAAAAAGATTTAAAAATGAATGTTGAAGCTTAAAATTGTGAAAGAGTATTAAGAACAACTAATAGATTTGTCGAGAGGTTTTCTTTAAAGTTATGACAGGTGGTATTGGGTGCCTGCTAAAATGAAGGTAATCTCGAAAAATGTACAAGATAAATATTGTTGGAGGAAATGTGGACAAATCGGGTCTCAAACTCATATATGGTGGAAGTGCCCCGGGATACAGGCATTTTGGAAATATTGCTTTGAACATATTTTGGATAGTCTTAAAAAAACGGTTGCCCCTACTCCGCAAGGTGTTATGCTCCATATGTTACCAATAGATCTAAATATAGAATGTTTAGCATTGACAATACAAATAATAATGATAGCAAAATGGGCTATTGCTTGTAATTGGAAACAAGATAATTCCTACTTGGAATGAAATTGAACTCATTATGAGTCGCAATAGGGCCTTAGAAAAGTTTTGTATGGCTGATTTGATCTATAATGACAAGATTAAATGGAAACTTTGGGATAACTATGTTGCAGTAAAAAAAATAAAACTGCAATGAGTTTGTTATGGTGATCTTACCACAAAATTCCCCTTAATGGTTACTTCTCTAAAAAAGAGAAACATTTCCCTTTTTTTCCTTTTTTTTTCTTTCTCCTTTCTCATCTTTTTTTATGTTTTTTTTAATGTCTGTTTATTTGTGTAATTTTGACTGATATTTCGGAGGGTTTGTTCAAATTGGATTTAACTAATGTTTAGTATACTAGATTAGATTATTTATTATACACCAATCATAGAACCAATGATATACGGTTAAGAAATCCTGTGATATATTTATTGAATAGATGTCAAGGATCAAGAAAGGTCGAAGGTCAATTTAAAGCTGCATACTTTTACCCTCCAGCGCATTTTAATATACCCTGACATTTCGACATTTTTGTATTCATTGTATTTGATGGATGGTAATTGTATTGTTTGTCTTTCTGTTGTTATGTTTTAAAAAAAAATCAATAAAAATATTTAAAAAAAGTTAAAATCAATGAATATCTTGCAGCAATGAAGTATTTTGTTCCTAATTATGTACCCTCATAATATCTGAATGCTTTAATAATATTTAATGCCTGTTTGGCAACAAATTTGCCAATCTCACTTGCAGCCTTCCGGTTACTAGTTCAGCTTTTTTGCACAGACTTAAGATCTGCCTATTTGTGAGCACATGGTTGCTGCCTACCTGTTTCTTACAAGGCTCTGCTACTTGCCCACGCTCCTGCTATCAGCCTGATTCAGCAGTCAGATTCCAACCCAGGAACACATTCATGTTACATTTATGTGCCAAATGATTCAATTTACTACCCCCTCACTTTGTGGTCTTCTGTGTTTTCGAGCTGCATCTTAAGTTTCATCCCTCCTAAAATAATTAAATGAAGGCAAGAATTTTTTTTTAAGGTAACCTTACAAAGGTATACAAAAAAAACAGGAGCTTAGCATTGCAAATCACTACATTATCCATCATTATAAACATACTAGGAAATTGCCTGCTAAAAATGATGGGAATAAAATTGTAAGGCTGGCAAAGCTGTTTGCCACACAATGTGTGGCTTTTGAGTCCCGCATGCCTGGCGTTGTTCATATGTGTTACTGTCTTCGCCTTCGTGTATTTACTAAGTCCACATGGCTGGCGTTTCTCAGCCACAATATGACTCAAAATCGCTTGCAACCTCACTCCCAGGCTGCCTGGCTCTCCCCTGGTGCTGTGTGTGTGAGGGCACACAGCCTTTTGGGTGTATGCGACGTGCGCAACATCATGTGCGCTCCGACAAAGGCGTGCTCCCACACCAGCGCGGAGAGAGGGTTGGTACCAGGGGGAGAGACAGAGTAAGTAGTGGGGAGAGAGAGAGCTGGGGAAAGAAGGAGAATACTGAGGCAAGGGGGGAGAGCTGGGGAAAGAGGGTGAGTACTGGTGTTACAGAGGTTGAGCTGAAGAAGGAGGGGAAGGTGCGCGTGAGTGCAGAGTGCTGTACTGGGGCGCTGGTGTGGGTGCGCCCAAAAGTCGTGCTACCGAGTATGAGTGTGTTATTATAATTTTTTTGATTATTTTGCTGTTTGCAGGTTTTTAGAATTACGCACTTGAAATAATTTTGGCCATTAAATTAGCAAACTGCATTCCTCATGATCAGCTGCAAAGTGCTACGTTATTTGCCGGCTAACGCGACCATCAACATGAGCGCCTTCTGTTTTTTTGTGTTTTAAAGTCCTGCGTGCCTCGACAGCTCGCCTCGCGATTTGCGGCCTAAGTCCTGTGGGCCTCGTTATGAGCGCATGCGGCACTCATTGCAGCCTGTCCCTCGGGCCTCAACAGCTTCGCCAGGGCCGCAAGTGCATGACCAACATCGCAAACTTCCCCAACACTGACATCTATTATAGTGATGTTATCTTTAACATTAGCTCTGTAAGTTAGAAAAACACCTAAAGGGATGCAGCTGAAATTCCTGATATAGTCTAATAACATACTTTATCATTTGAATGTTATTTAAATTGGTTTTCTTACAGTAAATCTACATTGAAATTGACATTTTTACAAGTCGATCAACCTTTCTGATCCCATCACCAAGCATAGTCTGTAGTCCTATTCTTAGGGGTGATAAATTGCCTATCATTGCAAGTCTAAAACACTTTGAAACTGAAAGAAATGAGCAAGTCCAGACCCCATGGTATAATCTGGAATGATTAGCTTAACTAATATATGAGATCAGCACATGCTCATTCTTTTCAATATAATAAGGATTTATACTCCCAAGGTATAATTAGTAATTCTTACCATTAATCTCCCCTAAGAATGATATAATAGGCTATTCTTAGTTGGTGGATCCGAATGGCTAGTGGAAAAATCAAAATTGCAAACTTCATTGTATTTACTGTTGGAAAAATAAATAGTTAAAATGTTACCATATTTGGAATTGTCACTATGACTGTTTAAATATATTTGCAAACATTAACAGCCCATGGATCCATGCAAAATATAATCAGCTATATTTTTATATAAAAGTCCCAAGTTATGAAAAAACAGGTGTTCACTTTTCAGGCTTTACCTATGCATGGTTATGATTGTCCAGGTATAAATGCAGCTGTATAAATATTAATTGCCTGACAGAACCTATTTTCTGCAGATTTCAAGTACGTTTAAACTACTACTAAAAGGAGCTGTGTAATAGATTTTTTTTTTCCAGTCATCGAAAGATATTATTGAGAAATAGAAACATCATAGCATTTTTTTTTTTTTTTTTTTTACAACTACTGATAACTTACTTTTGAGTTGTCTAACACTGTCATGGGCCCTCATTCAATTACAATTTGGCCAATTGAATAGGGCTCTAAATAAGCACATAACATAATTTTTAAAGAACTTTTTAGTTAGTGATTGACTTGCATTTGGATAGATGTTTACTAACTAAAAACTTATTTAAAAAATATATGTTATGTGCTTATTTAGAGCCCTATTCAATCGGCCAAACTACAATTGAATGAGGGCCATGTTCACTAACTAAAAACGTATTTAAAAAAAAATATGCTATGTGCTTATTTAGAGCCCTATTCAATTGGCCAAATTGCAATTGAATGAAGGCCTCAGGGTTTCCATGCTTTACCATTTTCCAGTAATCCCCTATTCTCATTGGTAATTACATAGGGCCTTATTCAATTGCGATCTGGATAATTGAATAGGGCTCTAAATAAGCACATAGCATATTTATTTACAGAAGTTTTTTAGTTAGAGAAGACCTTGCTTTTGGATAGAAGTTCACTAACTTAAAAACACCTGTAAAAAAAAATATGCTCTGTGATTTAATAGAGCCCTATTCAATTGGCCAAATCGCAATTGAATGAGGCCCTCAGCCTGCACTTAAGACAATAAGAGAAAACATCATCAGGGAAAACAGTCTCATCTCTGGCTGAACAAATCATATGATTGGGAAGGAAAGGAAAGATTGCTAGGGTAGGGGAAACAAGAAAGCTTTTTACTCACATAGGTACAACAATCCTCTTTAATTTAAAAATGATCTTTAGATGACTGTGACAAAAAAGGCCCTTCAGTTTGCCTTCATTAAAGGGCCACTTAATTCAATGGGGAGCACACCAATGTAAAGATCTCTTAACAGCATGTTTAAAATGTTTTAGAATTTTTGAAATCTGTTCTTTTTTTACTGAGATATTTATTGATTAAATGTATGTTTACATGTGTCACTGGCAAGCTGCCAGACAGACCGACAGTAAGCTCCAGTGCAGAGAGCAAAGGAAAACTACAGTTAACCCTTTATAAATTCATCTGTGCATAGAAAGGAGTGCATAGATAATAAGGTACGGTAGGTAACAGTCACTTCTGCTTTATTGCTTTCTATACTCTCTTTGTCACATAGAGAAGTGGCTGAATGGTTAAATGGCTCTATACTATTCGCCATTCTTCTTCTTCTGTGTGTCATTCAGTCGTGTCCAACTCTCCATGACCTCATGGATTGTAACACACCATGCTGATCCACTTGGTATTCATGGAAGAAATACTAGAGTGGGTCGCCAGTTCCTTCTCTGCTGGGCCACAGCATATAGCACATGGTATTCCTAGATGGTCTCCCATCCAAGTAATGACCAGGCCCAACCCTGCAGGGTGGAGTGACTTCTTGATTCTCTGACTAGAATTGAACCCAGCAGTAAAAGCACAGAATCCTAACCACTGGACCACCAGGTAGCCCTACTATTCACTATTACTACACCTGAATTTGTCATATATCACTTCTTCTTCTAATTGCATCTTGTGACCAAAGTAAAAACTACCATTTATAAAATAAACAATTTAAGGTTTTATATTTTCTATATTTTATTTAAAAAAAATACCACAATAGTTTTATTTGCCAGGGATGAAGAAAATACTTGCTGTACATTGTCAGTTTAACAGGCATATTCTCAATAACCTTCCTGATGGGGGTAACATGCCTTTTCACTGCAACATAGTATCAGTATCAGGATGTTCCTTTCTGTGAATGAAAATGCTTATATTATATTATTTGTAACAAAGGTCTCAAAGTACAGAGCATGGCAGATATGCCAATTTAGTTATTTTTAAAAGATTAAGTGTAACAGTATAAAATGATGAGGTTATGAAGGACTATTGTATTATGTCATGTAATAATTTGCAATGTAACATGCTGTATTTATTTGCTTTTACAGTTCCATAGTAAGTTAAAGGACCACTGTAATGCATTTAAAAGTAAAGTTAATACATTTGTTTGCTGGGTATAGGCTATTAACAACAGTATGCAGTTTAAAATAAATACAAATAAAAAAGTGTTCTTAGATTTTAAACTGTTTTCTCCTCCTACTTGTGTCTGTCAGGGGCGTAGCCAGCTCTGTCTGTGTGCTGGACTATTATGGAGATTGGAATCAGGCTGGGCTGATGTCACTATCCCTGATCAATGACATCTTTAGTGCCACCTTCTTCCTGCATAGAGGTAATAGCTCTATTGTAACATGCTTGTAGCTGCCACACAGGCCTCACCCAGCCATCATAGCCCAGCCCCTTAACTAAGCATGCTCAGTCTGAAGTAGAGCCTACACTGGTCAGACTTTTTTTTAGTCAAGCACACAGGAAGAGCTGTCCATGCCCCCTGATAGATACCCATAGGAGGAGATACACAGCTCTGCTGGAGGAGAAAACAGACAGTTTTAAAACTAATGGGAATATGTTAACTTTTAATTATTTTAAACTGCATACTGTTTTAAATTAATAGATTATGCCCAGCAAACAAACATATGAGCTTTACTTATAAATGCAGTGTTCTTTTAATTGCATCAGGATTAACATAATCTTGGATTATATTGAACATATATTAACACACGTTATATAAGAAAAGCCAATATTTAAAATGATATCTGTAAAAGGCATAATTTAGATGGCGTGCATTAGGTTCCAGTATATGGATGACGGACAATAACCAAAGGCATAGACTGCACGCACGGATCTTTAAGAAGGGAACAAGCCTTTCTTCCTGTGTCACCAACATGAATCAGCTGTGCACTTTGTTGTTTGTTTTTTTCTTTTTCAAAAAAGTAGCAGTTGAAAGAGATTGTCAGCAGGCTGATTAAGGAGAAAGCTGGAATTGACGTATGTGTGTTCCCTCTGACATGGTGGCATGTATCCTGGAATGACCCTAACCCTGGGTGTAAGCTCACTAGGAGGAAGCACAGAGGACCTTATCCTATATTACATTATTTACAAAGTAGCTATAAGGACAGTTTTCCTTTGAGCAATCACAGAAAAGTGCTTTGCTTGGTGGACATAAATCATATATGTTGTTGTGCTTGTACAAAGTGCCAGGGCCCACAGCTGTAATGGAAGAATCTTGCATTTATTAGATGAGGATGACAGATAATTACTTTATAGAAATCCCTATAGGGGGGATTTGACCACACGCACACACATATATACTGTGAGCCTCATTCAACTGAGCAATTGTAAGTTACTGGAGTCCGTAAGGGAGCCCGTAAACTAATTTGCTATAAACGGTTTACGTGTTACAGGCTTGAAATGCTTGTGGTTGTTACAACCGTAACATACGCCCCCATATAAGCCTTTGGTATTTTACGTCCGCAAGAGTTACAATCGCTAAAATCGCAAATCGCTATTCAATTGCTACAACTGAAAAAAAAAATTCACACCCGTAAACGTCAAATGTAGAAGAAAATCCTAGGGGTACCAGATGGGACCCGCAAAGGAGTTAAAGACATGTCTGTAGCACTGTAAATGCAAATAAAAAATCAATACTGCACTGTAAATGACGGGGAAAGAGATGAAATACAATAGAATTAATTGCACAACAGTTTCAAGCTTGCAAATCTGCAATAACAATTTGTTTTTTGTGTTTCATTTCGGGGATATATCGATCTCGGGAATCAAAGAGTTAATACATATCATGCCACCCATATAGACTAGAACTATATTGGCATTTATTTTTATTTTTTTACATTTTGTGGTTTTGCGAGTCCGATCGCATATCGGACCTCTAAATGCTAATTGATTGATGTGTAACCTCCATCTTATACTGCCATAATGATGGCGGTCTCATTTTCTATTGGCTGTTTCTAGTTACGGCCTTGCTTAGTTGATCATGATCACGTTCTGAAATGCTACATACGAGTGCATGGTTTACGGTTTCAGCATTCGGGCCGTAACTTATGGGCTCGATCAATTGAATTGCTCCGTAATTGTAGCAGAGTTCAAGCCCGCAGCAAGCCCGCAGACATACAGTATGGCCTCTATACCGTGAGTTGCGGCCTTGCAATTGAAGGAAGCCCTGTATATGTATTGAATCTCTTATTGACCCCACTGGCTGGAAAGATTCCACTCATTAGCTTTGTCACTGAATCATAAGTTGTATATAAATGAAAGTGATGTAAAAAAAGGCGAAGTTAAGAATCCCCACTTCCCAGTGGTTTATTATTGATTTGTGCTGCCCTAGGGCATCCCACAGCATAAACCACCCCCCACAACTATTAAAGAAAAAAATCATATATATATATTCTTTTCAATAAATACATAAATAAATAAATATTACATTTGTTTTCACATTTGAACGTCTAAAACAAGATAAAAAACTTGTTTCCTGCTTATAATTCCGAGAAATAGAGTTATTACAATGCATTCTTGTAATCCCTTACCATTTTAAACATGGCTGCCTTAAGCATATATATAAGCTAACTGGAATATTGAGGAGCCAAGAAAACTTTTCATAACAGTCAAGGAATGGAATATATATATATATATATATATATATATATATATATATCACATATTATAATTGTCAAACTGTGAGTTGTTGTCACGCTTTGCAGGCTGCATTTGCGGAGGTTGAGGCTCCCACGTCAGCTGCAATGTGACGAAGCCTCATTGCAGGCCGCAAATGCTGCAAAATTACAAGGTCGCAAAAATACAAAATTAATGGCCGAAACGCGTACATCCAAAAACAACAAAAACACTAGAAAATAAAAACAAAATCTTTAAAAAAAAATCACACACAGCACGGGGGGACAGCCAGGACGTCCAGGAGTGAGGTTGCACGCAAATTAAAGTAGAATTTTAAGAGTTTCAGCACTTGGAAAAAAAAAAGGCGGCTGAAAAAAATGAAACGAGGCTACATGACCCCAAGGCGCCCAAAACACTGCCAAGGATGTACGAGGTCTTAGAAAAAAAAAAAAAAGGGTTGCAAAAATACAAAGCTAACGCCTGAACCGCGCACATCCAAAAACACACGAAAAGCACAAACAAAACACAACATAAAACAAACATCACACACAGCACAGGGGGACGCCAGGAGGTCTTGGCGTGAGGGTGCTCGCCAATTTAAGTGGCATTCAAGCAGTTTCGGCACTTGAAAATTGCCTAAGCGACCAAAAAAATTGGGGACAAATTTTTTTAAAACGAGGCTAAAGGACACAGAGCCGCGAAAATCACCGCCAGGCACGTACGAGTTACGAAGGAAAATGCTTACGAGCCAAGTAGCACATAGAAAAAAGCCGCCATTTTACAACAATAACTTGCAAATAATACCATTAGAATTATAAAATAGCACTTTACCCGCCTACACAAACAGTTTGGCCTCGGGCACGCAGCCTATTTACACTGCACACTTGCCAGATTGCAGACACTTTTTCCTCAGATGATCAACAGTCCAACTGTAAATTTTCAGATGCAGGAAAATACAAATAGATTGTTAGCTCTTCAGGATATTGATTGCTGCATATTAAATATAAATAGGTAAAGTATAATAATTTATTAATTCATATTACTTTATTAATTCATATTACTTTATTAATTCACTTTATTCACATTTTTTATATATTTTACACTGCCAAAGGTCCACAGAGGAGCAAAAGCCTTACATTATGTGGCAAAGAGCATTGCCATGGCTTCATTTTTCACTGACAAGTCGCTAGTATATATATTTGTCAATCCATGATATATATCACAGGCATACTGTCACTCAGTTTTAGTGGATTAGTTCATATTGAATTTTAATAATACGTAGCAAGATGCCATTCAATACCAGGCTGCTAATCTCTTCAGACACATGACAACAACAAACTTCCTATACTGCAGTACATAATAATCATAAGGAAAATGTTTACCATTATTAAAAACAAGTAATTAAAAACTGCTCAAGATATAAAAAGCAATACCATATAAAATGAAGTGCCTGCTAAAACTGACAATCCACATGGAATACGCTTGTGCTGGCAGCTCTGTCAACCCATCTATCCCATTACAGTAATTGGAAGTTCATTTTTCCCCTAAAATAAAAGCACTCAGTACTGTCTTCTTCATAGAGAAATTTCAATTTACAGTACCGTGTTGATATGAGCTAGGACGATCACATCCAAATGTTACGTGCTGCTTTCCTATGTACAGACTCCCTTAGTGCACATAACATATTTTTCCACACAGTCTCACTCCAACCTCACTTCACACTGCCCAGATTAGCAGCTCTCTGTGAAGTGTCAGAGTGAGCCTCTAATTTATGGGACCAGGGTCACTGTTTTTTTTTTTTGGATCAGTGGCACCATGGCATGTAGCTGAGCACACACACATTGACAGTTGACATGCTCCTGGCTTGGGCATTGATGGCATAGGCCTAAACTTCCTATGTTTACTACAGGGGCTATTTATCAGAGTTAAAGCTTATCCTTGCTTAATAATCAGGCCCCACAGAAAACATAAGTAATTGAGACATTTTATTTTTTAACTCGGCTTAAAGGGACATAGAATGAAAATTATTCTATCATACATTTAAAGCAGAAATGTATTCCTGTTTAATGTTAAATAAGGTCTGCTACTGTGTCACAGACCGCTTTTCCTGTTCCAGGATCTTAGCCCATTGATCCACCATAAAGGATAGACTGCTTGGCTCCAGCCACTGGAATATGTGCATTAACACCTGCATTGTATTGAAATCCTTTTTTCCCATTGTTTGCCAGATAAAGTTAATGTAATCTATTTGAGATCTGGACCACTAGACACGGAGACAGCATTATGTGTATTTGGAGGTTGACCTATTGTTCACAGGTGCCAAACCAGATGCCATGGTGCCTGACTGTTAGACCCCTGTGTTTGTCTGCCACTCCCTGCCATTGCTGTGTTGTATACACCCCCCCCTCTGTATCCAGCCCCCTATTAATACTGTTGACTTTCCAAAAATAAATCAGTTCTCTGCTGAGGCATATAGAAATGGTATGTTCTCTTATTTGCTCCTAGTGGCTGTGATACTGATCCTATCTCCACCCTGCAAGTAACTTCTCCTGGTCACTACCCCAGGAAGGTTACTGAGACTCCTAGAAGTACTGATTCCTGATGGAGAGACCCTGACTGATACAGAAGCCTGATATCAGGGTGCTGGTGCAGAGATTTACAAGAACACAATATCCTTGTTGTTAGTTAACCTGTAGTCTATAGCAGGTGCCCTTGGGCAGTAATAGCCCCTAACCTTGGAACATCACATACTGGTCTAAACACAGGTTACTCTTCTTTGGTGACCTGGCCATGAAGAACTAGATGAACAAATGTTACACGCAGCAATTATGACTTCTATTATTTTCCGTTTTATCCTCTTATGTCTTTTTTATATATGTAAAATCTTTCTATTTTTTTCTGGTTAATAAAGGTTATGTTTTATTGTACGACTGACACTTTTCAGGCTAGTATTCTATTAAATGCACTTTGAAGTAATGTCTCTTGACAACCTCCATCTGTATTTCTTTGAAGTACAATATATTTCCACAAAGCTGCCCCTCCCATGTATATAGAGTAAGGATTCACATCGACCACTATTCACTTTTTGACAAATAACTGTGGGAAAATACACAATTTGCTAATTATAGAAGTTGAAAGAAAGATGAAAATGCAGACTATTGCTGTCATAAAATCTGACTTATGGGAGAATGACAAAGAAATGGTTGTATATTTTGGGATAGTATATACTAGGAAGCACCAATGGATAAACAAATCATAAAATGTAACATTAAAGAACCACTGTGGTAATTTTTTCTCTATGGTCTTTTGAATAACTAAGTATGTTTAGGGCAAAATATTTTTAAAAAGTAAAAGAAATACACAATATTTTAATTTTATTTTTTATATGCAGTTATTCATTAGTGCAGAACTATTTTCTTTTTCTGTGTGCTACTTTCTTAGGAACGTGTGTCCATGTAATCTAATAAGCTTTCAATTAGTACTGCTGCCACATTCACATTGTGTAGATAGAATCCTTTTCTCCATTCAAGGTGTCCTCTTTCCTCTGGAAGTTGATTTGCAGAAACTAGGAGCCATATGTAAATCAGGTGCTCTAAGCTAGGGGACTGCCGTAAATTAACGTCAGGAGCCTTTATTTCTACACTTATGTAAATCTTTCAGTCCCCCAGATTAGACGCAACAGATATCTGTTCAGGGAGCAGCCAAAACAAACTTTACGGATGAGAGTTAAAAAATGTGATAATTGTATTTATAGCTTCAATAAGTAAAAATGTGTTTATTTTGTGTTAAAATATGATATAGTTATAGACAATGCATTTGAGTGTCTGTTCCGAGGGATCATAATTTTGTGACGTGTATTAATCCCTTAAGTAGTGGGTTGTTTGTTACCCTGGATTTTGTATCATAAAACGGGCTTAATACCAACATATCATATTTTTTTAATTACATATATGTTGATATTGGACTGTTAAGTGTCAAATAATGTTGACATTTCATCATATTGTAGTCCTTTTTGTGCCATGCTGTCACTTTAAATGCTTCTGGGGGACTCAGCAAATGTTTGAGATCCAGTTGCGAGTGGTCTTTGGTACCCGTAAATCTTTCCTCTGTTTTTTCAGTTATGGCACTGCCATGATTTGTGAGCGATCCGTAAAATCTTATCAGCACAGATCAGCATAGTTTGGGTGTCAGTGTCAGGGAGTAACTCAGAATTTATTTTCAGTGAGATTTTTGCTTTTCTGCTGTGTTGAGAAGTTCACTAGGAGCAGTGACCCGTAGGAGTTCTCTCACAATGTTTTAGGGATGAGGTATTAACATAGCAAGGTAGGGTTTACTGTGCCACTACAGCAATCGTAATTTATTTTTTATTGATTTACATAGGACTCTAGGATGGTAGATTCCAAAATAACATAATCACATTTAAAGGGTTATACATTTTAGGCTGTATTATTCTTTTCATATTCTAAAGTGTAATTGTTCACAAGAGTGTATTTAAAATATAGGATCAAAGTGATATTTTAAAACTCTTTGCTGACAAAATGTTCTCTACACTGTGCCGAGCCTATTCTGATCCTATGAGTTTCTATTTTTAAACAGATAAACCACATTAGTCATATGTTGTGTTTTCATTTAAAATTTGTGTGGTTTATTTATTTTTTTAAATTGCATTTTTTATTGTTATAACAAAAAATCAGCAAGTAAAACGTTTATTTTGTTAGGTCCCCATTGGGCAATAATGGGAATAAATACAACAAAGGCAAACATTTAGAAAGCATACTATTTATTGCCTCCCCTAAAAACAACCCAATCACTAAAAGTTTGTATGAGTCTTTAATCTTCCCCCAGACGTAAGGAAGATTGGTACCAGAAAAAACGACATCCAACCTTCTTTTGTTGTTGTTCAGTCCTTCATTTGTGTCCAACTCTTGGTTGCGGTGTGCGGCACACAAGCCACTGGTCTATGTTTCTGGTTGTGCTTATCCATATGGTTTTCTTGGCAACGATACTGGAGAGAGTTGCCAGTTCTATCTCTGATGGACCACGATTTGTCTGAGCTCTTTGCTATGACCTGCCCATCTTGGATGACCCTACATGGTAAAGCTCGCAGTTTCATTGAGGTACACAAGTCCCTTCACCATGACATGGTAGTGATCCAGAAGGGGACCCAACCTTCTACTTCTTAACACCTGAGACTGGAACCAGTAACCAAGTCTATAACCAACATCCAGGATGTATAGTTAAAGTTAATTGCTCAGTTTCTATATGTTAACAATAGTTCATATTTTTATACTTGGTATAAAATATATTTACCAAGAATTAATAAAATACAGTTTATACATATAATTCTCCAAGAAAAGTAGCCATCATAAGTGCACGCCAATGGTGGCCCACTCTCCAAAAGGGTCTCTTGACTGTGCTTTCTTATACTAATTTTAAATTATCAATAATAAAAACAAAGACACAAATACATTGTGCTCATAAATATACTTTATTATTTAATTTACAATTTTTCTAGCACTATGTGTCCTAATCACTAAGTATGCCTTTTACATAGAGAACTGTATCTAGTTATCCCTTTTGCCTTTTAGTGTGTCTCAATAAAAAAAAAGAAGAAAAAAAAGGAAAACATTATTAAAAGACTCTTCCCAACAGATTTACTCCCCAGTGAAGTGATTGACAACCATTGTGTCATTACACGTGGGCTGTATGTGGTACAGATATTAGGGCTAGGAATGTTAATGAGAGAACCTGAGAGTGGCAGGTGATCAGGTAGGGCGGATGTTTTATATTTGGTTGTTAAAAACACTTTATATTCATAAAATAAGTTATGTAATAATTATATATTTTATTATTTATTTATTTTTGTGAAAGTATACTTTCTCCCAAATATTCTTCTGAATAACACTGTATCTTCTTTTCTCTGTATATCTAGACAATACACTTGTACATAATAGCACACTTTAATGCTTCTGTAAGCACAGCCTATTATATTCCCCTCCGTCTTTTATCACCTCTTATCTCTCCTTTTTTACATGTGTTTACTTACCTTTACTCTTGGTTGAATTATTTATTTACTGCATCCTTTCACTTTCTCACCTCCATCTCTGTTGCTTGCTGTTGATCACTTTGCTTTTCCTGTTAAGACATTTTGAGATGACCCACTGTCAATGTAAAGCTAATCATAGAGAGAAGCTAGGGAGGAAGAGGAGAGAGAGAAGATAGAATAAGAGAGATTGAAAGAATGAAGAAGAAGAGAGACTGATGGGAATGTAGGGAGAGGGAAACAAAGAGAAAAAAGACAAAGATTGGGAAGGGAGAGACATTATCAAAAAGTGCATTGGAAACCCAGCGAAAGAGTTAAGGAAGACACAGAAACTTGGAGACAATAGATATGGGAGAGAGATGTGAATACCTAGACGAAAAGAGGGAGAGAAAGAGACTGTGGTAAAGCCAATTAGAAAGGGTGATTGGGGTGATGATAAATAAAGGATGGATAATAACCTGCAAGAGTGATAGAACCGGGAAGAAAAGGAAAGGTAGGAGAGGAAGTAGATATAAAGGAGAAAGAAAAAGGGTTAAAGAAAGGGAATGGTGCTGGAAGCGACAATGAATTGAAAGACAGCAGGGAAGGGAGAGATAAAGGGTATTGGGGAGGAAAGAGACATATATACAAAGATATAAGGGAAGTGACAGTGGAATGGAAAGAGAGAGATGGTGGAAATATAGTGATATCGCACAAGACATAAGAAGGAGAGAGAAGAGAGTCACAAACAGAGGGAGATAAGAGTGCAAGTATTATTGCAATTAAAGATAGCAAAAGGTGACCTTTATTGGCTAACTAAAGTCAGATGAATAAATCATAGTTTTCCACAAGCTAGCTTTATTTTTATTATCAAACTTTAAAGGTGACATATTTTTACATCTTTTGTTATTTTTTATTGCAAAAGGACCTGCACTCTTATTATGGTGAGAGAGAAAGAAGGAGATATATGGTTGGATGAAGAAAGAGGAGGAGACACGTGAGGGGTAGGGAGAGAAAGAGAAGAGGAAATATATAGGATATATGTTGGGTGGTTGAACAGAAAGGATGAGATCTGTAGAGATGAAGAAAATGGGTCCTGACTCAGAGAGGGTTATTATGTGTTGTTATACTGAATACCTATCTGGTTCTGGCACTCATCCACTCTCTCCGTGCCATGCATGATCCCTCTCTTCTGTCACATGGTCCACTGCAGTGCTGCTATTGGTAAAACATTTGAAGCGTTAAGGGAAACTACAGTCGAAGGTAGACCCGGGAGCCATACTTGAGTCAACAGCTTCGCCTACACCTTCATCATGGACACTTTTAAATGTCTGGTTTCCTGGTTCAAATATGAACCTTAAGATAAAACAGATAATTTATTTAACCATATGTATCTAAAGTGTCTGCAGCTAGCTTTTTTTCACACACATCATTATGGGAAATATATTTCACCTCAAAGCAGCAAGACAAAACAACCAACTTTGAGTAAGGATAAAGGCAAAACAATGGTTTCCACTGCTTTACAAAGACAAATTACATTCGAAGCATTATCCTGCCAGAGACAACATGCACTTTTGTATTGCCAACATTCTTTTAAATTAATTTGGGATTTCCGAAGTCCTCTTAGATTTAAAAACATTTCCTCTACCTGATTGTCACACCACTGCGCCTGTCATGACTGTACCTTTCACCTGTCATCATCTGTTTCTACTACACACCTTATATTATAGGTAATCCTCCCGTGTCATTCATGGTTACCACCTATTACTAATTCACTCAAACTGGTCCAGCCAGTCCAGACTTTTTAATAAGCTTGGGAGATTTAAACAGCATAATCTGTAATTATAATTAGACATTTTCTCCACTGTCACTTACTGTAGCATTGTGTTACATATGCATGCAGTAGGTGGAACCTCTGAACAATGAAAATAATATTGTTAAAAAAAAAACAACACATATTACAATGATCTATAAAATATTAAGGTCTCATGTATACATGTAGATGAATTGTGCTCACACTTCTAGTGCACAAAGTACTCCAAAAACAGACTAAACACAAATTGTATGTTACTTAACACCTCTGTCTCCTCAATACTTTCCTTTCACATACCTCTCTTCTATTTGTGTGTTCTCCCCTTTTCTTTTATCTCTTTATATATTTACTAGTCGTTTACCCATCATAAATTATGGTAACATTTTCCATGTGTCTCTTCCTGCCCTCCCTCCCCTGTGTCTTTTTCCCTATCTCCCTGCCCTGTGTCTCTCCCCCTCTCCCTCCCCTGTGTCTCTTCCCCCTCTCCCTCCCTTGTGTCTCTTCCCCCTCTCCCTCCTCTTAGTCTCTGTCCCCCACCTCCCTCCCATGTGTCTCTCCCCCCTGTGTATCTTCCCCCTCTCCCTTCCCTGGGTCTCTTCCCCCTCTACCTCTCTTGTGTCTCCCGACCCCCACCCGTGTCTGAGCCATCTGGTTTGTTACTTTAAGTAGAGCGTGTCTCTAGAAGTGCCGATCTTTCCAATATAAAATCAAGAAAAACATTAGATGGGCTTTGAAATCATCTGCCCGAAGACACAAATGAACTGTGGGCAGCATCACAGGTTATGAGATCAACAATAGTTAAGATAATAATTGTACTAGATTATTTTGATATTGATGCAAGGAGACATGTAGAGCATATTTTAGCCTGTGTGCTAAGTCTAATTGTTGGGTACACAAACAAGTTCAATCAATTTCATGCAAATGTACTTAACAAAGCCCTAAACAAGCCCTTATGTGTGTTTACGTGTGATGGATACACACCTCTTCTCTGGACTTTTGCCAATTACAGACATATACCAGGACAGAGCCTCCACCCTCATAGCTCCAGGCTTTTACAATGTTATTATTCATTGTGATCTAATAGTGTGCCCCTTATTAAAAGGTTATATATTCACAATGTTAGTTTTATAAGAAAGAACAAATTTGCCTTTTTGATACATTGTTGACACTTCCCCTTTCCGCTAACTCAACATCTCTCAATTTTGTTTTCCAGAAACCTTGATGGACCATCTGAATAATGTAAAAGGTGGACCACCTAATACATTTTCTGCACATTTATAACATGCTATGATATATTTAGATGCAGCCTATGCTAATATAAACCACAATATATATTATTTAATCATTGTTTAATAAATTCAGTACAAAGGCACCCATTGCACTGCGAGCCTCGGAAAGCGAGGCGAGCAGTTGAGGCACGCAGGACTTATGCGCTCATTCATTGTTCAGGCATGCGGGACTTAGGCTCCAATGAGCACCGAGCGTAGTTGAAGCCTGCAGTTCGTTCAAACGCGTAACTAAAAAAAACCAAAAAAACAAGCAAAATAATTAGAAACAAATTATAACACCCTCACACAGCACAGGGGGAAAGCCTAGGAGTCAAGTTGCAAACGAATTGGAGCCATATTTGCCGAAAATCGGCTAAGCGAGGGAAAAAATGGAGGACGAAAAACGTAAAGATTCTGAAACAGGATGAAAACGAGGCTCTACAACGCCAGGCACATAGAACTTAGAAAATACACAACGGCAAAAACAGTAACACTTATACTAACAATGCCAGGTACGTTGGACTTTGAAAATATAACCAACGGGGACCAAAAGCCTCACATTGTATGCCAACCAGCATTGCCAGACTTACAATTTAATTTCCGTCATTTTTAAAAAGGCAATTTCCTAGAAATATATACTGATCACTCTACTTACTCAAGTTCATTTCAAGCATTTCTACTATCCAAAGCAAGCCTTTTCCAAGGCATGGACAAAACTTTGTGTCAATATAAATCACTTTAATTCCTCTCATTACTATATTGCCACGTAAAGGCACCTTTTAAGATTATGTAAATTCCCTCAAAGAGATTTTCTACTTAATGAACCAGTTTATTGGTCCACTGTTTGCCAGCTGGCCCTAACTACATCTCCTACATTAGCATTAGCCACTATGGCAGTATAAGAAATGGGTTAATTACACCTTAATTTCTTACAGCAGAGATTCCTTTAGTACATTATATGGTGCATTATAATAGGTTGCATGCTCAACTCTCTCCACACCCAATAAATATTCCAGATAAAATAGTCTAGAAAAATGTCTACAACCACACCTGATAAAACATTTTATTTATATCTAAAAATCCCTCTAATGATTATGTTGACACCCCCAGGGGGTGTCTACACAACTTCCTGGTGTTCCCCCAATCAGCATAAAGCACCCATGGAGCAATATTAACGCACTATTTACCTGCTCTTGCTAGCTCAGCCAATCTCCTGCAGCTTCCTTCTTGCAGCTTCCTGCCACATGTCAGTGATACACAACATTTCCCAGGCTCCTTTGCTACAAATCCCATGCTGCTTTGTACCACAGCCAATAGGAGAGCAGTGTTGTCACTGCTGGTATTGCGAGCCCCGTAGAATTTAGGACCGAAGCACGTAACACGGCCGAAGCACGAAACTGGATTTGCAAGCCTCCATAGGATTTGGGACTGAAGCCCGTACATACAACTGCAAATTATGAATTTAACGGCTGAGTGACGGAACTGAAAAGACAATGAAAAAAACACAAATATGCCTCAAATTCACTTACACACTCACATACAGCACAGGGGGAGAGCCAGGGAGTCTGTGAGTAAGGTTGTAAGTGAATTTGAGGCATATTTGGTGTTTTTTCACACTCAAAAAATGACAGCTGAAAAAATGTAAGAGGAAGAAACGAGGCCAAAGGCAGTAAAACAGAGCACGAAGCCAGTAACACAACGCAAGCCAGTAACACCTAACCCAAGGCAGTAACACTTAACCAAAGGCAGTAACACTTAACCCTAGGCAGTAACACTCATCGCAAGGCCCCTAAAATACACGAGGGGGAGAGACTCGCAATGAGCGATGAAGGTACAGCATTCCCAGCCTTAAAATTGTATTCCCATCACTTTCCCTTTCATTATCAGTACAGTAGAGTGTTTATATTTGAATTTACAGTGCTACGGGTTAGACTTTACACCCCTAGCGGGTCCTCTTTAGTACCCATTGGCTTTTGGGCTCCATTTGTGAGTTACGGGCTTGAATGCCAGTTCACTTGTTGCCCTTTAATAGCATGATTGGAAACATAACAGTTACGGGCTTGACAGATCAAAGGATTTGCGGGCCCCCATTCAAATGTTCACATCCCGTAGCCTTTTCTCTCCCTTACCCCGCAAGTCGTTGACGGGTTGCTTTACGGGTCTAATTTAATAGCTGTGAGTCTTGAAGGCTACGTTATGGGCTACGGTTTTACATGTTGAGCTAATTTAATAGGTAAGTATCTGTGTAAAAATAACACAACTGGACGGTTACTCTTCCATATTTGTGGAGGAGAAGCTACCTTTAAATGCTGCATTTCTGTCACTGACACTCAGAACACTAACCTCATTTGCTCAAAAGGTCAGGAGCCAATTAAAGAACCTACCAGTTACATTCATATCTCTGTGCTTTTCAGCAGCTAACATCACCTAACATCTAGAGGTCTTGCAGCAAAAATACAAGCGCCAAAACAGGTACACATATATCTGAACATCTATAAGCGCACCCTTTCATATAAGAGCAACTTATGCTTGTGTGGATCTTTCCCTTTAAGCACATGAAGTGATGATGATTAGCATTATTATAATATATAACACTACAAGCATTGTTGCTTTTCTGAAGTTTGTTTGGAATACTATGGAGATGGCGACCTCTGGGTCACCACTCTAGATCAGTATCTAAGACGTCTTTATTTTAATGTCATATACAAGACACTTGCCAACAGTGCACTAAGGTTTGAAAGGCTGTGACAACTATAGTTGCTGGCTATGTAGCTAAATTCCACAATTTATTGAAGGAACACAACATATTATTTCATTTATTTCTCAGAACCTTGCATGGGCATCCTACAGCCAGTTACATTTCCTATGTATTGTATATGCCTCAGGTTGCCATGGTGAATGTATTAGGCCAAAAAGTCAGACATGGAACCCCCGACTCTTCCTCAGCAGTTTCCTGTTGTCATCAGCAGCTCTATTTAATCTGAAGCTTGTGGTACATAATTATAGAGAAGTTTCACCTGGAAGGGCAGGGCTGAGCCTTCTGTGAAGCTCACACCACATCAAAGAGTTCCATCTCAAGAAGTAGAAGCTTTCTGCTTAGATATTGAATGTGATAGCCTTTTCTTGCAATGGCTGCACCCAGTTCACAGCCAGAGGCATCGGTCTGTACTATAAACTATAGTGAACTATATGTTTTCCCTGGGCTTTAACCCATTAAGTCCTGAGTTTCAAGGATTTTCTAGGACCCTGGAGACACATTATCAACATTTTGCTGTGCTTCTGTTTAGGCGTGATTCCTCAAACCAAATTACTAGGTACATAGCAAAAATTCAGCTTTCTAATGGAATCTTTCTTATAATTAGTGGATGTCACGTTTAAAATATATGTTATATATGGCGTAAAATAAATTCCTTTTTTTTGTTCTGTTCTGTTAACCATAACAAATGATATAGTTGAAAGTCGATGGATCTTCTGTGCATGATGATACCAATTATCACATATATAGTTGTGAGCAAACGAGTTGTTGCTAATGCTTGCAGGCTCCCGCAGCTAGACGCGGCCCTCGCAAAGCAACTGCGACCCTCGCAAACTTCACATCATAACGCAAACAACATACGAGACACATTACCACACATTACAACCTCGCAAAAATCGTCCGCAGCCCGCGGACATGAAAAAATGAAAAACACAATAAATACACACAACACATACATAAAAAAACTTACCTACAGCAAGAGGGAGCATCCAGGACCTCAAAAAATGAAGTTACACCTTAATTTAACTCAAACTAAAAGAGTTTAGACACTAAAAAATTCTCTAAGAGAGAGAAAAACAAGGCTACAGCACTCTAAACACGCAAAACACCACAAGAAACACGCAAAACACCACAAAACACCTACAGATATTCCGCTATAGACGTATACCACACATTACCCGCCATTTTAGAACAATGCGGAACTACACAACTACGCTAACGGTTTGGTCTCGCGCACGCACACTATTACACTGCACACATTCATCACGCTTACACAGCAGCTCCACACCACTAATGCTCCAGCAACATCAAAACAGATTGTCAGCTCTTCAACAGAATGCTTCAAAATAGGTAAAGTATATTAATTTATTATTTATTTCATTATTATACACCAAACAGCATTGCATTAGCTCACTTACAATTTCATTGCCGTCATTTTTTGACCGGCAATTCTCTAGTGTAATATAATTATAATTATTTACGGTCAACATAGGCCAAAGAATAGCAAGAGCCCATGCACATTTTATATACTTGCATCTGCTGTTTATATTCAAGCCGAGGGTTATTATTATCCTTTCTTTATAACGCGCCAACATATTCCGCAGCACAATACAGGGGTTAGGTACAAGTATAAACAATACCCCACAATGAAAAATTGTGGAAGACCCTGTTATTGAGCTTACAATCAGATATACACAGTGCTTTCCCTAAAGCACCTCACAAGATTGAAACTCGCAAACTTACATTCTAAAAGAGGGTTCCATCTCATGTCAGTATTACTTGAGACGTGATAAAGCGTTGTCAATATAAATAAGGCATTTGGTACTGTAATGGGAAAGAGTATTGGAAAGGGGTACTGTTATGGAAAAGGGTCTTTGGGAGGGTTGCTGTTAAGGGATGTGTCTTGAGGGGGTGATGTTATGAGAAAGGGGAAAGGAGCTTTTATGGGAAGAAGTCATATGGAGGGGCACTGAGTGAGTTGGTAAAGGGGAGCAGGGCAAAAGCATTGTTTACAACCCCCCTTGTGGGGGAGCAAATGTTTTTTTGCACCGGGGTCCTCCATCCTCTAGCTTTTACACCGGTTAAAAGGCTACCGAATATATATGGGTTCACATACTTGTGTATCTATCAGAAACCCAACAATAATCAAGTGTCTAACAAATGTTACATTTGACGTTGTTATGGATAAATACAGATTGTGCAGAATACACTTAATATGCTAACTTTCACAAGCACTTAATTAGAACACTATTAAAGCCTATATTTCTTGAGTGCAGACAAAGAACAATAGAAAAGCATATAGTCCCTATAGAATTGAAAAATAACATCTACCACAACCTCACTTCTATACTAGTAAGATATTGGATAAATGTAGGGGTAATTACATCATAATTTTTACTTGCAATGGTGGGTAAAAGGATGACACTGGATCTGGAGGCATCATATGTCATCAGAAACTACGGTAATCAGAAAATTGTCCACCATCCCTATTTTAAGCATCTTTCATGTTAACTTTTGATGGATCTGGAGCGCCCAGTGGCAAGAAGAGCCTATGTAAATTGCACCACCTTTATAACTAGATCTATGTGAGTTTTTATTATTTTCTTTGTACAATTTTTTTTCTTAATAGGGCAGGATTGGGTAGAGATGATCTCCCATGACCCCACCATGAAAACAAATACCTGATCCCCTCAATAGATGGTCAGCTGTGGTTGCCTTCCAGTATGAGATACAATATATCTCATGTGTACCTGGCAGACAGGAACTTGTATATTTACAGCCTCATTCAATTTGGGGCCGTAACTCCCTCGCAGATAGATGATTTTCTGTGATTGAGTTGCAGGCTCAAGTAGGTCTACTTTTACTCTGCTATTCAATTGGTTGGGCCCAAAAGTTAGGTGCCGGTCGCGAGAATCGGAAACCATGCTCTCGGTAGTAGCATTTGTGGGCTTGAACATGATTGCAGACGCAAGTCCGTAACTCGTGGTTCAAGCCCGTAAGATTGGAGCACTTTAAATGCAAATATAAATTCAATACAGCACTGTAAATGATTTGGAACACAATGGTTGACATTAGAATTAAAAGCACAACATTCTCAAGCTCTCACATCGCCAAAATATAATACTTTATTTCATGTTTAATTTCCGTTCAAAGTGCTTCTGGCTTGAATGACCTCCAAGCCCGTAACTCGTTATTCAAGCCCGTAGGAGGTTTGATTCCAAAGTCCTACGGGTTTGGAGGTTGAAGCCCGTAGGACTTTGGATGGAAAATAAACATGAAATAAAGTATTATATTTTGGCAATGTGCGAGCTCGAGAATGTTGTGCTTTTAATTCTAATGTCAACCAGGATGTTCCCCATCATTTACAGTGCTGTATTGATTTTATATTTGCATTCAAAGTGCTCCGATTTGTCAGTAAGCCCTTTGCGAAACCTCCTTGGTCCCAGTAACCTATTGTTCGATTTTTGCCATTTGCAGGTTTGACAGAGTGGTTATCGCAGGAAAATCGGAGCAATTGACTAGCGATTTGTAATTTTAGAGGCCTCAACTCTTGCAGCCATGAAAGATCAAAGGCTTGGAGGGAAGTAACTTGCGATTTTACGAATCGCAATGGATTACGTCTTGCAGCAAGTAACCCGATCGCAATAGAATGAGGCTGCTTTTGTTAAAAAATGATATCACATTAGTTTGTCTTTCTTCCTTGCCTTCATATCCATGTTTTACTCTTTCCTCCATGTCTCTTCTCTGCTCGCTTCTCTCCTCTCCTCTTTGCTTCTCTCATTTCAATGTACTTCCTTCTTCACCCATCTGCTTTTATATCCTCTCCATATGAACTTCAGCTATCTTTTCTGCCTCTACCTTGGATGTCCTCCCAACCCTTCCACTTAGTTTATTCCCCATAGGCCCTATCCCCAATATCTCCATGTCTGTTCCTCTCTTCCACCAAGGCTGTTTTTGTCAACAAAATAAAAAATAAAAACAAACAAAGATAACGTGCCTATGTCTCTTAAGAATGTTTATGATGGACCAAGGACGCTTGGTACTCCATACTGTCTTTTTCTTATTAGGAGGGTAACATACATCACTGATGACATTTAGGGAGATACTTGCACGGGAAGAGAGGTACCATATAAGGTCATTGCAGTTTTATGAAACTGATAGAAATGGGAAGATTGGCATCATGCTATATAATCACATCTACTAACTTGTTCTTAAATGATTATTTAACTGTCACAATGGAGATAATAAGCCGGAAGAATATGGCCAATTGATATAAATAAGAAAAATGACACAGGATTACTGTAGTCCTGTATTCAAATTTACCCTTATAAAGAACTGAACATGGTGAACTGTTTTTAGAAGGTATAAAAAATGATACCGCATTTAATTTATTACCTTTAATATGCAATTATGCTGCCATGGAATCCACCAATTAGCTTTCTGCTGATCAGTTCCTGAAGTAGAAAGAGATTTTGCACATAGAGGAACCTTCTATCTGTCTGAGAGAAAGGTGGTAGCTACAACTGCCAGTACTTTCATTAGGTCTAATAGAAAGTTAATTAGTTTACAACGACATACCCTTCTAAGAAAAAAAAAGCAAGCTCAGTTAAGGTAGCTGAAATAGGCAGTAAAAAATAATTGAATATAAAAGTGAGATTTTTAAAGTCTGTGTTTAAGTTTACTTTTTCTTCTAAAACCATTTCACCTTTTATTACATGTTGTGGTTCAGAAGACCAGACAAAGAAATGTGACCACAGTGGTCCTTTAACGTTCTACATATAGAAATCAATGTCACTTATTTCTTGATCAAAGGTAAGGACAATCTTCCTATAGCATCACAGAGTCTCTCGAAGCACCTGCTTATTCATCTTTGAGGTGGGCCAACCAGTGATACCATGACATAGGGCTGAAGACCCCACACACACATACACACGCTTCTTGGCAGTGCTTGGCCACCAGCCATCACTTGTTTGCAGCTTCCATGGTTTTAAGTTGAGCTCTGCTTCTTTTATGTGGTTCTTCACCATTGCCAAGAATATCATATTTTCTTTCCAGGTAACTCTGAAACTGTGGTATTAACATTTGCATTTATAATCCCAAAGGTATGGCTTGAGGCTCATATAACTCAGTAGCAGTGATAAAAAAAAACCTACTCAATGTTTCATGTCTCCAAGGAGCTTGCCAGTAAAAATAATATCTTTATTTTATATATTGCCGATACTCTGGGCCCTGTCTACTTAGAGGTCACATTCTATTTTCAGTGTCTAAGATACAGAGAGGTATAAATACTTACCTGAGTTCACGGAGAATAAAGCTTTCATAGATCAAACTATGCATTTATTGACTGACCTATCCCCCATCCAAGAATATTTGACTTAAAGAACCACTGTAGTTTAGGAAAAGCCTCACATTTGTGAAGTATGCAAGTATGCAACAACATTAGCCGCTGTGGAACATTAAACCATGTTTAGAGGAAACCTATCTATTTATCTATTGAATTGTGGAGAGATGGATGAAAAAGGGGGACTTGTTAGATTATTGGAAGTTTTGGTATTTGCCACCTACCCTTTTCCCCATACATGCTCAGAATCAGGCAGTTCAAAACTATAACCATAATGTTTATCTCATATATGCTTCTACCCCCATATGAATGTATCCTGGAACGTGCAGAAGCATCAAAATATATGTTTTTCACAAATTTAAATCTAGTTTTATGAAATGCTCCTGCATAATTATGATTTTAGTCAGACTTGCATTTTTCAAACATGCACATTTTTTCATTGTACTGTGCTCATTTAAAGGAGCTCTGTAGTCGTATGTTTATTCAAGTCCTACTCTCCATGACCCTATGGACCACAGCACGTCAGGCACATCTTGAGTCTAGTTGTGCCAATCCATAAAGTGTTCATGACAAAGATACTGGAGTGGGTTGCCAGTTCCTTCTTTAGTGGACTCTGCTATGACCTGCCCATCTTGGGTGACCCTACATGATATAGCTCACAGCTTCACTGAGGTACACAAGCCCCTTCACCACAATAAGGTAGTGATCCAGAAGGGGCCTATATTTATAGTTCACTTTTGATGAAATAATTTTAACAAGTGGCAAAATATCTTTAGAAAATAAAACAAAATAAAATTAATAACCTATTACATGCAATTATACATTAGTTTGAATAATTATTTCTTACCTACCTTTCCTGGTTACTCACCTGGTGGTATAAGGTTCTAGGTAATCCTATTTTTATGAGTTGCATCCATTTTTGGAAAAGCTTTCAGTAGAATAGAATGGAAATCTTATCAGCATCCAAGGTCCCCGCTCAGGTGACCAACCAGGTTAAAGGACACAGTGGATATTTCAAAAGTAGTATAATTTTAAACTATAATTAACAAGTATTCTATCAACTGAATGTTATTATAGTTGTTATAGTTAAGTTTCCTTGTTTGAGATTTTGATATTAATTTGGTCTGTTCCACGCATAGTCTGTTGCTTCTTACAAATGGGTGATAATTGTTATCATTGTTAATTATCCTCTGAGTTTCTGGCTATATTGATTTCAGTCTAACGTCATATGTATTTTCAAAACTGAGCATGTGCAGACTCTAGGGAGTAACTAGGTAAACACATTGTGCAGCATAGCGATCGATCGTAGTTGTCAAACTGCAATTTGTCGCAAGCGTGACGGCGAATCGCAGTTTGAAAACTATTATGTGTGATATTATTTGATTCTAACTGCTATGAAATATAGAACGTTACTGTCACAACTTAGAGCACAGCTGCATTCTGATTGGCTCTTCAGCTGGTTCTTGACCATTTGCCACAATCACTGTGCCTTAGGGAGTTCAGCTGCACCTCACTGACGTAGCCCATAGAGGCCAAAACGCGTCTGGACTTTGCTGTTTCTCCTGTTCAGGGAGAATTGCCTGGTATTTCGGGGCTGGGTCACTCTTCTGAGTGAGACCAGATGATATACTGCAGGATATTTCTCCCTGTGAAGGGCACAAGTGAGCTAAATGAGGTTGCTCTCTGGGTAGGCAACCAGACCTATAGAAAAAACCCACTGAGGTATTTTTCGTTCTCAGATGAGGACCTCTACTCTATTTGCATACATTTGCCGCAATCAATTCACAAACTCAGTGTCACCGACAAAAATCCATTTTAATATGGCAGCTCCTTGAAAAATATGGAGGAATAAATAGAAAACTTTTATATGCCAAGATTGCTCTTTAATATAAAATACTTAATTTTATGTGGAACTTGCCCTTTAAAGGAACCTTCCATAAAAAAATCTGTATTAGTGAACCATTACATCATCTGGCTTAGATTACCTGAAATCTGTTTTAGATAATTATGAAAAAATAATATACAAGATTATTTTTGCTAATTTTTATTTGCTGTAATGATTTAAAAATAATTAGCCAAAAGGGCACAAAGTACTTTTAAGATTTCAATAACTTTAGGTAACTAAATATTGGGTAGATTCCCTGGTGGTCCAGTGGTTCGGATTCTGTGCTTTCCCCTCTGTTTTATTCCAGTCAGGGAACCAAGAGGTCACACCACCCTGAAGCCAAGCAGAAAAGGGGCCTGGTCAGTACTTGGATGGGAGACCATCTAGGAATACCAGGAGCTGTATGCTGTGGCCGACTGGAGAAAGAACTGGCAACCCACTCAAGAATCTCTGCCATGAATACCAAGTGGATCAGCATGGTGTGTTACAGTCCATGAGGTCACTGAGAGTCGGACACGACTATACAATACACACACTGTTCTTCAGCAGGTACCTAAGATATTAGTCTTACAAAAGAGAATCAATGTTAATAAAAACATATTTACATTGTATGTATTCCCAAGATTCATTAGGTTACGTAATGGCTCTTTTCTATTGGGAATATTGTCAATGAAATACTCCAGAGTCAATTCAGACCTACCCATTATGTCTTTGTTATGTTTCTTTATATTTTTATTGTATGACAAAATATATAGCACTCATTGAGCACATCTAAACAATAATACAGACATGATGTCATTATTGTGATAGTATGATAGATCATTAGAAACAGAATACAAGCAAATGCAATGTAAGCAGTTAAGCGTTGTTTAGTATCTTCCATGTTTATATATGCTGATGTATGGCCTTTGTTGGGGTTCCCTGGTGGTCCAGTGGTTAGGATTCAGTGCTTTAACCTCTGCAACCTGGGTTCGATTCCAGTCAGGGAACCAAAAGGTCACACCACCCTGAAGCCAAGCAGGGTTGGGCCTGGTTAGTACTTGACAATGAGAGACCACCTAGGAATACCAGAAGCGGTATGCTGTGGTCCAGTGGAGAAGGCACTGAGGTCACTGAGAGTTGGACACAACTAAACAATACAAGCACACACACACACACATGGGCTTAGGTAAATTAAAAAAAACTTGTGTTAACCATTTAAGCATGCCTGTCTGTTTTTCCTATATTTCTGAGGTTTAAAATAGGGTGGGGAAAAAAATACAAATAAAAGGGCAGTAAAAGATATTTTCAGATGATTAGAACATATTAAGAATCCAACAATTCCAACATCACAATTCATGGTACGTATAGAACCGATTTTGTGCTTTTTGATGTCAAACAGAGTTTGGATTGTGCATTTTTGTTTTTGACATATGTAGTACCTCTAGAAATGACCCAAATACATACTAAGTATATATATATATATTACAAACAGTTAATACATGTATTTCATATTCTATTTCACCTTGCAGCAGGATAACATTGGTATTTCTGGCAGACTTGAGTCAGGTTCTCATAATATTTTCTACTACAGACTTTTCAGTTGTGGTCAGTTTTCCATCTCACTCTTATGTCAAAAAGGCCACAACCCTGAACTTATTAAGGAAATCAAAGGGCTAGAAACCACTGGAATCATAAAGCAACTCCCTAAGCAAATAGGAAGTGTGGTAGTAACCTTATGTGGACATAAATTGAGTTTCTTATTTTAGGAACATTTTCTTAGAAAATATCTCCATAGCCTAGAAGAAAAAAAAAATCTATTAGCAAGTTAAAGCACCACTGTAACACCCTAGCAAGAAGAGCTAATTATTTTAATCAACATATATTTGAATACTTTAAGAATATAATTAAACAGGGAAAAAGTCATAAAACAGAACACTGGTAGGAGGGTGTGTGTCAGTTTCAATCTTATCCTATTATCAAGCAAAGGCTCTGGACTTCTGCCTGTTCCTTCCTCCCTCGCGCCTCCTTCCACTGATAACTATAACACACTCTGTATCATCCATCACTCAGGATGTTACATAAAAAGAAGCACAAAAATGATACATAGTGTTTAAAAGTTAAATTTTTCCAAAAATGTTTCATGTCCATGGCATACACAGGTGCTAATATTCTTAGGGCCTCATTCAATTGCGATTTAGCCAATTGAATAGGGCTCTATATAAGCACAGAGCATTTTTTTTTTACAGAAGTTCTTAGTGATCTTCAATCCAAAAGCAAGGTCTTCACTACCTAAAAACTTCTGTAACAAAATATGCTCTGTGCTTATATAGAGCCCTATTCAGTTGGCGAAACCGCAATTGAATGAGGCTCTTAGTTTGTACCTACAGGATTGAGTCACATTATTATAACCATCACCTACTTTTGATGTCAGCAGCGCATAGCCAATGAAATACGGCATGTGTCATGAGCTGGCTTGGTGAGTATATAAGGTGACATATAGGCATTTTGCAAACATATCAACCATTGCTGTCATGGGTAAAACCTGTGATTTATTCGACTTTGAAAATTTGATGATCATCGGCTTTCAGGCCATGGGTGGCAGTATTTCTGAAACAGCGCTGCTGTGGTTAAAGTGTACCGTGACTGGACAAAAGGCACCATTGTGAATAAATTGCGTGGAAACTGTGGAGCACCACGTGCCATTGGTGTCTGAGTAGCAAAGGTGTGTGAGGACTAACCGACATGCAACTCACTGTCTAAACGAACCAGGGGGCTATCAGACGCGTGTTTAAAGTGACAGTACAGCCAACCCTGTTGCGTCTGGTGCTCAGAAGCAAAAGGCTGGTCACTGACCCATGCTTACGAGGGTCCATCATCATAAATGGCTTCAGTTTGCACAACAGTACTGAAATTGGACCTCTTCTGATTGGCAAATGGTTGCTTTCTCTGATGAGTCACATTTTCTTCTCCATCGACGTGTATGATGCTACATATTTTTAATCCAAATAATTCACTTGATTGTTCCAGAGGCTAAATACCAACACATTTTTAAGTGATGTTAGCATATAAAAAGCTCAGAATGCATACACATTTCTTTAATTGTATTTTAAGGTATTTAAAAATTACATATTGAGTTCATTTCATTTCAGAACCTGATGAGATGTCTTAAGACTTGATACATCAGCAAACTTGAAATGTCAACAAAGGTAAAAAATCAAAAAAATAAATCTCAGCAAACAGGTCAGCAGCTGAGAGTCTACCATGAAGAACCTCCATAATGCACTAACAAGTATCTTGGAACTCCTTTATTATATGTCTAGTGTTTCTATATTTTTTGTATTGTATTGTTTTACACATGGAAGCAGAATCTTTTTGGAGCAAATATTTATGATCTTTAGGTTAAAATAACCAAAATTGTCCATTTAGCAGTCAAGTTAATATTGAGGTTTAATTGATTTGTGTAATATTCTCATATGCTTGGGTGGTCCCACAAACAATTATATATTTTTTGCATTCACCTCATCACATCACTAACATTTAGAAAAAAACACAAGGATTACATTTTTTATGTAAAAACAAAAACAAATAAATACTAGTGGTTGATATTTTACTGAATCTTGTTGCTTTAATTAATAGCTTAAATGTTTGTTTAAAAAATGTGTGCTATTTCAGTTACCACATTGTCTTTAGTTTCAGTATTTTTTTTTAAATACTTTTTCCGTCATTCAGTGGTTTCGGATTCTCATGGACCATAACACACCAAGACATCTTTATGCCCATGGTCATGCTGATCCCCTTGGTTTCCATGGCAGAGATACTGGAGTGGGTTACCAGCTCCTTCTCCAGTGGGCTACAGCATACAGCGACTGGTATCCCTAGGTGGTCTCCTATCCAAGTACTGACCAGGCATGGTGTGAGCTGTTGGTTCCCAGACTGGAACTGTACCTACGTCAGAGCGGTAACCATTGGACCACCAGAGAACCCTCAGCATTTCTACACAGCTGTTAGTGTTCTTACTCTGGTACATACTTGACAAAAAAGTGCTGTTTTTTTAACTGCAGTGGACCTTTAAGTTGTTTTAGATTGTTTTCAGTGTAATATGTCCATTGTCAATTGACTACAAGTTGTTGTTTAGATCAAGCAAATATTTAATTTGTCGAGGCCAGATCATATCCATTGAGTAAAGATGGAGCGAGGAGAACCTTCCCAAAAACTGGAATAATATGCCAGAGGTAAGAAAATTATGAATATTGACCTTTTTAAGTTTTCTAACTCAATGCTAAGCTCTATATGTGGTCCAAATCAACATTTTTGATTGAAGATTTTCCAGAATATTTTTGGATTTAGGATGTAATGATGTTTCCAAAGTTATGTTAGGGCAGAATTGCTGTTCAATAGGATGACATCTACTTTTAGTTTTTTTTTAATATAATTTATTTTCCATAAAAATATAAATTGTTGGGATATAAAGATCATTCTTTTATCTGCATGCAACAATGTCTGGATCTACACGGCCCCTTTAAGATGGATTGTTTAAAGTTCATGATTAATCTATTTACTAATAAATTATGCTTTGTGCATTTTAGTTACTTCTGCCCCAAATATGTATGACCAGAATGCAAATGTAAAGCTATAGTGAGTTTCACTGTATCCATCAAAAAGACTCTTCAACTTTTTTTTTTAATTTTCTTAGTTACCTCCTCAAAGTAATTATTATATAATATTTAATTTCACTTGCTTTTAACAGTTTAGGAAAGTTACAACTTCACAACTTATGTAACTAACTATTTTCTCCCTGTGTGCTCCCCTGCTGCTGCCATCTTTCACATACAAATATATTATTATTACAAAGTATTAAATATATTTATGATTAAAGAGGAGACATTATAAGAAGGTGTAATTAATATCAATATTAGGAGTTTTATGAAGAGACTATAATGATCAACAAAATACTAATTACCTTTCTTTATAATTCCTCCTTTATGATCATAATTATTTAATTATTTTTAATAAAAATAATGCAAATATAGATTGTAAAAATTATCATTTCCATATTTGCAATTTTTTCCTTACGTTTTATATTTTTCACTTAAAAAAATGTAGGTATAAAGTAGATGAAGTAGATGAAGAAATGTGACCTTAGTTTAGCCTAACTCCCAGAATGCAGTGTGCTAACTGACGGATGTGAAAAATGGCACCGTACAGGGAGAAAGTGGAAGGATTGTGTAAATTTCACATGCTAATAACATTGAGGAGGAAAATATTAATGAAATAAACCTAGTTAGAACACACATTAAACTAAAAACATTGCCCGAAAAGTCCTTTTAAACCTCCTACTTTTTTTAGTTAAAAGGTTGGGCTAGAGGAGGACTAAACATTTCACTCTACAGCTATTCTGAGTCATTTTAAATTAAGGTGTTTTCATTGTAAATCCTTACATTTTCACACCAAAAACAAACAGTGTTGCTCGAATGTTTAGCAGATACATTTTTTTACTTATATTTTATTTAAAAATGTTTTTATGTATACATATCATACACATAAACCAGGATCTTTTAAACACACATTAGAAACTCTCTGGGAGTTTTGTGTCTCTTTAAATGACACAAGGCATAACTTTCTCAGTACATCATTGTTTCTTTTTAAACTTCTCAAAAAAACATGATATAGTGAATAGTAAAAAAAAATGAATAAGGTTTTCATTTTCAGGTGGGTGGTAAGAAAGAATGCAGAGAGTTGAAAAGACATACAACAAATACATAACAGAAACAATACACAAGGGAGCATTCCACAGACAGGGACATTTTGTTACCAATGGGAAAAATACAGAAGAACATTGTTTGGCAAATTGCTGAGTCTTATATATGGAATTATGAATACAAGTACCAGGGTTGACTTGCACATAAATACAAAACATTCAGTGAAAGACTATGTAGATAGGCGATTCTCGATTTTAATCCTTACCCACCAGGTTTCATGGATATTGTTGCTTGAGTACTAGTGATACAACCGAGTCAGTCATCCGATAGGCCTATCTATAAAGATCCTAGGCCTTATTTAACTGAGATTATATATATATATCTGTCCTTTGGCAGATTGATTATGCCTTTTTTGTATTATTGTTTTTAGATCCAAGACAAATACATTTTTTTTTTTTTACATTGTTAATATATTACCTTTTAAGCAGGATTATTTGATCTCTTCACGGTCCATATTATGAGGTTTAAAGTGGTTGCCACCTGAATTGCATTTCTTGGTTGAAGTAACCTGGTGAAGTCTTTCGATTACTTTTGAAACATTACGTTTGATTTAATCATTGAGGCTGCCATTAATTATATCACAAACCTCCTTTATAAATTTTCACTTTCATATGTAACACATTAACATATTCCGCAGCTACATATAGTGGTTAAGTACATTGAAAAAGAATGGAGAGCCCTGTCAATACCGGGTTGGCCCAACAGTCCTTGGTGTCTTTATCAAGCTACAACTGGCGTCTCACCTATCCCTGAACAGCTAGAGATTAAAATAAGAAGCCTACCACTAAAGTGTCATATTTATAGTATGCTCTTCTAAATATCTTGACTTGATAATTGGTCAAATGTTTTTACAAAGCTTTAATAAGTAACCTATTGTGTTCAATGTTATTTTAATGCCAGCAGACATTTGCTTCTGTTGCTAACAGGATAAGATACATGGCAGCAACAGGAGAAACTTTGGATTTGGATAATCTCTAATCAATTCAACTGAACAACTGAATAGCCACTTGGCAATAGGACTGAATAGCACACCCAATAAGGATAACCTTCCCATTCAGGCTGGAGCCAGACTAAGGCCCCTATTAAATTCCAAGCCCGCAGTGGCCTTTGTACTGCCAGCAGGCTTGAAATTTGCTGGAGTTACAGAGCGATTAAATTAGAAAAGCCCGCAAGGACATGGCCGGAATCCAAATCCGTAAACCATGCTTTGGCACTTAGCAAATTAACTTAGCAAATTATTCAAACCCGCAGTTACGGGTTTAGACGGAGCCTATAGTAAAAGAGACTGTCATCATTACGTCACGAAAACATGGAGGTTAAAATTCAATCATTTACGGTTGGACCCGCATTCCAGAAATAATGCAATATGAAAAAATCTATAAATATAATATTCTAGTCCATACGATTTCTATATGTTATGCTATTATTTTTAACACCTAACATCACTTTCCATGTGTTTATATTTGCTTTTACACTGCTACGAACAGGAGTTTATCCCCCCTTGCTGGTCCTCTCTAGTTGGCTACATTTGCCATTTGCGGGTGTGAAAACAATTGCGGGCTTGAGGATTTGTAGCATTTTAATGGCGATTTACGATTGTAACATTTACAGGATTGGAAGATCAAAGGCTTAGCTGGGTTGGAGTTCAGATTTTGACAGCCCGTAGGGATTTTCAGCCGGTAACCCACAGATCATTTGAGGCCAATTTAATAGCCGTAACTTTTGCAGGCTCCTTTACAGGCTTCTGGAAATGCTATTTGACAAATTTAATAGGGCTCTAGCAGTGCAAGATGGAAGTGTTCATTGCACAACCCGGCTTCTAAATTGAAGAGAAGTGTAAAATTAAAATTGTTGATTATTATTAAATATTTTATCACTATTATTATTTTCTGAGAAAATTCAATCTAAAATACATAAAATAATAGTATATATTCATATAGTGAGCTGCATTTTATCTCTCATGCAGATTTACCCATGGCGGCATAGGAGACTGAATTTTGAGAAAAATATTTGTGGATAGTTTTAAAGCCGCACTCTTGAAGTAACAGGTGATTAAACTATAGATTTTATTAGTAGCTCTTAAAACTTGAAAATACGGCGCTGTGCAAGAAATGTTTAAAATTTTGGGAAAAGCTGGGCTCCAATAACTATATAATACTAGGAAATTGCCCGTCAAAAATGACGGGATTAAAATGGTAATGCTGGCAATGCTGTTTGCCACACAATGTGTGTAAGTTCATTTGAGGCATATTTGTTGTTATTTTCAGGTCTTTTGAGTTCTGTCGTACTGCCGTTAAAGTCGGATTTTTGTGAGGCGCACAGTGTATGTACGGGTTTCGGTCCCAAGTCGTACAGGTCATAAGTCCTGCTTGCACCGCTGGTGATGAGCACCTGTGGCGCTTATCGCAAGACCTGCAATGAACGCCTGATGGGCAATGCGCACATTGCAGCCTAAGTTGTGCACGGTCGATGTCTCGCTTTGCAGCCCAAGTCCTGCGGGGTCGACGGCTCGCCTTACTTCGCATGGTTTGCAAAGCGTGACAAACCCGCAAACATGACCAAGAACGTTCTTGGTCCACAACTATTATATGTGACTAGGAAATTGCCCGTCAAAAATGACGGGATTAAAATTGTAAGGCTGGCAATGCTGGTTGCCACACAATGTGAGGCTTTTGCTTCTCTGAGCACCTTCGGCGCTCATTGCGTGTTCTTCAACTTTCTTGCTTTGCACTGATCACCGTTGGCACACATCAAGAGCACAGCGATGAGCGCCTTCGGCTTGCGATGAGCGCCGAAGGTTATCAGTGCGAGCCTTCCCTCTCACCTACTGTACGGGCCGCTCATTGCAGTTTTTTTTAACCTGCAAGTTTAGTGCTTGGGAATGGCATGTGTCTCTTTCCAGCATCTCCCCCCTGTCCCTTCCCTGTGTCTTTCACCTCTGTGTGTGTGCTGAATGTTTGCATGGCGCGCAGTGACTGCCGTTGGTTTTATTTTCAAAGTCCTGAGTGCCTGGCGTTGTTCGTATGTGTTACTGACTTTGGCGTTGTGTGTTTTGTAAGTCTTGCGAGCCTGGCGTTGCTGAGCCTCGTTTTCATGTTGTTTCGGAAACGCCAAATATGGGTGTAAGTCGCTTGCAACCTCACTCCCAGGGTTCCTGTGTCTCCCCCTGTGCATGTATTTTTTTGTTTTGGTGGGTCTTTAGAGTTAAGTGCCTGAAGAGTGCTGCGCCGCTGGTGAGCCTCGGTTCGCAAGGCTCACCTAAGTACTGTGCTGCTGGCCTTCGCCGCTCATTGCAGTCTAAGTACTCCGCCACTGCTTTGCCTCACTTTGCGAGGCTCGCATGTGTGACGGCGCTGACTAAGTGCTGTGCGGATGCTTCGCCTCGCTTTCCAAGGTTTGCATGTGTGACGGCGCCGCAGGCTACAATCAGCACCTTTGATTGCAGCCTAAGTGCTGCGTGGCTGCTTCGCCTCACTTTGCGTGTCTCGCATGTGTGACGGTGCCGCCGGCTCGCCTCGCTTTGTGAGGCTCGCGAATGCGCCCTCGCATCGCGAGGGACGCAAAGTGTGACCAACATCATAGTGTTCCGAACACTGACAACTATAATAGTGATAAAAAGCTGTAGAAGTAATGTGATAGCAAATGGGCCAGTTGATAAGTCCAGTCCACTTCTCAAAAGAGATGTAAAAAAGGAAAAGAACCCCTGTCATTCCCTTGAGGTAGATTATATAGAAACATTTTTGACATATTGGTATTGCCTGTAGATTTATCATACAATATAGGAAGGAAAAAAATTAAATAGTAAATAGTAACTATGCATGTACTTTTTTGCAGCTTACTGATGCCTGAAAATATATATTTAAATGCTATATTACTTAGCATAAACTGAAAGAACCTGCTTATCACATAATATATGAGTAAGATAATATTCTCCACTACATAGATCCAGTATATACAGTGCCTTGCAAAAGTATTCACCCCCCTTGGCATTTTTTGTGTTTCGTTGCCTCAGAACCTGGAATTAACATGAATTGTTTGGGGATTGGGCATCATTTCATTTACAGAACATGCCCACAACTTTGAAGAGGTTTTTTTATTATTATTGTGAAGCAAACAACATATAGGACAAAATAACACCTTTCGCAGCAATCACAGCTCTAAGTCGCTTTGGATAAGTCTCTATGAGCTTGCCACATCTTACCAATGGGGTTTTTGCCCATTCCTCCTTGCAAAACTGCTATAGCTCCTTCAAGTTGCATGGTTTGCGCTGGATTGAGGTCTGGGCTTTGACTAGGTCATTCCAACACATTTGCATGTTTCCCTTTAAGCTCTTTAAACTCAAGTGTTGCTTTAGCAGTGTGTTTGGGGTCATTTTCCTGCTGGAAGGTGAACCTCCGTCCTAGCCTCAAATCACGCACAAAGTGGTACAGGTTTTGCTCATGAATATCCCTGTATTTAGCACTATCCAGCCTTACCTCAACTCTGACCAGTTTCCCAGTCCTGGCTGCTGGATGGTGTTCTTTGGGTGATGTGATGTGTTGGAATTGCGCCAGACATAGCGTTTTCTTTGATGGCCAAAAAGTTTAATTTTAGTCTCATCAGACCAGAGCACCTTCCTCCATACATTTTTGGAGTCTCCCACATGCCTTTTCGCAAACTCAAAACGTGCCATTTTGTTTTTTGCTTAAAGTGATGGCTTTCTTCTGGCCACTCTGCCATAAAGCCCAACTCTATGGAGCGTACGGCTTATTGTCGTCTTATGTACAGATACTCAAGCCTCTGCTGTGGAACTCTGCAGCTCCTCCAGGGTTACCTGTGCTGTCTCTCTGATTAATGCCCTCCTTGCCCAGTCCGTGAGTGTTTGTGGGCGGCCGTCTCTTGGCAGGTTTGCTGTTGTGCCATGTTCTTTCCATTTGGTTATGATAGATTTGATGGTGCTCCTGGGGATCATCAAATATTTGGATATTTTTTATAACATAACAGTTATAACATAAGAGTTCCTTGGTCTTCATGGCAGTGTTTGGTTAGTGGTGCCTCTTGCTTAGGTGTTGCAGCCTCTGGGGCATTTCAAAAAAGGTGTGTATATGTAATGATCATGTGACACTTAGATTGCACACAGGTGGACATCATTTCACTAATTATGTGACTTTTGAAGGTAATTGGTTGCACCAGAGATTTTTATGGGCTCCATAACAAAGTGGGTGAATACATACGCACATGCCAATTTTCAGTTTTCTATTTCTAAAAAATAGTTTTATGTATATATTTTTCTCATTTCACTTCACCAACTTAGACTATTGTGTTCTGATCCATCACATAAAATTCAGATTAACAAAACATTGAACTTAAGGCTGTAATGTAACAAAATAGGTAAAAAGTCAAGTGGGGGTGAATACTTTTGCAAGGCACTGTAAGTATAAATATCATGATAGAAAAGTGCACATGCTCCTTTAAAAAAGGAGAACATTATGTGCTTGGCATGATGTGTTTCGCTAGAGACATAGGAGACTGCCCATCATGTGTGCTAAAGTATGAGTGAGACACTGTTGGCCTGGCCCCTTATCCCATAAAATGAATTGACCTCCCTTCTGGCCCACAGGGTTGCCAGTCCCCAATTTGTGCACCCCCCTGTTAAAAATATAGGTCTATTGTTAGAGTTCTTGAGAGAAAGAAAGAAACCACGATTACAGGGGTAAAGGCAGTTCATTTAATTCTGCAAGAGTATACGTATGGTTATAATTATGCAAATATATGCATGGAGTGCAGAAAATATTTATAGAAACATAAGATTAAAATGTGATAACTAAGTAAAAAAGCAAAAGAGGAAAAATACATTAAAAATAAAGAATATCCTAAAATAACATCTGAACTGATGAGACATAAGTGAACTATTGGGCAAATACACCCAGCAATTTTGGTTCAGAAAGCAGGAGTCAGAGAAGGTCTGACACTGGGATATAAATAACAGGTTATGTTCAGGGAAAAAGTGAGCTACAAAGGAAAGCTACTAAAAATATATTTTATATGTATATATATATATATATATATATATATATATATATATATATATAGAGAGAGAGAGAGAGAGAGAGAGAGAGAGAGAGAGAGAGAGAGAGAGAGAGAGAACATATAGATTTATTTGTATACACTAGTGTGTGTATATATAAATATTCAAATATATGTGTGTAAGACGTAAAGAACGTTTAAGCACTATTGATCATAAGCTTTTCAATTTAATGTGATTAAAAAAGTTTATATTTTGTGTGAAAATGTGCACTGTAAATAGATGTTTTTCAACTGTTTTTTATCTTAAAGTGCACTCTTAGGGAAGATTAAATATCCATGTAAAAGATACAAACTTGCCTATATCCCCAAGCCCCCTTCCCAGTAACTGGCACTCTTGATGCAGTTCCCCTACCCTAAGCTTCCTTGCTTCCTTGCTGCTTCTGCCTCTGTGTAAAGGCTCTGATACACACTCCCTCAGCAACCTGCACCTCACCGCCACCCTCTACCCCCCATGGGAAAAAATACAAAACAGGATAGCAGAGCCTTCCAAGATGCAATGCAGTAACGTACGTCTCTGTTCTTCAGGAAGCCACATCACCTAATACCAAGAGACACCTTGTAAATGGCAAGTGCTCAAACTTTTAAATATATATTTGAATTTATATGAAATCTGTGCTGTTTCATATATGGGCAACTTGTTTAGGTGTAACATCTCCTTTAACCTGGAGCTCCTCCCATCTTTTCTAAACTGTGGTAGAATGTAGAGCACAATCCCTTAAATTAGCCCAAGGATCTTAACATGATCGGTGCAGTGATAGCCTCAATAATGTGTCCAATGAGCTGGAGCCAGACATCTTGGAGAGCGAAGTGAGATGGGCCCTAGGATGCTTTGCAGATAACAAGGCTGCAGGAGTTGATGGAATCCCAATTTAACTATTCAATATTATACAAGATGATGCTGTGAAAGTGTTGCTTGCCTTATTCCAACACATTTGGAAAACTGTCAGTCTACATCCCAATCCCAGAAAAAGGCAGTGCCAAAGAGTGGTCCAATTATTGAACAATGGCACTAATTTCACATGCAAGCAAGGTAATGCTTAAGATCCTACAATCTCGACTCCAACAATATATGGACTGAAAACTACCAGACGTGCAAGCTGAGGAAGAGGCACAAGAGATCAAATTGCCATTGTCCGAATGATAATAGAGAAAGCAAGAGAGTTCCAGAAAAGCATTTACTTCTGATTCATAGACTATTCTAAAACCTTTGACTGTCTGGATCACAATGAAATTGTACCTAATCATCTTATCCGTCTGAAAAATCTGTATGTGGACCAAGAAGCCACGGTCAGATCGGAAAAGGAGTGCAACAAGGTTGTATATTGTCACCATATTTCCTTAGGAATGGACTTTATTATTATTAACACAATGCCTATGAATGTACTTGATTCTAATTGATTTTCTATATAGGTTGTTTTTCATATATTTATTTTTCTTTATTTTTCATTTTGATTTACATGTATATTACATGTATTGCTCAATTGATTTCAGTGAATTAATTGTTACTAATAATTTTGTAGACTGCTTTAGCACTCAGCATTCTCAATCGCACTTTAGATATATAATTATATATGCTGATTTCTTATACCAGTATACCATTGGCTCAATTATTTAAAAAAATGGATCTTCCAGCAGGACAATGCAACGTGTCATATGGCCCGAATTGTCTGGGAGTGGTCGGAGGAGCATGACAAAGACTTCCAAGTACTTCCCTGGCCTCCAAAGTCTCCGGGCTTGAACCCCATTGAGCACCCATGGGAACGTGTTCGCTGTATAGATCCTCCACCACGCACTCTTCAGCAGTCGGTTACACAGCAATCTGCATGGCTCCAGGTACCCATTCCAACCTTCCAGGATCTTATTGACTCACTACCACACCGTCTAGCTGCCTATATTGTGTAAGTTTTCACTCAAAAGAAATGCTTGTAATGTGTCCCTTCAGTGTGATATAATTACAATGGTAAATGACTATTATATTGCATTAATTTCCAACATGACAGGAAACACTCTGTACATGCCTAGTCATGTCATCTCTGATATGTAGTTCATTCAATACCAAACGGACAATTTATACGCCTTAAGATAAATGCCACCCGTCAAGCAGCTTATGCACAGCAAGCTTATTGTCTTTCGAGAGGTAATTCCCCTCTTGTTATTGAGAAGGATTGCACGGAAATCAGCAATTTGGAACATTCGGCCTATATAATAATAAAATAAAACAACCAGTTCTGTACATTCATAAGACTCGCTTACAGACTACAGTATATATGAATCTGGAATAACATTATTAAATCTGCCATACCAAACATAACCTGTACATTTTTAACTTTTGTATGCAATTATTCTTTACTCTGCTGATTATTCCTGCACTTCTAACCTAGTAATCGAATGTCCCTGTAAAAAAATAACTTTCCATTAGTCCTGATGAAAGCACTGTCACTTTTCAATTGTGTAGACAGAAGTGAGTAAATAAACAGAAAGCTAAATGGTATAATCCAATGCAGTATAATTGCATATTATTGCATTCGAATGTGTATTTGCCTATTTTTAAGTGTAGTTAATCAACAGAGTGTCTTTAAGTAGAGGCCTACAGTGGTCCCTTGATATATGAAATGAAGGTCAGGATGTACCTTTCAGAACGAAAAGGAATACAAGAACAATAGGTCATGACATAAAAATAGTAGGATATGAAGGATATTTCTTTTTAAATAAGTGGAATCATATTATTAGTTAATAAATAACCAGACGTGGCAGGAAACGCACAGCAAAGGAGCACAAGTATGCATGGGATGTGCAAAAGGCTGTTATGGACATTACTTCACTCTAAGGCTTTTAGCTAGTTATCATTTTGTTTAGGCTTATTGGCTAATAGCTTCCCATATCTGTTTCTATGTTAAAGTGCTACGTTTGCAAACTGTAGTAAAGCGCTGCAAAAAATTGAGGTGAGTCACAAAAGAAACTTCCATTCACTAAGACTGTCTTAAAATATGGATCTTCTAAGCCTTTGCTTTAATTTTCCTCCCTTTTGTTTAGTTCACTGCAGCAAATGCTCGCAAAGGAGCCAAATGAACAGAGATGTAAGCTAATGGTAAATAAGCAAGCTCCAAGAATGAAAACATTATACATGCGCAGTGTCCTGGAATAAAAAGCCATCTGGATCAGCCAACACAGGAATCCCACTAGTCAGGCTAAGTTCTGATCATAGGAATGGGTTTTCGGCACTGGGACTCTGAAGAGTGATGATTCCCAGCAAGATAATTCCTAAACTGGAATTCAGGAGAATTACAATAAAGAACAGCTCTATCATATATTTCCAAAACTAGCACAGTTTATTACCAAAATACCTATACCTGCAACATGGGGCAAGGTAACAAAGAAAACACTAACTCAAAAAAACAACAATACAATTTTTCCTGTCCATACTGTATCCCATGACTATCTAGGTACACATAAATGGCCTTATCAAGTTCCCACCTCCCAAGGTGTCAGGGAAATGTGACATGGTTGGGCATGTACACTTCTGGCAAGGGGGATGCCATTGCGAAGAAGGTGGTACTATTAGGATTGGAGGTGACATACATGCCGGTAAACCATAAGTAAAATGTGTGCGATTGTATGTTTCCCCTCTGAGGTGGTTGGGCCACTTGTCTTGATAATGCCTTTATTGTATAAGACTAGGGTCGCAGCCCAACACATTTGTTGACCAGCCCAGCAGAATAAAGTATTGCTTCCTGCCCCATTCACCAAAATACCCATACAGTCTGTCTACATCAGCCTTGGCACGAATAAGGGCAGTCCTGTAATTTAAGGTCAGGGGAACCAGGACAATTGGTGACAGCCAGAATCATGTTGCCGCCCATGGCAAGTTTTTGAAATGTCTTTGGCCTTTCACAACATATTCCTCTTTCATAAACCTGCACTAGGACCAGGTCTGTGTAAAATCCCAATCCAGTTCATCTGGGTGGTGAAGCACCGACGTGGATCCATAGTAAACATTCTGCAGCAGTGTTGTCATTTTACTGATAGACCACCTAAAATATATCTACCTGCTTCTTAATCATTATAATGTACTGAATCACATATATAGTTGTGAGCATGCGAGTTGTTGCTAACGCTTGCAGGCTCGCGTAGCGAGCCCGCGGCCCTCGCAAAGCAACTGCAAAGGCGCTCCTTGCCAGCAACTGCAACCTTTGCAAAATTTACGTCGTAACGCTAACAAAATACGAGACATGTTACGACAAAATCGCCCGCAACACGCACACATGAAAACATGAAAAATAAAACAAATACACACAACAAATACATAAAAAGCTTACTTACAGGAAGCGAGGGCCTCAGTTGCTGGCACGGAGCGCCTTTGGCGCTCCTTGCCAGCAACTGAGACCCTCGCAAAATTTATGTCGTAACGCAAACAAAATATGAGACACGTTACGACCCATTACGACCTCGCAAAAATCGGCCGCAACACGCGCACATGAAAACATGAAAAATACAACAAATACACACAACAAATACATAAAAAGCTTACTTACAGGAAGAGGAAGCATCCAGGACCTCGAAAACTGAAGTCACACCTCAATTTAAGTCAAATTAAAAGAGTTTAGACACTAAAAGATTCTCTAAGCGAGAGAAAAAATGGCAGCCGAAAAAAATGAAAATGAGGCTACAGCAGTCTAAAGACGCAAAACACCACCAAACACCTACTTATTTGCCGAAAAACACCTACGAGTTAAAAAAAAAAGGATGCAACCCGCGCAACCCCAAAAACATTACAAACACAATAAATACAAACAACAAACACATAAAAAGGTTACTCACAGCAAGAGGAAGCACCGAGGACCTCTGCAAGTGAAGTTACACCTCCATTTTAGCACAAATTTCGGAGTTTAGAGACCAGAAAATCCCCTAGAGAGAAAAAATGGCAGCGGAAGAAAGCGAGGCTAAAGGTCCCTAAACACGCAAAACACTACCATAAACACGCAAAACACCACCAAACAGCTACGGATATTCCGAAAAAGCCCACCAAACAGCTACGGATATTCCGAAAAAGCCCACCAAACAGCTACGGATATTCCGAAAAAGCCCACCAAACAGCTACGGATATTCCGATAAACTTGCACGACATAGAAAACGAACGACGCTACATCAGACACATTAAATACACCAAACACCCTTAGCTCACTTACTATTTCATTGCCGTCATTTTTTGATGGGCAATTCGCTAGTTTTCTATGAAATGGAGTGTAGCTGTGAACTTGTAAACCATAGAATATACACTTACTACATTTCTGCACTGTTTTATACATTTTCTGTTTTTTTTTTTTATTAAGGACTACTTGAGTGGAGCTCATGGAATTTGTATTAAAATGGAAAAAAATATTTTTAGAGATACAGTTCAGACACTTATTTTTTGTCTTAATGGGTACTGTTTGCTCTATTTTCAACATTTTTAGACAAACAGAACTTTGCGTCAGCCCACAAATTATTACATTTCCTGCCCCTAACCAGTTACCTTAATCAGCAAATACTCCCCTCTGCATTATCTCGTTGGCCAATCTGGCGACTGTGGGAGTTAATCCCATTACAAGGTGAGCTGGTAATTACATCACAAAACTTAAACACAAACAGCCTTATTAAATTGTGATTTGGCCAATTGAATAGGGCTCTATATAAGCACAGAGCAAATTTTTACATAAGTTTTTAGTTGGTGAACTTCTATCCAAAAGCAATGTCTTTACTAACTAAAATCTTCTGTAAAAAAATATGCTCTGTGCTTATAAAGAGCCCTATTCAATTGGACGAATCACAATTTAATAAGGCTGATAGTTCCCTTCTAGTCTAGTTAACTCACTTATCCTATTTGAATTTCCTACCCACAGTTAGATAATCCCATCAGAAATATTGTTATAAAGATGGGCAGTCCATAGTTCAAATGTCCTGTCTATGGTAATGGAAGTCCTATTTAGAAAGAGGTGAGGGGGGATTTAGTGGCCTTCAGGTGGACTGTCACAATCTTTCCCTCCCTCCAAATTAAACTCAGCAGTACCTGATCCTGTTTGACTGGGGTATGGCGAGCCAAGTCCATGAGTTTAGAATGGGGAGATGGCCCACAGTCTGGACTGCAGAAAACAGGTCTCAGTCCTCACCCAGAATCAAAAGTTTGTAATCCCAGTTCAGAGGCTCATCCAGTGCTCCCAGTAGCAGCGGTTTCTGGCCCCTCACAGACTACCCCATAGAGAGTAGTGAAGCTGCTCTGACAGGGCCATCAGATGACTCCCTGCCCACACAATCTCTGTTGTTGCTCCAGCAATGTCCCAGGGAAGGGATCCTCTGCTTCTTTTCTGTTATGAAGCAAGCTCCCTTGCCTGGTAGACTGTTGAGGTTGTCAGTGTTGTGGTTCCTCATGGCCAATAGCAGGAGTGAGTTACGTGTGGCTATATCCTCTAGCTTCTTTTTGGTCCTTTTCATGGGATCCACAGCATCTCCACTCTCCTGTTCCAACCTCTCAGTGGGGACTTTTGCCAAACCATCACTGTTCTTTGCTGGAGTGGTGGGGTCTCGATCACCCCTTGCAGGACCAGCAACACCTTGCCTCAATTCATCAACACCTCACTGGACTCTGCTGGGTGAATTACTGTTCACTCTTCCCTGATGCTGCCCTATCAATGAATCAGGAGGATAGCTCTCTAGCTCTATTCTCCACAAGGTGATTCTGGTCTCCACTTTCCCCATGTCCCCTGTTGTAGGGCAGGCTCCCTTGCTACCCTGAGCTTTGCAGTTCTTTCACTCACCCTTCTTCAATGGTCAAGATCAACCAATGGCTGTGGCTGTTCTGATGATCACCTGGGGAAGTCTCTGCTCGGACCATCTCAACCTGACTGACGCTTTGTGCTTGTGGCATCTGCTTTTTGGTATCTTTTTGTAGATTTTTTTTATATAGTTAGATGAATTCAATACTATGCAATGCTTGGACTTGGTGAGCATTACCAGGAGTCCTCTGATGCTTACTATTTATTAAGATTGTATTCTATGGTAATGGGCTTACTCACAGTTCACTAACATATATTAAAAGAAATTATGGGTATAACTTACTTAACTTCACTTTTCTTCAGATAAGCCATGAGATAATTTTTTATATTTTTTAACTTGCATCATCTGGTACCAGATTTTTTTCTAAATTGTGTATGAAAGTAGAAATTATACACCATGAAGCATTTCATACAAAATCTACTGTTATCATCACATTTCAAGAATAACCTTGTAAGGCTGCTTGGCGATTCTCTTTGTGACATTCATTTTCAAAGTTTGCTGGTACTGTTTAAACGCAATGCCTCCTCAAAAAGACCTATAAGAAGCCCCCAGTGCATATACTATTATTAATAAAGCAACTAAGAACTTAACTTAAAGGAATATTTAAGTTTCAAGGATTATGAATGTATCTGACAGAGGAGAATCGCTAGTGTATGAAAAAAAATTGCATGGAAAACTCCAAAAATAAGACCAATAAACTTACCCTAAAGTTAGAAATATGTTTCTTTCTGGAAGATGAATTTGAGAGTAAATGGCCCATAAAATCCCAGACTAAATTGGCATAAAATTCATAATTAATTTTGGCCAATCAGGCAGCTACAACATTGAAGCAAAAATATGGGGATTCTGTATCTACGGCAAAGCATCAGGGGATTTGTAGTCTGACACATACCCCTGAGTCTCCCTCTCTCTGCAGAGCATTCAACCTCAAGTCTCTGCAGCTCTCGCTTTCACTCTGCAATTTATTTCACCTCAGTATCTGCAGCACATGCTCACAGTCTCTGCAGCTCATTCCCCCTGAGTCCCTGTAACAAAGAATAACATAGAGTTTACATATACAATACAATCATACTGCTATAACAAACAATAACTGCAGTGTGGGTTCAGCCTTGGTTACTTCCTTCTGTGCATTAACTACTGCTGCAGGTTTCTCTTTCTCTCTCTCTTCTTTCAGTCTGTTAGATATTTTTTCAGTCTGTTAGATAAGAAACATTTAAAACCAGGGAAACTTCCATATTCCTTTAAAGGTAACCCCTCACTTCCATCACTACATATTCATTGCTACTTCTGAACCATTGTAGTGAATTGTGTATACTCCTTCTATAAATGCAGTATGTGGTGAAGTCACCTGCACATAATATGAGCCAATAAATCCATTTCACCACGTTATTTGTTTTATTTTGTCATTTAGTTGCCTGGTCTTTAGGGGTGGTTACAGCCTGATATGCTTCAGGAGAATTCTCCTTTGTATTGGCACAAGTGAAAAAAAGGTCAAGAACAGGGTGTGTTTCTGCCTAGGGCAGCACATTTTCAGGAGGCAGCAGGCTGTCTGAAGATGTCGGAGTAGTGTCATGAAATAATATGTGGATATGTCTATATCTAATGATATTTCTGTGTGTGAGTGTCCCTTACTCTGATATACTATATCACATATACAGTATAGTTGTGAGCAATATGGGTTGTTGCTAACGCTTGCGGGCTCGCCTAGCGAGCCCACCACAACTGCGACCCTAGTGAAGCAAGGGCCACAGTTGCTGGCAAGGAGCACCAAAGGCGCCCTTTGCGCTGGTGGAGATGAGCGCCATAGGCGCTCACCCCTACTACACCGTACGACTTAGGAAGGGAGCACCGAAGGCGCTCACTTCGCTGGTGAAGATGAGTGCCATAGGCACTCATCCCTATGACCCTGTACGACTTAGGCAGGGAGCTCTGAAGGTGCTCACTGCGTTGGTGGAGATGAGCACCGTAGGCGCTCATCCCTATGACCCCGCACGCATTAAGCATCATACCTACGATCCACGGGACTACAGAAAAACAGAAAACTCAAATACACAATTCACAGTGCGAGACCTGTAGCACTTAGAAAAAAATTGCGTGAAAAATTACGGTGCGTAACACTTGAAACCGAAAATGAAACCGACACTTACAGAGAAAAAAATACGACCCGCAAAAAATACGAACTTAACGGCCGACCCGAGCACATCAAAAAACAAGAAAAAAATAAAATAAATAGATAATACCAAAAACATCACACACAGCACGGGGACAGCCAGGACGTCTGGGAGTGAGGTTGGCCGCGAATTTAAGTCAAATTTGCCACTCAAAACTCGCCTAAGCGAAAGAAAAAATGACCGCAGATAAAAACGAAAACGAGGCTACAAAAACCCTAGACACGCAAAACACCGTAAGGCACATACGACTTTTAGCCAGGAACGTACGAGGTACAAAATACACTATTATGAAGGTCGGAAAATGCTTGAGACCCGTCTAACACATAGACAATCACCGCCATTTTACAACACTACTTTACAACTAATAACATTAACATTCTAAAATGCCGCATTACACAACTAAACAAACGGTTTAGCCTCACGCACGCAGCCTATTTACACTGCACACTTGCCACATTGCTGACACTTTCTCCTCAGATCACCAACAGTTGAAATGTACATTGTATGCTGCAGGAAAAACAACAGCGATTGTTAGCTCTTCAGCATATTGATTGCTGCATATATTCATTAGAAATAGGTAAAGTATATTAATGTATTATTTAATTAATTAAATAATTATTAGAAAACAATACATTTACATAAAAAATAAACGAGCAGAGTAGAGACTTGCTTTGCCAAAGGCGCTCCGCGCAGAGCTCACAATGAGCACAGAGGGTGCTCAGAGGAGCAAAAGTACACAAGGCTAGAGGCTCACAATGAGCGCCAAAGGAGCTCAGCGTGGGGCTCGCAATGTGCACCGAAGGTGCTCAGACAACTAAAAGTACATGAGGGGAGAGGCTCGCAATGAGCGCCGAAGGTTCTCAGAGGACTTAAAGCCTTACATTGGTTGGAAGTTTGGCATGGGCCTAGGGCTGGGGTAGGCAAGTTCGGTCTGGAGTGCCATACACAGACCAGGATCTGAGCATATCCTTGCTACGTACAGGCAAAACTATAATTTCCTCAGTCACCCTGAATGACTCACCTATGCACAGAAAACAAATCCTTAAATCCAGACCATTGTGTAGCTCTCCAGGACCAAATTTGAGTTAGCATAACACCTAAACATGTCCCAGGTCAACAGGCTGCACCATCAGCCCTATTACATTTGAAGCCAATAACTACAACGTGAAGCTCTCAACAGCTGGGGGCTTGAAATTTGGCAGAGTTACTGTGCTATTAAATTAGAATGGGCTACGTCGTCGGATTTGCAGCATTGTAGCTGAGCAGTTAGGCAAACCCGTAGTTACGGGATTAGATGGAGCCAATGGAAACAGAGATTGTCATCATTGCGTCACAGAAAAATGGAGGTTGGGTTTCAATGCCTTATGGGGTTCATTTACGATTTAGGATCAGACCCACATTCCAGATGAAATACAATATTATTAAAGTCGCAAATATGATATTCTATTACATGCGAGTTCCGATATCGATATAACACAAAAATGTAATATGCGCCCTGGGTTCGATTCCAGTCAGGGAACAAAGCGGTCACACCAACCTGAAGCCAAGCAGGGTTGGGCCTGGTCAGTACTTGGATGGTGAATACCAGGAGCTATATGCTGTGGCCCACTGCAGAAGGAGCTGACAACCCACTCAAGTATCTCTGCTCTGAATACCAAGTGGATCAGCATGGTGTGTTGCGGTCCATGAGGTCACGGAGAGTCGAACAATGCAAACACATAAACAACATATTCTGTAGCGTTATACAGGGATTATATCTCACATACCATTTCTTTTTTTTTTAGAAGCAAGTTTTACATCAAAATTACATTTCTTATGGTATAATCATAATATGTGGCTTTTGTGTCCCTTTAAGTTTTACTTTAAAAATACACAAAAACAGAAGTAGACTATTTACAAAACAGCTCCTGCCGGTTGTTCACACGTTAACCACCCTACAAGTCCCCTTGGAGTTTGCAGACATCAAAGAACCTCATTAGAACAAAAAAAAATCACAAGTTTCTCAGATAGAACTCTTTGATGTTCACTAATGACACTAATAAGTAGGGATTAGCATTCATTTTATTTGTAGATTTACAGCACTTTTTTTGTAATAAATTACACAATTAAAAAAAATCACAATTAGACAGTTTAAAATAGACACGTTTATATAGTAATTGTTAGAGATCTAACAAAAAAAGCATGTGAAAGTGAAACTGCTTGAGTTTCACATTGCTCTTTAATGATACTTTAAAGGGGAAGTTTCACCTGAACACAAGTTGCAGTTATAGAGGTTCATGCGTGCGTAAATGTTATAGCACTTGCCTTTTCTTGCTACAAGACCTCTGTATGTTAGGTCACTTGAGCTGCTGAAAGAAAACTGAATTTAACTCTCATAATTTTCCGCTCTTTGGCTCTTGAATTTGCCTTTGAACTTTTGACTCAGCATTTTAAGTGTCAGTGATAGAAATAGAAATTTTATTCCCACTCTCAACAAACATGGAAGAGTAACTTTAAAACAAATGGTGTAACTTTTAAATAGATAGTTCATTTTATTTAGACTTGTTCTTTAATATAAAAGAACATTAAAGAACCACTGAAGTACATTATAATATTGTGACAAAGTTTAAAAGCAGTTACTACAGCATTTATTGAAATTAGTATTGCTTTAATGTCAGCAGACATTTACTTTTGGACAACTCAGAAGAGCGTTAGAGTTTGATAAGACCTCTACTCAACTCTGTTATTGTAAATAGAAGAGCAAGCCCATGTAGGATAGGTATCTTGTGCAGGCTACAGAGGGACATGTCGTAAAAGGAGGAATCCCCATGAAAAAAAGCATGGTCAGCAGAATTAAAGATTTACTTTTATGCCCATGGTTTACAACTACTAATGTTGTTAGTCTGTTATATATAACATGCAAAAGTATTTCAAGCAATGGCCCTTACTACGTTTCACGTCCATGTAAAATTGCCAGCCAGATTAAGAGAAAGCAATACAGTGGAACATTGGTACTTGTCGTTAATATGTTCTAGAAGGCATGACAAGCGTGTAAATGCCAAGGTAGTGCGACTTTTATTGCTCATCCAGACACAACGAATACCAAAATCGACAAGTTTGGAGGTCGTCGAGTAGCGAGGGTCCGCTGTACTGTAATGTTTCAATGGTATTCAGATAAAGCGTCTCTGTCTAATTTGATCAGGAATAGTAGATAAGTTTATTAAGGGGTCATGGGCATCACAAGAATTGAATGAAAGACAATGTACTAATCAGTTGCTGAAGTGTTTTTTTCTATTCTTAGAAACTGATTTAAGAAGCTTATTTTTCTTTTAATTGATACCTTCCATAATGGTGTTTTTACTAAAAAAGAAAATAATCCCAGGCTTTATTTGGCATCCGTAGTTATTATGTTATTTATATCTCTCTTAAAATGTAATCTTTATTTAAGTATTTCTAAAAACTTGGGGAAATTTGAGGAACAAATAATATCTAAAATTCAGATAATGAGGAAGATGATTTGTATTTTTAGCTTTTTCAAGCTATAAATTGCTCTGTTGCCTCACTATGATTGAATGTATTTAATAAAAAGGATCCATGGTATCTTGGTGCCCTAAGTGTGTTTCTAGCATACTTTAGCAATCTATAGAAGTACCTTAGCACACTATTTTTTAAAATTTGTGTTGAATATAACTGTTTCTATTCTATCACATATTATAGTTGTTGTAATTGCGAGTTGTCGTCACACAACTCACAATTACGAGTTGTACATGCGCATGAGCGAGAGGGCGGGTGGGAGGCCGGGAGTATTAGCGTGTGCACAAGCTGTTGTGCTCGTGCTCTTGCGCAGGAGCAAAGTCACAGACACGGGAGGGAGAGGAGGGGGTGAGAGACACAGGAGGGAGAGGAGGGGGTGAAAGACACAGGGGAGAGAGAGACACAGGGGTGGGGGGAAGAAAGACACAGGGAGTGAGAGGAAGAGTGACACAAGGGAGGGAGAGGAGGGGGAAGAGAGACACAGGGGAGGGAGAGGAGGGGGGAGAGATACACAGGGGAGGGAGAGGAGGGGGAAGAGAGACCCAGGGGAGGGAGAGGAGGGGGTGAGACACAGGGGAGGTAGAGGAGGGGGGAGAGAAACAGGGGAGAGGAAGGGGGAAGAGACACAGGGGAGGGAGGAAGGGTGGAAGAGACACAGGGAAGAGTCACAGGGGAGGGAGAGAGACACAGGGAGGGAGAGGGAGGAGACACAGAGGAGAAGAGAAGAGACACAGGTGAGGGAGAGGGGGAAGAGACACAGGGGAGGGAGGTTGGGGGAAGAGACACAGGGGAGGGAGAGGGGGAAGAGACAGAGGGGGTGAAGAAACACAGGGGAGGGAGGAAGAGAATAAGGGGAGGGAAAGGGGGGAAGAGAAAGGGTGGGTGGTGATGAGCCACAGGGGGGAGAGACACGGGGGGAGAGGAGGAAAGAAAAACAGGGAAGGGAGAGGTGGAACAGGGGGGAGAGGCTAGCAATGAGCGACTCCCGTCACGTAGAGGGTGGGACAGGTAGAGGGGGGAGAGGCTCGCAATGAACTCCTAAGGCACTCATTGCAAGGCCTGTGATGAGCACCAAAGGTGCTCATCTCAAGGCCAGTAAAGTAGAGGGAGGAGAGGCTTGCAATGAGCGCCTCCCATCAAATAGAGGGTGGGAGAGGTAGAGGATGAGGAGAGAGCTCACAATGAGCACCGAAGGTGCTCATTGTGAGGCCAGTAAAATAAATGCTTATAAAAGTTGCAAAATGTAAAGGATATGTTTAATATTTTTACTTTCTTATAACATTTTGCCCACCATTGTGTTTAGTTAAGGAAAAGATAATATGGAAACAAATGACCACAGAGGTGCATAATTAAGCTGTTGTTTCATTAAAGGTGGTCGTCAACCAATTTATTTTTTCTCTCCAGCAGTGGATAATGAGGAAGAGAGACTTGTGGTCTCATTGCTGAGTGTTCAATTTGTAATATTTGACACCTACCCTCCTCCATCAGAGCATCCACAGAAGCAGGAAGTCACGTTGCAAATCCTGCTATCACTGCTCTGTACACACCATTATTTATTGATCAGAAAGGCTCATAAACATGTCAAACATTAGCCACAGAGTCTCCCAAAATGAATGTTTTTCTCTAATTATTTTTTACTGCTCAGGCTACATGGCTGCATTGTATTAAATATTATAATGTAAAGGGTGTATGTTTATGTCTACTTACAATGTTATCTGTCAGTATCCCTTTATGAAATAAGGCACACTGCATAACATCAAAGAAACTGCAATTTGTTTTAACTATGATACATTTATTTTTTAATTGAGTATAAAACATTTAAAAAAACAATGCATTTTCAAACCAACAAACATATTTGTCCTGAAAAAAACAAAATTTTACACCATTTTTGTCTTCGTTGACTGTGTAGAGCTAAGCCACTATACTGTAAAATCACCTTGAATCTTCTCAAGTTAGTAGACAGTCTATCAAGCAAATCTATTTAAAAAAAAAAGGGGTTATTATTATGGAATTTTACAATTTGAACAAAAGCCAAATACATCTTACTAACATTGGTTAAATGCAAGCTTTATTAAGTATTAAAACAGAAAAAAAGAAAAAAAGAAAAAAGACATATAACATGCCATCCCCCCTAGATAGGGCGATCCAGGGGAGCCACTGAGAAAAAACCATAAGGTTTCCAATACAATTTAAGTCCACCAAGGTCCCAAATGGTTGCATTCTAAGTATAAGTATGATTACAATTATCCTATATAGACCATTTAGAAATGGGAGGGAATACCACCCCAAATCAAAAAGATCCAATTCCAACATACGGTTTTTACAAACTTTCTCTTTAAGTTCAAACCACGTTGGCAAATCCGTTTGTTTCCATCTGGAAACAATTAAACCTTTAGCAACCATTAGAACCTGAATTAAAAAACGCTTTAATGTCCAAGGCTAATGTATCGGGAAAAATATGAAACAAAATAAATTAAATTGCAGGCTTAATGGCATATTTACAGATGATTGAAAATTGAATGACACAGTCCTGCCAATATTTCTGAATTCTCGGACAATGCCAACTATGATACATTTGACCTCCACACAAATGTATGTTTTTATTATCAGTAGAAACATTGTCTCCTTGTATAGGAAGTGATCCCCAGAACATTGTTTTTTGATTATGTGCAGTATTTACTATGTATCCTTTAAAGTCTCCGCATTCCATCCAGCAACTGCTAAATGTGGCACTGCCATGACCCAGGAGATTAATATGCAAACAAAAAATGTATGTTTTTTTTTTTATTAAGTTTTGGGGTAAGTATGTTGTGTAAATCAGATGCTAAAACCCCAATAAAATACATTTTAATTCCAGCTTGTAACAGAATATGGAAAAGTCCAAGGTGGTGAATAATAATGCAAAGCAGGGTAAGTGTCAAACTGCAGAGCTCATACGTGGTGCTAATATTTGTAACATGTATAATAATGTTTATTAAGCTTCCACAATCCCTATTCACTATAAGTCATAAATAAACAAGCTAGTTATGTACATTTAAAGTTGGTTAGTACATCGGCAGTAATCACAGGAATGTGGCTACAGTTGGGATTCCACCGAATGGAGAGGTACAGAACTTAATCCTGGAATTTGTTGTTGTTCAGTCGTGTCTGACTCTCGGTGACCATATGGACCACAGCACGCCAGGTACATCTGTCTGTGTTTCTGATCCATATGGTTTCCTTGGCAAAGATGCTAGACTGGGTTGGCAATTCCTTCTCCAGTGGACCACGATTTTTCTGACCTCTCGGCTGTGACCTGCCCATCTTGGGTGACCCTACATGGTATAGCTTACAGATTAATTGAGGTACACATGCCCCTTCATCACGCCAAGGTAGTGATCCAGGAGAGGAATCTTGGAATATGTTAAATTTATTAGTCAATTTTATAATCAAATTTGAACTAGATCTGGGAGTCCATCATGTCAAGGTGAGCAATATTCCAATGATGTTCCATCAAGAAGTCAATATCTCCTTTTAACACTGTTCTTTGTAGTCTCAGTAATAATATGATACCATATCTACAAGTTCAAACTTAATTGAAACACTTGAAAATCTTAATTATAAACATGTTTATTTGCAACATAGAATTAAGCAATCAAATTAAATGGAATAATGAACTTCCACTGGGAAAACATATTAAGGAGTAATCTATTTAGGCCTACTTTAACTGATCTTCTTTATCTATCACATTTGCTGGCTTTCCTATCCTTGTAATTGGTGTTTTGCTGCCCTACCTTCAACTTACATAGGCTAACTAAAAGAGTAACCTGGAATCCTATGCTTGGCTGGGATAGTCATGCCGGCCTATAGTATTTCATTCTAATGATATAGTATTTAATAATAATATAGTATTTAATTCTAATAATACTGAGTCACAAGGAAGTTTCTGCAGGGCACCCTCACACTAAATTATATAGTTCAACCAACTATGGAAATTTAAGCTAGGAATCTATCTTGAACCACTCTTTCCTAATATCTTTGACTTGAAATAAAACAAAAATGTTTTAACCTTTTCTTTGCATATATCCCTATATCAATATTAATATGATATAAACAATTAAAATATTCTAAAATATAAAAGCTCAATTTGAATCATAGATCCCATATAATTTAATAATTCAATGCAGTGCTGAGATATAACATTAGCCAAAATACAGTTAAAATGTGTCCTTATATATTGTTAGTACTCCAGTGTATACACAAAAACACACAGACACATGTATAAATATATGATCTTGTCTAAACATGTTACAAGACTTTGACCACAAACACATTCTTTAAAACTGTTTTAAATTCAGACATTAATCTTCTTGTATCTGGACAACACTGTGGGTCTGAGCCTCATTTCCACAAAAAGCTGGATAGAATTCAATATTTATCTAAAAAAAAATCACTGACCCGTCCACACTGGTGTCCAGGAACAACAAACAATTTATTCAGATATTTGTTCAATGTTGTATGAATAAGTTGGGCTTTGTTCATGGAGACCACTGAGTGAAGGCCAGTGATTTTATGTACTGACACTCATATAGATATAATATAGACATATGTAGATTTTGTTATCTATCTATCTATCTATCTATCTATCTATCTATCTATCTATCTTGCAAAAGTATTCACCCCATTTTTTGTGTTATATTGCCTCACAACCTGGAATTAATGGTTTGAGGATTTGCATCATTTAATTTACAGAACATGCCCACAACTTTGAAGAGTTTTTATTTTATTTATTATTATTATTATTATTATTGTGAAGCAAACAACAAATAGGACAAAATTACAGAAAAAGTCAATGTTCATAACTATTCACCCCCTAAAGTCAATACTTTGTAGAGCCGCCTTTTGCAGCAATCACAGCTCCAGGTTGCTTTGGATAAGTCTCTATGAGCTTGCCACGTCTTACCACTGGGATTTTTGCCCATTCCTCCTTGCAAAACTGCTCCAGCTCCTTCAAGTTGGATGGTTTGCGTTTGTGAACAGCAATCTTTAAGTCTGACCACAGATTTTCTATTGGATTGAGATCTGGGCTGTGACTAGGCCATTCCAACACATTTATGTTTCCCCTTAAACCACTTAAGTGTTCCTTTAGCAGTGTGTTTGGGGTCATTGTCCTGCTGGAAGGTGAACCTCCGTCCTACCCTCAAATCACACACAGAGTGGTACAGGTTGTGCTCAAGAATATCCCTGTATTTAGCACCATCCATCTTTCCCTCAACTCTGACCAGTTTCCCAGTCCCGGCTGCTGAAAAACATCCCCGCAGGATGATGCTGCCACCACCATGTTTCACGATGGGGATGGTGTTCTTTGGGTGATGTGATGTGTTGGGTTTGTACTTTGCAAGAAACATTGTCCCTTACTTGTTTGGAGAGTTCCTTGGTCTTCATGGAAGTGTTTTATTTAGTGGTGCCTCTTGCTTAGGTGTTGCAGCCTCTGGGGTCTTTCAAAAAAGGCGTGTATATGTAATGACAGATCATGTGACACTTAGATTGCACACAGGTGGACATCATTTCACTAATTATGTGACTTCTGAAGGTAATTGGTTGCACCAGAGCTGAAGGTAATTTTCTGTTTTCTATTTCTAACAAATAGTTTTATGTATATATCTTTCTCATTTCACTTCACCAACTTAGACTATTGTGTTCTGACCCATCACATAAAATTCAGATTAACAAATCATTGAACTTAAGGCTGTAATGTAACAAAATAGGTAAAAAGTCAAGGGGGGTGAATACTTTTTCAAGGCACTGTATATATATATATATATATATATATATATATATATATATATATATATATATATATATATATATATATATATATATGCAGTATATCCTTGTGCCACTCACATGCTATACAGATAAACAAGACAGTAATTGTTTGGGCAGAAGCCTTTCTCAATATCTATTCCAAAATAAAAAAACAAAGTACTTCTCCTTATAAAGTGTAGTATCATTGCAAGATTGCTCAAAATAATGTTATTTTTGTTACCATAGCAATTGTATATAATAGTTTATATTTCACAAGCCCATCAACAGGACCTATGAATTGTGTAATGTAACATGGTCATCCATCACTAATAGTATACACAGTAGAAGTTTACTTTGATTTATATCAAATAAAAAAATCAAAAGCAAGCTCCACATTGAATCTCTACTGAATTAGCATGGAGGATATAAGAATAGATTGCATATACTATATCAAAGGAGTCTTCTATCATAGATAGACATTTAGCTAATATATAGTTGTCGTAATTGCGAGGCGCTCATCTCAAGGCCTGAAAGTTACGGGTTTGACGGGGGCTGCAATGAGCTCCAAATGTGCTCATAGGGCGGGCTTGCGATGAGCGCCAAAGGCGCTCATCGCAAGGCCCGTAACTTAGAAGGGGGAGAGGCTTGCTCATTAGGAGACACGCAATGAGAGCCAAAGGCACTCATCGCAAGGCCCACAATGTAGAGGGGGGAGGCTCCGAATGGCTTACGAGTTACAGGCTTTAAAAATATTAAGGGTTTAACTAACGCAATTTTTTTCAAGCCCGTAACTTGAAAGCCATTTGGGGGCCAGCAAAAAAAATCCAATTGATTAGAAAATTAGCTTACAACCTCACACACAGTACAGGAGCAGGGAGCCTGTGAGCGAGGTTGCAAGCTAATTTGCTATTGGCGTTTTTTTGCTTGTCTCAGAATGGCTAGGCGCAAATGGTTTCACACCCGTAAATGGAAACAGAAGCACAGAGGAGGGAGAGGGGGGAGAAAGACACAGGGGAGGGTGAGGGGGGAGAGGGTTGAAGGAGACGCAGGGGAGGGAGTGGGGGGGGGGGAGACACAGGGGTGAGAAAGGGGGGGAAAGAGACACAGGGGAGGGAGATAAGGGGAAAAAAACAAGGGAGAGAGAGGGGGCAAATTGACATGGGAGGCAGAGGAGGAAAGAGACACAGGGGTGAGAGAGTGGGGAGAGGCTCGCAATGAGCGGCGAAGGAGCTCATTGCGAGGCCGAAAGATGCGGGTTGGCCGACACCTGCAATAAGCGGCGAAGCAGCTCATCGCGAGGCCCGTAATTGTGTGGCAAACAGCATTGCCAGGCTTCAAATTTTATTGCCATCATTTTTGACGGGCAAGTTGCTAGTATTACTATAAATATTCAAATTGGGTAAGCTCCTTAAAGCAACACAGAATGCATTTCTGTTCATACTTTTATAAGATCATGTTTTTAACATAAAAAAATAGTTTTTTTGCAGGTAAAACTACTAAGTGAAAACTATTCAACCTTCCTTGCAACAAACATGACATATGTCACAGAGAGTCTTCAGGTATCACTGGCATTCAAGTATGACTCATACAGTTTTATTACTTGGCTGATAGGGGCAAGTCCACCAAGGTAGTTAGACATTTGAATCAGTTTATTGTCCTATGAGAGCATCACTTGGAAAAATACACTGTGACACATTACCACACATATATATATATATATATATATATATATATATATATATATGTTCATGGTCACGACAATTGCACTTTAAAGGGACACTCACTGGCACTCCAACAGGAATTTGTTACATCTTAAAGAGTTTCTGACACCCCAACAGGAATTTCTGTTATACTTACAATTGATATTGCTTATCATGTATGCTAATGTGTGGCTCAGAGTAATTTGGAATGGTGGGAGAGTGGCCTAGCTGCCATATAACATTGCAGCTCTTTATTTTGGCCACTACAGAGTTACACAAACGGACTGCAATCCTAATTAGCACATAAACGCAACTAATTAATCATTAAGCAAAAACAACATGGCATTTCCCAGGATTGATTCACTTTAGAAAAAAATTAATAACACAACATATAGATATTTTTTCATGATCTTTAAGACTACCGTAAAAAAGGAACATTATTTTGGGGTGCAGAATCCCTTTCAAGAACATGAGAACTGGCTATTCATTATACTACCCTTTTTTTCTGTACAGTAAATCAATCCTGAGAGATATAGCATTGCTAGCATGCAGTTCAATATGTTAATTTGTGACAAGATAAGGGGGGTCCTAAATACATGACAACATTGGAGATCATTGTTTTGGCTACCACAGGGACGGGCAAACAGACTGTGATTATAATTAGCATATCAAAACAGTTATTTAGCAATTCAGGAGCAGCTCATTTGAATAAAATGTAGCACAAATAATAGTGATATTTCTCAGGAAGCATCCACCTTAGAAACCAAAAAGGATTACAAATTGCATATCCAGTTTTACATGCTCCTTAGGAACAACCTAAAAATCTGAGTACCTGTAAGAAGTGATAAATTAGCAGTCATTTATATTCTTCTGTTATTATTATTATTCTTAGTAGTAGTAGTATTGTTATTAATATTACAGTATTATGTCATGCTTTACTTATCAAAATGGTTGATAATAAATATATAAAATAATCCATTTGAATACGCAGACTTCATCTTAATTCTATATAACATATATCACAATGTACTTCTGCACACTAGATAATAGACACATGTATATAGT